>CAXAMN010000170.1:274841-329060 GCA_963970005.1 Durusdinium trenchii
GGTCATCCTTTCGGGAACATGTTCCACTGATTATTTCAGGGAGTGTAGTGTTCTTACTGGGTCAGGTCAATAAATATCACACCACACCCACAAAACAACAGAAGTCTGGCCAGAACCACCGGCTGCACCCTCCGGGAAACTGTAGCATCTTCTCAAATCAAATCCAGCATCTCTCCATGAATTGAACGCCCAAAGTCTGACTCCGGCATGACCGATGTAATACACACAAAAACACGGCCAGAAGTTCCAGACGATCCTTGTCATGAGTTCTGGAGGACCTTCTATATAGAAGTCATATGACAAAGTCGGGTCCTTGTCATTCCCAGAATTTCCAAGATCCAAGCGGTCTTCGGTTGCTTTGCTTCACGTAGGTGTGAATCATCTAGAATCATATAGACACCCCAATGTGTTCCAAGAACCATACAGAACCACCACACAAAAAATGTTGGTTGTTTCCTTTTTCAAAGAAGGAACCTTGTGATTTCTCCGTCTTTTCTTTGTTTGTCTCCATTTGCCTCCATATCATCGTCCGTGAAACCAATTCTATGATCGAGATTCAGATCTGGGCCGAACCAAGCGGTCCCGCGTCCGGACAGCGAAGGCGCGAGGCAACGCGAGGGGCGAGGTGACACTCCGCCAGGTTCCGCGCTCCGGCCCGCCCTCGAGCACCGGTCTACCGATGGCCGGGTCCAAGAGGTGTCTGTGTCGAGCCGAGAAACTTCACTTCTTTGGCAGCCACCAATCGCTCGTGCCAGCGAGCTACATAGATCTGGGCACGTTCTTCAGTGGCCGACGCGGGTCAAGAATGGGCGCCCCAACACCGGATGCAGTTCAAGCATAGTTGTCCGAATGAATACCGAATACACACTAAAAAATATGTTAGGCCTGAAAACGATGCTGACTATCTGGAATCCCAAACAAATGGTTGCTCCAAAACTGCTTGCTTGAGACCCTTTACATAACAAGTAGTTGTTTGGGGAAACCGACCCTTTTGCTTATGATTGGGACTGGGTTTCCAGGTAGTGGTGTTTATGAACTGACCCTTTTGATGCTGGAGATCCTATCCAGACCGAAGTGAACCCCGAGGTCGGCAGAAATAGGACATTTCTGAGGGATTTTTCTGGGAGAGTACTGTAGGTCTTCCATCAGGGTCGCCTCATCCCAACAATCCAAATCCGACTTGTGCTGTGGCACGATGGGTCACACGTGATATGGTTTCTTGGAACCTGGATGATGGTGCCAATGGTGCTTGAGGGGTGTTCCTTCCTTCGAAATCACCTTCGATGTGGCGGGTGCTTAGCTTCGGCCGCGGACGAGGCGGGGAGCTTTGGGGGGAAACCCCAAATCAGGATGATCAAGGGTCCTGATGACTGCTTGGAGGTAGCAGCTAAAGCAAGATCCTTAAACTCGGCTATAATGAGTCTTGAAGGCATCTAATGGGATATTGTACCTGCTTGCTGGCGTTAAACGGGGTATTAGCGATGGTGCCAAAAGTACCTGGGAAAAGGGCATAACAAACCCATTGAACACATGGTACATCACATGTGCGACATGTGTCCCTCTTGGGTGGGATAGTCTCCATCAATGTGACAATATGTTAATGCTTGACCTTTACCTGAGATTATCGAAGAAAGAGTGGAGAAAGGAGGGACGCGAAAAGGAACACAGAAACAGAAACAAAAACTGCAACCACACGAAACACTGTGAGCAAAAATATAAAAGAACAACAACCACAAGCAACAAAATAAGGCAAAATACACACAGAGACCTGGTAAAGCATGGTAAAGCCAGCACAGGGCAATTTGATTTTCTGTGGAGTCTATCATGAACTGGACTCGCCACAAAGCTCCATCGGTTGGAAGTCGCCGCCTTGCTCGTGAAGGTGGAGCAAATCTCCTTCTCTAAGACCACCTGGGCAGATTGAAGACCGCACCAGAAACAAGCTACAGTCCGATCAATCGCCCACATGATGGGGATTTGATTAATATTATATATATATGATATATATAAAAGTAGATTTCCCTGTAAACAGGTCTCATTGCTTTGCATTTGGGTCTTTCAATTCTCGCGCTCAGCCACACTGACCATACCACATTGCCCACACGCAGTCAGATACTGTTTTTCTTCTTTCTTCAGCTTTCAGTGAGACGAATCAGCGCCCCCGCTGTCTCCAACACTCAATTGGACAACACCTTGATGGAAGATGGGAAATTTTAGGAAATTGGATTGAATTTCGATTCGTGTCTTTGAAATCTTAATCATGGCCAGCTCTCTCAAAAAGTCGGCCTGGCACGCCGAGCCAATGCAACCAGAATCTCCACTGCGTCCAAACACTTCTGATGGTTGACACGTTTTGATGCTAATGAGATCATCAATTCTGCCAACACACTTCCCCGCCCGCCCACGCCTTCATCAGCCCTGTTCATCGTAGGAGCCTGTGCTTGCCCGGCGCCGGTGGACGGCGCCGGCCACCAGCAGGATATTACGGTACAGCAAACCGAAATGATATTGCGCAAGGGGGGGATACCACGAAGAGGATATTACGCAAAATGGGCACAGAATCACTAGTGAGCATGCGGAATGTCGTAATGTCCTTACGTACAACCCCGCAGAACATACTACCTAGTGGCCCACTGAATTGTGAAAGTCCCAAGCTGTGACGGCAAGTATTCAAAATTATGTGGTTCTTATGGTTTCAACAATCACTGCCAGTCTGGAAAATTGGTTCCGAGTTAGTTTGTTGAAGCATTTGAACTAGCACCAGCCCAAGTCCAAACTCTTGCAAGCCTTCACGTCAAACAGGTGAGTCAGAGCACTAAAGGCCTCAAGAAATCTTTGGATTGAGTGTTCAGCCTACTTCCCTACCACCACGGTGTGACTTGCACTTGCACTGGAACACAGTGTTTAGCACCATTTTTCTCACCAGGCAACCCCTCCGGGTGAGGTAATCCCTGACTCTAAACTCGACCCCTCGACGCTTTCAGCATTCAAATCTGGATCTCCAACTTGGTGATTGTTATGCATTGGGTTCAGACATCAGAAATCAGGGGTGGCTGTGTTGGTTGCGCACTTGCGCTGACAATGATTTGGAACCACGCAACTCTATTGCAAACCTAGCCACCCTGAGCATAAATCTCGTGAGTAAGCTTCTCCAGCCCAAGCTTCCGGTGGATGCAATCGCGCACAATCAGTGCAATCAGAGCCCATCAATCAATCGATAAATCAATCATTCAACTACTCAGTACGAAACTATCGTCACAGTGAATCAATTCAATCATATCTATCACATCACTATTCATCAAACAAATCTAACAATCAGGCCCTGCGCGTGACATCCCAAACGAAGTGTAAACGATGCTGGGCCAACCTTGGAAGATCATCAGCTAATGCCCAACAGCCGCCATCGCAAGCCTCCAGTGAACGATCAAACACGTCATGTCCTCATTCCCACAAATGTTCAACAAAGCTGGGCCTTGGAATTCAAATGGGAATGGTCACAAGACTTGAACCAAAAGGATCAGTCATTAATTTGCTAAATATACCGATTCCTGAACGCTGTCATGGTTGAAGGGGTCGTTCTAAGGTTCAATGCCTGTTTTAGGCTATTCCTAAGCTTGTCCACCTAAAGGACAAAATTCATGCCATGCTCCATGGCTGGCTTGGGGTCAATCAGACCAAGACATTTTTTTCAATATCATCATCGGCTGGCTGCTCATGAGCCTGCATCTTCTGCTTGTCCTGGCCGTGCTGATGCTGGTGCAGAATTCCTTGGTTCGCCTGCAGAGGCTGCTGATGGCTGCGAGGTCGTTGATCCTGCATTTGCCACCTGCCGCTCCAACCCAAAGGAGTAACCCGTGGCATCTGGCGCGAAGGTAGCGCGGGCGGTGGACAAGAAGAACTCGTCCAGGCACCCCATCAATAGCATTGAACGATGCTGCTCGCGGAAGACCTTGGGCCGAACTTCAAACCTTCAAACCTTGAGAAAAATGTAAAAAGGTTGAGCTACAATTGTCAGGTGACCAGAAAATAGATGAAAGATTTACTCAAAACAGGCTAGGCTGCAATGTGCGGGGCATAGGTCAAGTCCAACGTCCACACTAATCTCGGCAGCACTTTTGCGCCAAAGCAGCAGGCCCAATTTTGGAACTCTAAGGAAACTCCCTCATCTGCCATGCGCCACTTGCCAACTGACCCAATCGCTGGATTCTGGCTCTTCGTCAGCCTTCCAAAGGTGATTGGTCCTCCAGCGGCAGCTCATCATGAGATTGAGGTGGCCGGCCCAACAAGTGATGTCCCACCTCCTCTATGAGATCAGCCGGCTGGCGCGGTCCGCCATAGCGGAGGCCCTCTGCCGAGAAGTCATTTCTTCCTGGTCAGACCCTTTCCGCTCACGCAAGTAGCACCATTCACGCCACCGACTTGCACGATGGTCTTTAAACTTCAAGATCCATGTCTTCTCGCCGGGCTGGTGCACCTCCCTGTGAAGCTGTGGGTCCAGGTGGATGTCCATGGCTTGGCTGGCAAGGTGAAGTTCGAAGAATTGTTCAGGTCAAATAAGGTAACTTGTCAGAACCTTGTGAGCAAATTGCTATGTAATATGACGAGTTAATGTGTTCATTCTCTTGGTTATCAGACTGAGGTCATAATGCAATGTACTATTCACCCGAGACCTGATGGCAAAATGCCTTCGGAAGGAACCGTGAAAGAACACCAAGAGAACCATCCTGGCATTTGCAGTGTCCCAGTGTACCTGTCCCCACCTTGGCGCCTCCATCCACGAGCCCCAAGGTTGCTCGCCATGCCAGCCTTTGAAAAGGTTCAAGTACAAAGTCCAAAAACAAATTCTCAAATTCTCAAAGTCAGGTCAAAAATATTCAGAAATAAATTCTAATTGACTATTAACTATCCAGCATCCTATCAACTCAATTCCCAACCCCGCCTCCAAGCGATACCAAGGCATGAAGACAGCAACGTTTGATCAAACTTCGGACGCGCTGCAAAAGTGTAAGACCTATATGTAATGTTATGACTCCTGAATGTAATGAAATCCATGAAATAAAAGAATACAGTAGAGTGAGGCTGGGAATCCGATTCAGATTGAACATCCCAACCTCCCCAAGTCACCAAACAACGGAGTCCATCGCGGTGTGACTCCATAATATCTGGTGTCTCAAACGTCGGCTTCGGATGTTTCCTGGTCCGCTCCGGTTCTAGTCGCAGAGTGAGTTGTGATCGATACGGACCCGCGGGAGGGAGGTATGGGTGGTTTATGGACACCTCTTTGGAACTACTTGGCACCATAGGCACGACCCGGGGTGAAGACCTGGGTGGAGTTGAAGACCTCTTTTGAATTGTTTTGACATAATTTCAGAGAGGAACACCCGTCTTTTCGCAAGAGCCAACACTGAAGGTGAATGTTTCTGCTTTGCAAAAGATCTTAAAGACGTGGAACAAAGGATTTGCAAGGCAGGCTCTCAGGCTCTCAACCTGGTTGAGAGGATCAGGTCTGCTTTGACGGAACTGATTGAAATTATTTGAAATTCATTGAATCAGGTCACTCAGGTCTTCTTCTTTGGTGCTCCCGTTTCTTCTCCTGTCACACCTCTGACGGTAGACTGTTAGACCCCTTGGCACCCACCCCAACTACCTTCACTTGAGGATTTCGAGCCCGAGGTTAAAGAACCCTATATAGACTATGTCCCATAACCCCAGGTTACGGATCCTATTTATTTCTCACCTGCCCTCGCCTCCTCGCACCTGGCCTCCTCCACATCGATCAGCAAGCCCTTCTCCTTCAGCTCACCGCTCCGCTCGAAGGGCCGTTCCGCGCAGCGGGTGTCCAGCGAGGCCGTTCCGCGCACGGACGTTCCGCCAGCGCTGCAGGTGGTGGGCTGCTCGGAGAGCTGAAGAGAAGGACACGTCCTGGGCCGGGCGGAGACGGTTTCTGGGCGGTGTAGCATCGACCTGTCGATGCTCCACAGCATCCGTGGGCAACATCGTCAGACATTTGTTGCTGTGCCTCACTGTCAATCTGTGGAACAAATCAAGCTGCCAAGGGCGCACCGGCACAGATGCTATTGGTCCACAGTTGCGCTAGGCTGGTCTACAGCTATACCCAAACGCTCCATGGGACTGCCATAGGACCATAGGACTGCCGATCAGTTCGGGTGGTTGACCTGGGGCAATGGGGTGGCAGTCCTATGCCAGTCCCATGGGATATACCCTCTCGGCCCCATGGTCAATGAACCCCCAGATCACCTGAAAGCGCCTAACTGACGCGTGATCCCTGCCGGCTTTCCTGACGCGCTTTCTCCAGGATCCCGGGTTTCCCAGTTGGGCTTGCAGGTGAAGGAACCCACTAAACCAGGGGCCTGGTCATGTTTGGAAAGGGTTCCCAGCGAACAAACGTCGAACGGGTTCTCCGCTGGGGAACCTTCCGGCCACGGCCACGACCTGGGGACCGACCTATCCGATCGAAGACCGGACCTGAGCGTTCCACGAGGTCGACTGCGAAGAAAGCCCGAGTGTCTTTGGGAAGAAAGCCCGTTCCTCAAACCTTCCACTCGTTCCGCTCGAACTGGGTGTGGCCTCGCGAACCCGATGGCGGGGTGCGGGTGGGTTTAAACATATGACTTCGATGAGGATCTCCTTTAAGTCCAAACCATCGGGACTGTGTCATCGTGACCTACATGGATGGGGCATGAAAACCGTGAAAACATGGAGGAAGTGATGGTAGCTCTTCCAGTATGGATCCACCGAGTTGGCCCGAAACCGAACCCGAAGAACGCGAGGACACTACCCGGACCGTATCCACCGCTCGAAGCGAAACAAGCGGCGACCCGGAGAAGGCAAAACATGGCAAAACGCAGTAGGTGCATGTTTGTAATAAGCTCGAAGCTTCAGGAATCGTGAAACATGAGTTGTGGAAAGCACCTTAAGATGAGTTTGCCTGAAGTTTCCCCAAGAGCATCCAATAACATAAGTTCCCTGGTTTCCAGCCTAGATTATATAATAATATATAAACAAATTGTTAAACAAATGTTTGATGTCTATACTGACCACAATGTCACAAGCTTGTGAGCGGAGGGCGGATGTTAAACTGGGATCTGTGGGAATAAAACGACCGAATGTCACTGTAGGGGGCTACTGAAACAAGCTTTCCCTCTCTACCTTCTACATCCGGGTCTTCTGGGAATCTCCAATTCATCAATCATCATCTCCCTATTCCTCAGCTTTTCTCAGCAAACTCTCCCATCCTTTTCCCGCCATCTCGGTGAGACCTCGTCACTGCGCGAGCACCACGCCGTCACGCCCGGCACCGGCTCCGTGCGCAGCGGATCCTCCGCGCATGCTTCGCTCGAAGAGGCGGCGCCCATGGCACTCGGACGCGACGTCGCCGCTTTTGGCGTTGGTCGCCCGGTGGGGAGGAACCGACGTGGCCGGCTGAAAGCGGCGCAAAACGGGGTGCCGGGACTGTTCGGTGCGCAGCGGTTCCGACGTGGGATGCTGTAGGGGAGGAGGTTTCTCAAGGTGGTGGTGGGTCCTGAGCGGTGCGGTTTTCGGTGGTCAACTAGACCCACAGCCAGGTCACGGTGAGCACAAGAAGAGCATCAGAAATACCCAGAAGTGGCCATTGTGGTCGACCTTCCGAAGTCAGACCTTTCAGCAGGTCATGTAAATCCCCCCAATAGTGGGAACAAAACGGGCATGGACAGTTGGTCAAATGTTGCAAGTTGTGAGTAGTGAGTCTCTCGGCGCAACTGGCGCCTGCAAAATTCCCGGAACAACGCGCCTGGGAATCCCCTGCAGGGTCATCCCCCTTTCCTTGACCCAGAGGTCTCTCTTCTGCGGTGCTTGACCCAAAGGTCTATCTTCCCCAATTTCGGAGACCCGGTTCGAAAACACCCAGACTTCAAAGACCCTTAAGAATGAATGGTTGACCTTGTGACCATCTTCTATAGATTATAATGAAACAATAGGCAGTGCGTTGTTCGAATCCGGGAATAGACATGTCCGTCTGTTCGCACCGTGCCCCCCTACCGTTCGATTCACCCTCAGTCCGCAAGGACGTCGGTCAGGGACGTCTCAAAACGACCCTCCGACAGCTGGGGTGATCCTAGATATCCCAAGAAGAAGCAAGTGCCGATGTTGGAAATACACGAAATCTATGGATCCACTGGCACCCCCTGAGAAGGTGATTGGGCACTCTTTTGTGCATTTGAAGGGTCCAGTCGTACCGAACCTGAGAAGGTACGTGGATCCATAGGGCTAGCTATTCCATAGGGCTAGCCAGCATGTTCCTGGGCAACCCATGCTCCTAAGGGGTTAGACTTCGACATATTTTAACATTGATTGAGGACCCCATAGTTCTCTATCATAGGATCTCTAGATTCAAACAAGGGAAAACACTGCCAGGAAAAGCATATAAAATTGAACTCGCATCAATTTATCTTCCCCACCATCTCTATTGGCCTGTGTCTCTTCCTTAACTTCCCCAGTCTTCCAGTCAGGAACACTTCCCCAGTCTTTCTTCCGTTTCCACCAAAACAAAACCTAACCTTTCGCCACAAAAAAACTAAACCAAAACACCCTGACATCAGCTTCGCCGAACGCCGAAAAACCGGAACCGCCGGGGGTTTCGGGCCGGGTGTCCCCAACGCGGCCCATCTTCCGCGGCAGCTTCAAGTGCCCAGGCGACCTCGACCGAGCGCGGTGGCAGAAACCGTTGCTTTCAAGCCGTCCCACAAACGCCGTGGTGTGTTTTAATGTGTACTTCATGTTGACCAATTTATAAATGGACCGTGAATAATACCATGATTTGTCAAACAATGCTGACAATTTTTGTTTACGGTCAACCTTTTTGTTTCAAAACTTCCTGGATGTCTGATTTGGCTGGAGCATTTGTCCTTTTAACATGTCGTATTTGAGCATTGCCATTTGTAAACTGAAATCAACCCACAAAGACTACCCCTCACAAGCAGGGCTCACAAGCAGCCCAAACCTTCAATTACTCCAGACCTCAAATAATACTAAACAAATCCTGGCTGGTTCTTTGGGTGGTGGCCTCTCTTTTCATTTTCTTTCATTTGCCTTTCATTCTTCATGTTCCTTTTGTTTCCATTTCTTTCGTGTTCTCATGTCCCTTCCATGTCCTTTCCTTTTACTTTCATTTCCCTTCTGGATTTCACAGACCCTTTTCTGGGTCTCCATTTGAGGCTGAGGGGGAGGGGACTATTTAGAGGCTGACATCAGGCCATGTCTCTGCTCAAATTCCTGTCCTCCCTTGAGTACTTTGCACTGAGTCCACTGGCGTGTCCAAAAAAGAGCATCAACTCCATTCAACTCCCCCCCAAAAAGAGCATCAAGGCTCGTCTTACATCTTATATACCCGATTTGAATGTGATCTGGGGTGTGTGTAAAAACATACCAACAAAAATAACACTGAAGACTGAAGAGTAACACTGTCCTTGTTGTCGAATGGGTCGCGGATCTTTGAATCCGCTCCTCCGTCGACCAATCGACCCTGGTTCAGCAGACGAAGAGCGACGTCGACTCGACCGATGTCGACGTGTAGGGATAGCGTTGAGAGAACGGAGAACGTCTGTCAGAACTGCAGGTTCTCCCGCATCAGAATCCAACATGTTGGGATTGAATGGTTGACAACTCTTCCAAGAAACACATAACAAGCGGCGGAGAGTGGTGAGTGGTGTTTTTCAGCCCTTGGATTTCAGGTGGCACAAAAGACGACAGCTTTTCCGGTCCAAGCTCAGTCCAAGGGCCCCGGTGCAGGTTCGGTTTTGCTGCAAACTCCATGGTAGATTGGAGAAGCAAGTGGACGGTCAACAGTATGGGGAGCACCTTTGGGGGGAAAGAATGCCTCCCAAAGTCACGCTCTGGAAGTTCATAGATTTGTATACCAGCATGACGTCATGAGGTGTACAGAATCCAGAATGTATAATGTTTTACAGCAAACCCCCACATGCTTGCTACGCAGTGAGCTGGCCATTTTTGAATATCTATAGAATATGTACATGCCCGTAGAATACATGCATCCCATTTAAAGATACAAATCTGCAAAAAGAAAGGGATACATCCGATGTCATGTGGAAAACTGGTACCGTTGTGGAGTTGATGTTCTTTTTCTTTGGTTTGGAACCATATTTTGCGGATTGACCTTGTTTGGGCCTTGTTTTGGCCAACCCAACGCCACCCATGAAAATAGAGACAATCCAAACCTGAACCCCTTCAACCTGAATCATCCTTGTTCGCGGTCGCCACTGGTCGCTCTGAGGTCGCCACCAAGCAGGCGATGCTGGAGAAGCCATGGTCAACTCGGGACTCGAAGTGAAATGGTTCTTACTTTGCTTCCTTGGGGTGATTGTTGATTCATGGTTGTTCAATGTTATATTTGTTGTTGGGGTGAAATGGTTGTTCTGTTAGGGGTGATCCTCTTTCGGGTGATGGACATGTTTGTTATGCTCTGCAAGGTAGAACAACATACAAAAAAAAAACCGTTTGGTTTATGGATAAGATCTTCAATAAACCAAACTGGAGGGTTCGAAACGAAACAACCTGAATCATTGTTCATGGCCATGGTCAAACTTTTCTTCTGCCTGACAATCATTCAGCTCCCAATTTCCAACGTTTCATGCGGTTTTATTTTGCAGTTTGAATTAAACTGCGAGATCAATGCATGTGCGGCGCGTCCCGTTTCATTGGTTGAGGATGCCAAACCAATCCTCCCAACCTTGTTTTAAGGAGGTCATTCTGTTGTTTTCTTGGTGCATTGTCATCTGGACTTGGACTCGTTGTTGCAACATGTCGGAGGAAAATGCATGTCCAATGTTTTCACCAAGTAACATTGGTAGGCCTGATGCATGCATTTCTGAGACGCCCTGCCCCCCCCATCCCCATGGCCACCTTGACCACTTCAGCGTGGATCCTCCACCCCGTTTCGGTGTTTGAAATGAATATCCTCTACCAGCAGTCACAAAGGGGTGCTTATATAATGGAGGTTAGGGGTGCCCATTATCCACTCACTTGGGTACTACACACCACCCCTTTGTGACTCCTGGTCAAGGATTCACCAGTCATGAAACGGCGATAGAAATGCGCCACCATGGAGGGTCCACGCGCCAGTCGTCCACTCACGTGAACCGGTTTTCATGCGTTTTTCTCACAAAGATCGGCTCCAAAAGCATGCGAGGGAAAAGCTCTTGGGTCCTTTCCCCACCATTTTCTTCTAAAATCTAAACCGGTGTCACGAAAAACCCAGCTGAACCACTCGACCTTCGGTCCATTGCAGGGCTGAAGTCCGCATCGGACGACTGTCAAGTGCAACTGGATCTAAACCCTTTATTTTGTCCCCCAAAGCCTTAAGCCCATATTCATCCATATTCCATGATTTGAATGTTTCTGGCTGAGCAACTCCAACATTGCTGTGCAAAGGACTGTCCAATGCTATTCATTACAAAACCGTGATTAACCGTTTCTCGACAGTTGTTCATGGTCTTGGAAGGTTTGTGACACCGACGCAGTGAAACAACTTCTCCTTGGCAGGGCGCATCCCACCAACGCCTCTTGCGGCACCAATTTTTGCACAGGTGTGAGCCGGCATTATTCGATTGTCGACCATCCTTCAATATCCTTCAGCACTCGCAGTGGATTGTTGATGATTGTTGGCTGACATGATAAGGTGCACAATCTTTGTGAAAAGCTGAGGCAAACCAGCAACGAACGTCAACATGTGGCGATGTTGCTGCTTGCTGGTGGGGTGTGACCTGCATGTAACCCATGATGTTCTCAGAAAGCTACCGTGGCCGCTGCAACTCCGCCAAAGGCTTGCCAATGAGATGACAGTGACTTCGCCGCCTTTACTGTGAAAGACTCGTTTTACGATTCGTTGACGATGGGACCGACATACGCAACAATCACCTGGCCTTGCCAGAAGCAGAAGATATAAGAAAATCATGATTTTGTGCCAAAACATGCCAAAACACGGCTCATGGGACTGATATATCATATACGTATGGGGTGGCTGAAATATGCTGAAATGGGGTCTTCTGGTACGTATAACACATGGCATCGTAGACATCGGTAGACGATGATTTCACTGAGTTCCATTAGTTGTGTCTGGGCAATGCTTCTCTTTCAAATCCTTTCCAAACCTACCGTAACATACAGGCCGTTGCTCCACCGATCAGTTGAGTGGCGGTCACGGCGGTTCGGACAGTGAAACGTCGCCCGTTTCGCCCTTTTCGCATGGTCCAAAACCGACTTCGAAACGGATGTTCGCCGCAGGGACGTGGTGCGAAGAACATGTTCACTCCAAACGTGGCTGAGACAAAGTGGCTGCATTAAAGGGAACCTGGCAGCTACATATGGTAGCATACATGTCTGAAGATCGCAGGCTAGGGCTTGTGCTTCGAAATGCCAAACACTAACCACTACAGGACAAAAGTTGTAGTTTGCCTGAAGCTTCCACCCTGGTAACCCCGTGCCCTGGAAAGTCATACAGACTGATCACTCACAGAAGGTCAACAAGGCTGACAACCCTCGGACCCTCCATAGCAGGGGGGCAGTCCCTACATAGCAGAAGGTCTGGACCCTCAAAACCCTATATTTGCTCACATGTAGTGGATTAAGTGGGGGGATATCTCTCCTATCATGGGAGATTTACAAAAGATCGGAAGAGCTCCACCTTTTTTGACTCATCTCTCGGCTAAAGTTGCCCTTCCTTTTGTCTCTTTAGACCCCTTTTTCCCACATGCTCTGATCACACTATCCCTGTGCCGACCTGGTTACGTTAGGCGCTGGGATCTGCCACTGGATCACAGCGATGATCGATCTGCTCCTGCTCCTTCGCCTAGGTTCAGGTTGCGATGGATGTCTTTCAACCTCGAGCAACTACATAGGTGGACAGAAGGCATCGGCGGAATGTGGTTGCTAGTGAAATGGTCCTGAGAACTCATATTGGCATCAGGGTGTGAAGTTTCTTACTTGTTTCGGTCAGGACCTGATTTAACTTCCATAGACGTCTGACCACATACATAGACCGTCTAGGGTCCTTTAAGGTCTGGCCGCCAGCAGGGGAATTGCCAAGTCAGCTGTGGGACTAAGTCGCATGAATGAAGTTGCCGGCCTGCGTGTGGTTATGACAGTGATGGCGGGACATTCTGGGTTGAGTTGTCAAGCAACACGGAACTACTCGAGGTGGAAAAGGAGGAGCTTCTCCACTAAACAAACCCAGTCGATTCAAGCTTTGGAAGAGAAAACCTGTTGCTCTTTGAGGTAAGTTCACAACACAAAGAACAAGCACACCGTTTCTCCCACATGTAGCGGGCCTACTTGAGCCAGCTCGCTTCAGAATCGCCTCCAGGTGAGCTGTAACGATATGGGCTTGGTTGGTTGGTGAACTCTTAGCGAGCTGCCATCTTTGCTGGAATAAGAGCTGAGCAAAACATATAGCAAAGCCCTTTGCAAAGGGTAAATGGTGATGGGTCTTTCTCCATGATTCTCTGAGGGATGGGCAAACACTGAACGATGACTCAACGGCCCGTGGCGGACACGTGGCACGGGACACGGCCGGCTTTGCACCCAAGGAGCATCCCATGGGATGGGAAGAGTTACTGACATGAATGGCCTCATGCATGTCAGGGGTTAATGTAACGTACCCAAAGGATGCATGTGCCAATTATGTTGGTCTTGTTGTTTGTTCTATTTTTTGGGTGGTGAATGTCAATGTTGTGACCCGCTTTATGGAGAGTTTGTAACGTACCTATTCCAGTCCCATAATGCCATAACCTGGGAAGCATCAGTGGATTAGATGGTCTGTTCGAATGAAGGAGGACGTGAAGGTTCAACAGCACCCCGCCTGTTGAACCTCTGAAAGAGTTCGGCACCCTGACAAGGAACTGCTTGCACTGGTTAGCTCCAAAAAAAAGGGGAAACACTGCAGGCACACAGTCCGCCATGACTTTTGGTAGCCTGCAACGCCTTAGCTACAAGTTCATGTGGAAATTGTCATCCATTGTCTGTGGAAGTTGATGTGGAGATGGATCTGCTCACTCCTGCACAAGGTCAAGACACTGAAGCGACCCCAAGAATATCTTAGCCCTGCCCAGAAGGCTTTGGACTACGAGGACTCCTCCGGACTCCGGGTGGAAGGAAACCGAAGTTAGATCAGTTCGGAACTGGGAGAGTTCTGTGTCATACGTCCTCCCCACCATCCCCACCATCCCCACCGCCTCATCCATCAAAGCCGTCCGCCGCCGCGGCCGGACCTTCTGTCGAAACCTGGCGGCTTCGTCCCAGCGCGCGGGTCGTCCCACCGCGCGAAACCCGTGACGATGAGTCTGGGTGGAACCGCGCCGTGTGAGGACACTCCGGCATGTGCTTGCAACATTCCGCACAACCAGGTGGGGGCAAGGAAGGGGAACAAAAACATATTCAGACTAGGAGCGTGGTTACGATACCCAAACACAGCCTGAAAATCGTGAGAATATATGTCACTAGGTGTCATGAATTTTGAGCCATGAGGTCCCTCACGGGTCCTGGAAGTACTGAGTTCTGATCTCATACAGCACTACACTGAAAAGGTTCCTAAACCATTTTTGAAGTCGGCACTAGAAGTCAGTATATGTCAGCATCAACATATACGTATATTTTATTTATATATATATACATATACTTAGTATATGTATTATATATCGAATCATGGAAGCTGACCAAGGGCCCTCTGGAAAAGGATGATTCTTCTTCCAGTGCTCGACTCCACGTCCACTCGTCGCTGCAGTGCGTCTCACGCCACGCGAGGCGACGGTCTCGGTCTCCCACGGCGAGGTGATGACCGTCTCCCAGGAGGGTGTAGAACTAAAAGGAACCCCCCCGGAGTGAAGGTAGCAAAGCTATGCAAAAAGGTGGTCGTGCACAGTCCACTGGGTGGAGCCATGTGCAAATGGTTTGGACATGGAATCGGTATGACTGGTAAAAAGCACAAGATGCATATATATATATAGAAGCATGCTTAGAATAGAAACCGGTGCACCAATCATCCCTCTACGACTTCGCCACGGCAAACAGTGATCCTCCTCGGTCCACCCCAGAACAATCGGGCGCCTAAGGCGCGTCCCACTGGGTGTGGCAGCCAGTCGATTCCAGTGGCGTTGGAGTTGTAAACGCCGACGCCTTGGGGAGCACCGGTGTTTTTTGTTTGTCCCACCTCGTGTGCGTGTGCATGTGAAAACCGGAAACTGCAGGAAGCAAACAGAATCAAATTCAACTGGAGGGGAGCAGCTGCTGACGACGTCCGAATCCCCACTGGGACTTCAACGAACACAGGTCCGGTCAAGGGGAGGACAGTAGAAGGGAAGGCTCACAGCAGCTAGGATGACTTAAGATGTGTTTGTCAGAGGGCAATGAGTGAATCTTCCAGTCACTTGGAAGTCCTTCTCACCTCCGACTGCCTCCATGCATGGGTACAGTTCCAAGACGATTTGGAAGGGTCATAGATCCACCTTCCATCCTATAATCACATGGATGCAGATGGGGCGTGCCGGCGCCGAACTGGGCGCAAAAAACGTGCTTTCTTTCCCCTACCTAGTGCCCTAGCTCGACCCTTCCAGCTCAGACCCAGAGGCCATTCCATCAGGACTCGGTTCATCTGGGTAGACGAAGAGCTGCGACACACCAATCTGCCGGCCGCGGTGGGTCGACGGGTCGACTGGGATGGGGATGGGCGCCGATGGGTCGACGATGGGGCCGGCCGCGCCACTGCAGGACTGGAACCTCTTAGTGTTGTGTTCGTTTGGCACTTCCATGGAACGCGGAGCGCGGGGGTCAAAGCTTTTAATCCAATGGCGGGCCACTATTCTGCCTTGACTTGTCTATGTTTCATGGTGCCAGGATTCCTTGGTTGAGGCCCTTTTTTGCGCGTCACCCAGCGTGACAAAGAGAAATCGGGGTACTGTGGTCCAAATTAGCCCGCCACCCTACGAACTAACGAAAGTCCTTGTTGTCTATAATCAGGGGGGTTCCACTTCCATGTTCGTGGAAATCCGAGGATGCCTTTTGAGAACAAACCATCTTCTGAGGATCTGCCATGAAGATCGCTCTGGGAGCGAACCAATTCCGCAATGTTTCGTATACCTTTGCCACGCAAGCCCTGAAGCTTAGCCGGAAAAGAATCGAACAGATTAAAAAACAAAAAGCAAACAGCTAGAAAAGAGCTTGGAACGGATTCTTTCCGGACTCTGCGCAAAATAGACACCCTCCAAACGGTTGTTCACGTCCAAGTTGCTCCAGTTCTTTCTGCTTCTCCAGCATGAAGGCCCTCACGTTCGAGGCATAAAGCTCCGGATCTGCCTGGACTTCAAACGCAAAACGTCGACTCCGAGACCGACCGGTGAGGGTATTGAATGCAGGGTCCCACATGAAATGGATGCCGTTCCTGGCCACGGATGGCTTTAGAAGTCTTCCCTTTTTCTGAAGTAGATGCAGTAGGAGTAGGAGTAGGAGTCGATGTCTCATGAAGTATATATCTCAGTTCTAGGAATTCATCCCGGTTCCCAGGCGAAGCTTCATCTAAAAGGCTCCGCTGGGAAGGAAGGACCCTGCAGCAGATGGCTTCAATGGGCTTGGCTGCTAGCACCTCTTGGACGTCCAGGTATGTTACATGCCTATCACATTTAAAACAATGTATGAAGGCAATCCAACATTTGTTGTGACCCATTTCCCATCATTTCCCACTTCCCACTAACTTTAAGTGGACTTCTGATGTTCTGTGCAGGAATTAATGTGGGAAAGCTCCCTGCACCCCATGTCTTTACAGACTTGCGGCACATTTCATGGGCATTGGCATTTTGCGGAACGATCTTCCACACGTCGACCGACACGTTTCTCACCGTGTCAATTCCTCACCGTGCCGGTCGAACATTGCGACCGGACCGTCAGCGACCGGACCGGACCGCGTGACCTCGGTCGGATCACGACTCCGTTGGTGAGAGACCTCAGTCCTGGGACCCAACAAGTCGACGATGCCTTCGTTGCGAACGCCTGGGGTCCGTCATGCCGCTGGTCAAACGCCATGCCTTCTCTTCCATCGATGGGTGGTAAGGCCTGGCGTTTTGAGGAGGCCGTCAAAATGTTGCGGATGATGCACAGCAGGAACCCAGGATCATTATCAACCCATCGCCCCCTACGCAAATACAATCTGAAGTACTATGTGAAGTCAATGTGGCAACCAGCACGGATCATAACATGGAACTTTCAGCGTTGCTTTGGGACATGTTGTTTCACTCTGGCAGTTCAGTGACTTAGAGATTGCATGTGCAGGGGGTGCTGCAAACCCACGGTGCGGTGCTCGTAAATCAGCTGCTTGTTTGGCTGCAAACTGCTGCCGCAAACTGTGGTAGATGCTGAGGGAACGGGTTCGCCCCTCACGACCCAACGCAAACAGCAAACAGGGGCCCTTTGGAAATAGAATTCCAACGCTGTCTGGCACGCCCGTCGTTCTTTTCCCTTGCCTGGTGTCTCAAATTTTTCATACCACTGTGCAAGAAGTCATGCAACTGAAATCAACAGGCCTCTCCAGATGTCCACCTTACCACAACGTCGTTTCGATACACATTCTCTCTCTCTCTCACTCTGTCTCTGGTCTCTCGCTCTCATGTCTCTGTCTCGGCCCCAAGCACCGCCGAGCTGCTCGCACACCAAAACGGTGCAGCTGTGAAAGAGGTTCGCCCAGAAGTTCATGGCCTTGGTCTCCGGGTGCGGTGACCGTATTACACAGGTCGGCTCCTTCCTTGTGAGAGGTTCAGTGACCTTAAGATCCTACCAGAAAACCAATGGGATAGTCTATAGGGTCCTGGAAAACCTCTGCTGGTTGCTTTTCAGCATGTTGAGACCCCAAAAATGGACCACCCAGCGCATGGGAATGGCAGTATGGCACCACGGTTCGGCCGATCCAGCCGGATGCAGCATGGCGCAGCAACCCGCCTGTTTACGCCAATGCCCATGAGTTCATTCCTTGACCATCCATGCATGGAAAATGGGTGGCCCTTCTTGGCGGATTTGGAGGCCCGTCCCCTGGATGTCATGACTCCTTTTTCCTGGTGCAAGGAACATCTCTACATCAAAATACTGTTGTAGTATTAGCTTTAATTGTAGTATTAGCTGAAATAACATGCCCAAAGGTAACGAAGTGTACAACCAGCGCGGCTGCCCTCATGGAAAATGAACAGAGGCCCTCAATGCAAACTTGTTGGCTCAAATGAGAAGTGCATGTTTGGATTCCATGGACGGACTTGCGGCAAATCTTTGCATGAGCACCGCCCTCCTTACAATACATCGTCATTCCAGGATCCGCTCTGAACTCTTTGTCAGCATCCACCGAATTCCTCTGCAATGCGCAAACTTGCATGCACCATCTTGCTTTCAGAAGCGGCAACCATTGCAACAAGCTGGGAACCGACTTGACCGGGTCTTGTATCCATCCATGCGATGTCTGGCAGAGTCCCTTGATGAGCGTCCAGGGTATCACGGTTGCTCCACACATGTTCCATCAGAGTTTCAGCATCTTCGTCCAAAAGGTGCCTGTTTCAGGCCCACTGGCGCCTGTTTCGGCCCCGAGTCGATGAACCACGCGTGGGCCTACTTAAGTCCCGAGACCCACTGTTGGTCTGGTAAATGGACTGCCCAAACACCCAAGACCACCAGTCATGTAGGCCATAGAAATGCACCACCATCGGTCCTTTGGGTTGTATATTCTTGTGGCCTCTTAACCGCTCTTGCTTGGCGTTGGCTGGACAAACCACCACCACGTACAAGCATTTCATGTTACATGTTATACCCCCTCTTCAGCCATATGTCACGTAATCGCTGTTTATTTACACTCATGCCAACCTTCATGACCGACATCTTCATGAGTACATGTCGGAACTCAGAGACTTGACATCAGACCCTGGGTACGTTCAGTACCTTCTCAGAAGGTGGGACTGGGGTGGGTGCCAGGAGGGTCCAGGTGCCTTCTGAGAAGGTACGACTGGATCCCTAGGGAGATGACGTAACCCTTTTCCGGGCTCCGGTGACGTCCCATCTCACCGGTCGAGCGGTTCGGCGGTTCGAAGGGGCGGGAACTGGAATCGAAACGAACGTCCGAACACCCTTCGACCTATGAGTACACCTGGGGCCTCTGGGACACCACGGAAGAGTGGAAGATTGGATATCATGAACGAAAGTTTTGGCTTCTCTCCAGCTGGGCGGAGGCAACCTCGAACCCCCCAGCTGAGTGACGGACTAGGGCCTAGGGAAACCAACATGTGGCGAACCCCAAAACGGCCCGCCGGCTCGTCCGACATGACGAGGTCTGAAGCCCAAGGGCTTGGGCGTTAAAGGAGTTTTTGGCCCAAAGGTCAACTCATCGTGGAAAAATGGTCCCTGTACCAGGACCTTCCAAAAGGTGTCCGTAAATAGCCTCTTACAGGCTTAGGAGGTGTCCAAAAACCACCTGTTGGAAGGTCCTGGTGGATGGCGAAAGGCCTGTACGTACAAACAGGGGATTGTCCACGAAATCGTGTTTGTTGGAGGGAGGCAAAATCCGATATTCATCAAGGATTTTGAAGCAGCCAGAACATAGCGAGAAAACACCTGTGAACTGATTCGGCCGTCGAATCCATATAGAACTTGCAGCAGCTTTCACATTGTGATGGTGGCATCCTATTCACCAGTCTTACACTCGGAACCTGAAAATGGACCTTTGGAAGAATGTTTTCCTCTACAAACCAGTACTTTTCAGGTTCCATGTGGGTCTCTTCCAGTCTTATGGCGCTTTCCCAGCCCACGGAATGTGTCCTCTCATATCATTTCAAAACCGATAGACGACCACATCTTGCACATCCGGATGCACATGACAATGAGGCTTTCACTCTTGCCATCGGTTTGGGGTGCGGTGCAGAAGCTTCCTCTGGACAACCCGATGCAACCGAATGCAACCCCTGCAAGGGAGACCAGTTTAACGAGTACATATATAAGAACGACTTTCACTGCATGACTCTGCACGCCCGCTCTCCGATCACTTTTGGTACACTTCCTCCGATCATCGTCTCTTCCAGGCAGCCGATATGGTGGTTCACGGGTGTTTCACGGATGTTTCACGGGTGAATGACGGGTGAATGATGGGTGCATCACGGTAAACACCCAGTTTTCTAGTAAACTTGTCTCTAATCAAACGATTTCTTGAACAATATTGGCTAGAAGTATAGAGTTTTTTACTCCACGATCACTCCTAGTGTAAAGTACGATCTTTAAAAGTAAAGTCCATGCATGTGAATGGATTTGTTATGAACAAGTTTAACGAGTACTTTGGTTCATAGGGAACCTTCAGGCAACTGGGTCAACAAACCAGTGGATGCGCGTGCCATCGCAACATTCCTCCACCTTCCCGACAGTCTTTGGGATTGTGAAGGGGAAGCTGCATTCGAGCTGCAGGTTTGCTGCATGTCTTGGCATGCATGACTTATTAAATAAGGCGACAAACATGGTTGGTTGCACATCAAGATCTTATCCATTTGGAGCCTGTCCTGACAATAGGGACCTCCAAAACATGGTCATCCTGAATAAAACATGTCTTTTGTGGGGGTAGTACGTGTAGTCCTCCCCAAAACACTTGGGAGGGTGATACATATATATAATATATACACGCACATATATTATATAACACATATATGGATACATTCATAATTGTATATATATATATAACAATAACATGCAACATGTATGTCACCAAGGCGAGTGAACTCCCACTTCTCTCTCCACTGTGTTTTTTCACTCCAAGTGGCCCATTCCCCGTCGGTGTACTCCACACGCTCACCCTGGTGCTCTGCATGAAAGACGATGAAACGGAGACGTCGACGGCACGATGCCTGAACTTTTGTGGATCCCAGGCACGAACTTTGACCTATACATGGGCCAACCCCTATTGTAGACTCTTAATGAATAGACACCGAGCATATGAAGACCACTCCATGTATTAAATTATGACACGTTTTACCTATTACATTGACCCCTGAAACCATCCCAATGTAGTCCATGCATGGCAGCAAACATGCCATACATGGAGTCTGGGGAAGGAAATGGTGGCCCGTTCCGTTCCGGGACTCTTCATGACGTCCCTCACGTGTCAGAGGGCCTCTCCAAGAGGTGTCTCGTGCCGACTCCTCTCCCTTCCAGTGATCGCAGAACCCTTCGAACCCAACCCTTCGAATGCGGGTTCCCCACAAATCGCTTCATGCATTATGCAATCTAAACATATAAATTATACAATTCTTAGTATTTCTACGAGGATCTATATATATATATATATATGTGTGTAATTATGCATGAATGGTGGTCTTTTACCTTTTGTGGTGAATGTTGGTCACATTTGCAGTCGCATTTGGAGGCCCCGGTTCCTCCAACCACCGCTGACGTCAGCTTACCACCGGACGGTGCCAGCTGAGGCCCAAGACGTCATCAGTCATCAGGAATTCCTTGTCGGGAGCGAAGGCATACGCGAGTATGCCTAACTGCCACCAGCCAGTTTGGGTGGTTTGTGAGATGGACAATGGATGAATAGAGGGTTCTATCAACCACCCGAAACTGAACTGCCCCCGGTTTTGGATGACCATTTTCCGACCCAATCAGGTGCCCTTCACACTTCCATGAGAGTCTTGAGGGCTGTAAGAATCCTTGGAACCATGTAGAGTAGTAGCCCAAAAGCACTACACCCATTGTAGGGTGGTTATAAGTTATTAGATTGAAAATGCATCTTCAGTGAAGTCTATACACCACCCTTTGGGTGGTGCTTGTGGTTTTCAATATTAGTAAAAATCATACTGTCGATACACCCCACCAAGTGGAGCGGCAGCGTAGATGGAATATGGCCATCTCTCCAAGCCAGACATGAAAGACGCAAAACATACATGTTCCCAGGCTGGTTGGAGATGTACACTCGCGGTGGCCCATGGATGACACCACCCTCTTATTTCGGCTCACTGAGAAACACGAGTGGAGATGCAAATGTGAAACATAGACTTACCGGACCCAGTGGCCCGCTTCAGGGTCCTCAGCATGTTGCATGTTCATGTTCACCCCGCCGTTTTCGCGACGTGCAAAACCTCTTATGTGTTGTAGTGCGCACTCTTCCCAACGTTATCGTCCTTTTCTGTGAACCTTATCGTTCCTGAGGGTTCCAGATATTATCTGTTCCAGCCCATGTCGAGCCGCCGAAACCCGGCATTCTTGGTCGCCAAAACTAAAAAAAAAGCTATGAATCACCCACCCCAGCAGCAAGATTCCCCGTCTCTGAACGAGTCTGTGAACACCGTGTGCTTTTTCACAGGACATTGTTAATATTTGTTGTTAAACCCTGCTGCCCCTCAAGAAGACGCACACAAACGCACGTCCACGTCCTCGCTCAGCCAGCAGGTTCCAGCCAAGCGTCTGTGAAAGCAGGATCCCAGGAACCGCTATACCTTGTTCGCGGGCGCCCACGTGAGCGAACACGTCCAAAGGCCCGTCGGTTGGGACAGCTAGCTTTTGCTCTAAGGCAGGACCAGGCAACTATCATAAAATATGGTGGTACACAACTGTCAGTTCATTCTGAACTTCACAAGCAGCAACAAGAAATCCAATTCAATGTCAATGGCTCTTGATTGGGATGGGTGGAGGAAACCAAGCCAAGGGTCCGGGAAACAGCATCTGCTGACCACAGGGGTGGCTAGCAAACGGTGGGGTAGATGACGGAGACAGGAGCCACAGCTGGCATCTAGATGGGGACAAACCCAACTCTCTTGAAGTGTAAAAACTGCATGGCAGGACATCTTCCTACCCTTCAAAACCCAGTAACATGCGTGAAAAGCAATTGCGCAGAATGGGCCAAAGGCGTGCAGTTGGACGCGCCTCTCAACTGGAGTGCATGTGAAAGTTGTCGAAACAGGAACTTCTATACAAATGATCTAAAGCATCTTGTTACTAGTAGCTTCTTGCGACTAGGAGCGATGCACCTCTGTTACTAATAAATAGCGATGCCCTTGTTGCTGCTAGGGGTGTCACAAATACCCAAATGACCACACAACCAACGATCAATTCCGACCACATCCCTCGGCACTGCTCTTGGATTCCTCACTGGTGGCCGAAAAGGAGGACGATCCCGTAGCCAAAAACCATTAAACGACAGGTTGACCCAGTTTTGAAGCCTAAACGTTTTTGTGCAAATTGATGTCAATTGCTGCGCAAGGCTATCCGGCTATCCAAGAAGCGAAAACCGGTCGTGGGCAACGTGCCGCGCCATGTCGACGACCAAACCAGTTCGACCGATCACGTGGGCATCTGATCACCCATCTCCGTGACGGATCTGGGATAGAAAATCTGCTCGTGGCGCATGGCTATGGTCTACATGAAAACCACCAACAAAAACCACAAGTCATGGCCATCTTCCCATGTGGCCCTTATTCGGAATGGGCATGACATGACAAAACCCTGCAACATACCCACCGTCCAACGTCCAGAACGTCCATTCCCATCGGGGGCCGCTGAAAACAACACCGGTCGCCTGGAACGGAGCGTTGGGTGGGTTTGTAGGCCCCCTCCAACGGGGCACCCGTGGATGTGAACAGAACACCCAACTCCAAGCTCCATGGATACGGACATGAAACCATGAAACTCCTGGATGATTGATCATTCCCAAAAAAGGGATCCAAGTACTTTCTACTCAGGTACGGTGATGTGTTCGACACTGCGACATGTAATTAGGTGCCAGTCAGTGTCGGGTCCAGTCGTACCGAACCTCACCAACAAAACCCTAGCTATAGGGATTGCTCAAACGGATCGCCAAGGTGCTTCAAGAGCACTGGGCGCCTCAGGTTCTGGCTGCTGAACGCACCGAAACTCATTGTTGTTGTTGCTGGTGTTGCTGTTGCTGTTGCTGTTGCTGTTGTTGTTGTTGTCGTTGTCGTTGTCGTTGTCGTTGTGGTTGTGGTTGTTGTTGTTGTTGTCGTTGTTGTTGTTGTTGTTGTTGTTCTTCGTCCTCCGAGCGTCCCGGGGGGGATGTTCAGACGTGCTTTCGCCGTTCTTCGATGGACCCGCAAAAGGACGAACTCCGACGACAACCGTGGCTATGCCAGTTCGGTACCCCAGGAAGAACGGGTCCATGACCCAGGTCACTGGCTACCTCTCTTGGGAAGGAGGGCGTCCTCCACCTGGTGGGATTTGGTGGCTAGAGGCAAGCCGTCCGTTCCTTCAGCTGACTGCCGGAAGTGAGGTGAGATGGAGTGAGAGGAGTGCTCAGTGGAAGGCACCAACTTCTCCAAGAAGAGGAGCACGGGAAATCAGTGGAAGGCCCATCAACTACGCAAAGAAAACGACTGCTACACGTGGGATGGCCATCCTGACAGGAAAGGATGACCAACCATGATGGGACAAAGCAGTGGTCATCCCGTCATGGCGGGGCCCGGTCTTTCTATGGCATGGCTCAGAAACTACACCCAAACACTCCATGTATGGGATATGCCTACTTTGACCCCGCAAGCCACCCCAATACATGGAGTGTCTGTGACAACATGGCCTACAACCGAGAAACACAAACAAGTTCCGCCAAGCAGCACTGGAGCGCCTGTGATAAAGGCTCCTGCAACACGAGCCGCACTTCACAGTTGTGAAGCATTATCGCATTAATACCCAGACCTATATATACATATACATATCATTACATATCTATCATTATCTATCCATATATAAGTTACATTATGAAACATTTATCATGGTCCCTGCTATAGATCATAGACCCCCTTATCTCAACACACCCAGGAATGATGGATATTATTCCAGACCTGTTCCAACATCGAAAACGGAAAACCAGCATAGAGCCCTCTGATTCCATGTGGAATAGCCACATCACATCAAAATCACTCTGTGCAAAATTCTGAGCACAGCCACAACTCAAAAGCTCATTACGCTCAAGACTTCCCAAGGCTCCAATTCTCATCAGCTATATTATATGCATAAGTTATTCTGGGGCATCTTGATGCTATAAATTTCCAGATGGAGAAATACACACATGTATACCCGCTATTTGAGATATGTTGAACCTATGCTTGAGTTTAATTACAGTTTCAAACACACATAATAAATAGATTATATATATATATGTCAGAACATTTCAGATGTGACATGACCCTCTGGAACAACTATTCAAGGTAGAAACCATAATTGTATGACCTTAATGTAGGCAACTATTCCAGGATATTCCACGAGTTTCTCTGATATTTTTCACGTGCGCGTCACATCGACGTTTCTCATCTCGTTGGCCAGGCTGATCCTGCTCGCAGTCGACTGAATCACTGGGACCCAAACACTCCATTGCATTTTTACATTGACCCCGTTTCATCCTTTTCAACATGTCAACCACCCCTTTTCATATGCAAATATGCCAATCCCATCAGTTGTGTCTGGGTCATTCGTTGCCTTAAACAAGTTACGACTCTTTGCGATTGCGATTGCGATTGCGACCGGCCTAGGAGGCTCGGATCCCAGCGAAGACCCACGAGTTCCAAGGCCTGGTTCCTTACTCTTCATGGCTGGATCCACTAGAACCTCTACCCAGCTGGTGGATTTTCTGCAGGTATGAACGGAACCAGCACGATGTTGGTCAGAAGCCGTCCAAAAGTTCGCTCGACCATCCCCTCGTGCCGCTGGGCCTTGCTTGAAGGGATAGAGTGATTGGCCATTCGAGGTGGTGCCCTGACCAGGGAGCGTGGTTGCACAAACTCAAAGTATAGGTGTGGCCGCCGTGGCCTTGGAGGAAAAACGATGGGGTCCGTTTTGCATGTTTGTCTTAGGTATTGCAAGGGTATCCTGGTCCCAGTTCACAAATGTTCACTATGAACAAAGAAGGTTGATTGGCACAATCCAGCACAACTTATGGAAAGCCCTTCTGTTGGGATCCTGAGTGGGATCGCGCACTTCTTGTCCATGGCGTATCCCATGCGGGTACCCCAAAGACTTGCATCATTATCACCATGTTTCCCAGGTCAGCCACCAACCACCACCTCCAGCTGACATGGTTGACACACGTTGACACCAACAACATCCAACAACCACCTCCTTGGGCTCCTGGCCCACAGGCGCCCCGCAGGGTTAATCCCTATCACGGGCGGCGTGGGATCGGACTGTAGCTTGTTCTTTCGTGCGGTGCTGCTTGTCTTTGCAAATCCAGGACCTGGAACCATCCACGATTCCACCACCTCCACGATTCAGATGAGACCCAGGACTGTGCGTCTTTTGGCGGGTCTTGGCCGCACCGGGTCGCGTGCCGCCGCTTTCGACAGCGACCGCCCGCCTCCGGGAAGATCACTAAGGGCCGCTCGCCCACCTTCCACGAGTTCACCTTGGACGGGACAGGACAGCGGTCCCAAGCTTGGGCCCCACAACGTGGCCGAAGCGAAGCTGGAGGTGGTATACGGGTGTCTGGAGGGTGTCGGGGTGCCCATCACTCAGGAGGGTAGGGGAACTACACAACTACACACCTTTGGAACTGGCTAGAGATGGCTGGAGTTGGTTTGCTCTTTTTGTGCTGCTCGAACGGCAGTGTTGGAATGTCTTTTTCATCTTTTTCATGACCCGGGCCTAACTTGAGCCTTCAGTCCTTGGTCGTTGTTATGCTCGTGGTTATTTATACACACGGTACCGTTCTCCTTCCACGTCTTGTCCACCAAAAAGGTCGATGTGAAACAACCCTTTCCCATGGGTTCGTATAGCGAGTCTTCGTAGCGACCTGAAGCGACTTGCCGCTAGCGACGGCACGCCGTGATGACCTGCCACTCGGGACTGGGGGGGTTTGGAAGATCAACTTGGGATTGGTAGTCAGATAAACAGGTCCAGTGATGTAGACTTGATTCAATTCATAATACTCCCCCCCATTTGAATTGGAAATCCTCGTGATATGCGGGGTTTATTGTTAATCAACAGTCTACATTTGCCCACCTGTATATGTTCAGAATGCGGACCCTCACTCATCCTCCAAAGGGTGGTCACAAGGGGCCCAGGCCGACCCCTGTGAACAAGGATTGCCCCCTTCAGTTTCTTGTATCTCATGGGGTTACCCGGGCGAAGATATGTCACATCTCGCACCTGGCCTCAAGTGGATCCAAGTGGGGCCATCTCGGGTAGCACATCTAGACTCTAGAAAAACAGGCTGGAAATTCGGTGAAAGGACTCTCGAGCAGCACCTTGCTTGAGGATTACCTATACCGCCAACCTTTTGGAGGATCCAACGTTTGTGTAAGATTAGGGCCAGTGGACAGATGTTGGTCTACGCAGTGCATATTATTAGGGCCAGCATGGGTGAGCATGTGCTGCACCGATGACGTCGAAAAAAAAAGAAAGCTCGACAGAAAGGCCATCGGAAGGATAGCCGTCTCGATAGATGAGCAGGAAGTGATGAAGGAGAACGTGAGAAGGAATTCCTCCGAAGTGGGTGCACACCACACTACAAGGCAAGCCCTCCTAGGGTCCAGGAAGACGATGGGAACCTCCACAAAGAGGGGGTGAACATGGGAGTTCCTCCACTTCCCTACAAAAGGGCCACCTCCCCCAGCCATCGAGATTCTTTATATGGCGTGGACATGCGTGGACGAGGAATTCTGTTCTCGGACAAGGTGGCACAGAACAAACCAAAGGTGACATGAACAACAACATGGAAACTTTATGGAAACGTTCTAAAGGTTCTATATTGATCAGGTTGAACCTCTAAGACAAGTTGTGATTCTGGTAGGTGCCCTGCACAAGAAAATACATTCGTAAAACCATAACCCATCAAACCATGTTTAAAGAACATGCTGAACATTATCGCCTCAAACATCTCAGTTTCTTTGTCTGAAACCCCTTCTCGGCCGCCCCACGTGCTTTTGGATCGCCTCCAGGGCCGCGCCCCTGGAGCCTTTTTGCCCGCGATCCACCTGAGGTTGGGGGCAACATGAGATATGAGATTGATGGTTCGATGTGTTGCTATTGGGGCTCCCATCAGATGTATACACTTTGGGTCTATCCTATTACCTGGGCCTCAGTGGATGATGATGGTTCAGTTGCAGGCCTTGTTCAAAAATAGTGATTAGCTTGTTTACTGAATGTTACAGGTAATAGGACAAACCTATATAATATACACTGGCCAAATGACCGATTTGTCGTTCAAGGGGCGGAGCGGTCTAGGGCACGAAGTCTTCCGAAGAGTGACCTAGTGCGACGGGCTTTAGGGCGGCAGGGGTAACATGGTCCCATGTGAGCCACCCACAAGAACTCCTCTCTCATGCACCGAGGATCCCTCAAAGAGGAGATCAGAGCCCAGACTTGGACAGTGACAGAGGGTTTTCTCTCCGTTTTTCTGGACGGGTGGTCAGTATAGGGAATGAGCCCTACTGATAGAGACTCCAAGATGGACCCAGCCGCCAGCCCGCGTTTGAAGTCGCACCAGTCAGCTCAAACATCTCGAACACTGGAGCTCATTGAACCGAAGGTTCTTCGACCATTTCCATTTCCGTCAGGAGGCCTCTTGGGGAGGAAGCAAAAATGATTGAACATGGATCCAAATGCATTCGAGTCAAGTGAAAGCGAGTCGCTACTTAAGACTTTTGATCTGAGATGGTTGGTGCATCATGGATATCATGGCGTAGCTTCTTGTGTACAAATCACGCATGGAGTTGGGTCCTGATTGGCAGGGTGGCTACAGCACCACAACTGGTCAGACTTCTGGTCCGGTTGGTTGGCGGGCTACAGCACCTTCTGGATTATCCACCGGAGAGGTATGTCCCAATGTATACGTGTGTCTCAACTTCTTCCGCTGCGCGGAGAGAACTCCGATCGCAGCAATTCGCCAGGGCG
The DNA here is from genome assembly GCA_963970005.1 of Durusdinium trenchii. Lineage (NCBI taxonomy): Eukaryota > Dinophyceae > Suessiales > Symbiodiniaceae > Durusdinium > Durusdinium trenchii. The sequence goes on from CAXAMN010000170.1 coordinate 303,750, forward strand.
TTGCCATCTATGATGTTCATATTCCTTGCCTTATGGCTGACCTGTTAGGAGATGTTAGGAGTATTGATGTTCAAATATATGATGATGTTCTATCCAAGTGTTGTCTCCTGCCCGGTGGGGACTGAGTCCGGTGGACCCGCAGCGACGTCGTTGCATGAGACATGTGGAGACTGTGTTCATCTGTGGTCCATCCATCCCAGCCGCAAACTCCTTGATGAAACCTCCTTTTCACCATGCTACCTCCCCTTTTCGGGTCATGCGTCGTCATGCGTCTGTCCGACCTGAACCGTCCGTGACCAAACAAGATCAAACGACGCGTCACCCGTCTCAGACGCTCGCTCGCCCACTCCTCACAGCTGAGAGGCCCAAATGTATTCGAGGTCTTCGCCCAAGGAGCCGAACAACGGCCAGCTCTTCACCGAGGACTGGACCGACGGAAGGACACGAGCGCACGAGCGGCGTTGGAACAGGGAGTGTGGGGCGAAAACGAGCGAGGGAGACGATCGTGACTGGTCTGGAAGGAGCGATGCTAAGCGATCAAATGGTCAGAAGGCAAAAGAAGGTTTATAAGCGATCATAGCACCATGCAGTTTGGGCACCAAAAAATGGAAAACACATAGTCAGGGGTGCTAGGCAAATGTGTGTTTCTCCCAAGGGCTCCAACTACCTCCTGAGGTTTCGGTGGTCAGGGCGGATTTTTGGAGGTCTAACATGGTCTAACCACCTTCTGAGGACGTTGGAACATGTTGGAGCCCTAGGGTTAAACAAAAAAGGAACAAGCGATCATAGTTAGCATATTCATATTAGCATCATATATTAGTAGATCATGCATACATAGCACGCAAGGCCGCGGCGTCTGATTGCAACTCACCATGCTCTGCTGCCTGCCCGAAGCTTAGAATAGCTAGCACTGCATCGTGCAGGTATCTGCGTCAATAGGCTGTCTCACTCAGTTTTCCTGGAAAATCCATTAGTTCGAAACTATTTTCCCCCAAAATGCTGTGCCACATATGGGAACCTCTGCAGCAGTTCAGAAAATTTGCGTCTCACTCAGAACACATCTGTCTCACTCCCCCCCGGCCGAGTGTGAGATGTCAAGAGTCAGGTGAAGGGCTCCCAGCAACTCACATGTACCCTCCTCTTAAATCATCTAAAGGCCTTAAGCCTTATAGCTTAAGTTGGAAAAAGAACAACCTCCTCTACATACAAAACACGTGCAGTATATATATATATATATGTGTGTGTGTGTCCAAATGTTCGAGATGGTTTGTGTCCAGCCCCTCCGCTCACGCCAAGGAGTCCCGAAGGCATGTTCTTTTCAGTCTTTTCGGAGGTTCGATGGCACTGGCACCATGCCGATGCCCTTTGCCGAACTATGGGAGTCCATAGAAACCACCGAACTTGGGAGATGGTGCCACACCTATTCTTAAACCTCTGTAGGTGGAAGGGGGCGGTTGGAAGGAGGCATCAAGAACGTGGTTCCCCCGGCCTTGGACATGGGTGATCGGGTCCTGACGGTCAATCACGTGGACCGAGTTCAGAGGACGTGGGCGCGAAACGAAGGTTCCGCGCCATCGAAAGGAACTTGGGCAGCTTCAGGACCAACGGCAGGATCAAGGCCTCCAGGTGAGTGCGGTCGGGAAGGGCCGTGGAGATGGGCATGCTGGGGCCAGGCCGCCCTCCACTCGGACAAGACGTGCTAGCAGTTGGCAGATGTTTTTGTTGGGGAGGTTTGATTGGATGGGTCACAAGAAGTTCCATCCTCTACTTGAGGTTTCCCCTATCCTCTCAGCCCGGATGAGACGTCACCGGGTTTCGCGTCGAAAACACATGGGTCCTTTGAGTGAGAACAGGGAGAGTTCCAGGTCAATATTCTCTCCAAAAACGGCATCGAGTCACACCACTTGGTCAACAAAAACCATGTTTTCTGTCACAGATTGACCTATATAGGAAACCTTTAGAGCCGGTTCGGAGTGTCACAGTGACTGCCTGTGATTAAAGTGACACGACCTAGAGAGTGCTGGGAGTTGTTCTACGAGCATGCAGCATATATGATTCCTTGCAGGGTCCCGGGTTTGGATTCTAATTCTGTGTTTAAGTATATGCATCCTGACACATACTTGTCACATCGTCATCCATCGTCCCCCATACCTATCCTGATTCTACACACCCTGTTTCTCTGCAGGGCTTGCTGCCAAGGCGCATCAAGGTAACTCACATGATTGGCCACCAGCAAGGGCGTTAACCTGCCAGAGCGAATACGTCACCCAGAGGTGCCGTTCAGAGGCTCAGTCCAGGGCAACCTGATGAGCTTGGATCGCACTACCGAGTGGCAGCTCTTCCCTGTAGAAGGAGATGGTCACCCACAGGGGAGCTACACCAGTCGACCGGTTCGTACCTCAGAAAATGGGTATATGTTCGTTGTTCGGGTCACATGTCCCATGATCCGGACACAGAGGGTCCAGGCATATGAAAAACGAAATGGAAGCCCAAAACCACTCCCCCAAGGAGTGTAGTGCAAATTAAGACACCCAAGGACAGTCCCCCACCACCCCGCTCCATCCGCGTCGCATGAGAACGGCGTCGCCGTCGAGAGGTCCCAACTGGCCACCCTGGTCGTGGAGGACCTCGAGGACCGCGACGCGAAGCTGAGAAGGGCGCCAAAGCTCTGCGAGCGGATGGTCAGGTAGGGCTGGTGGGTTCTTTTTGCGCTTTGCAGACTCGAACCAGGATGTAGAGCTGGTGGGGTGGAGGGATGTGGAGGGTGGGGCCATTTTGAGGGTTAAAACATGGCGGTAGGGACTAATCAAAGAGGGAGAGAAAACCCGCCAGCTGCTGACATCAGGAAGCCGGAAGACTAGACTATAGGGCTGTGAGGGACACAACCCAGAGCCCAAACCAGGGTAGGTTGACCTCCTTTAGTTCGTGCAATCTGTTCTTTTTTGTGGTTATACCGTTATGCCCCTACAAGTCCCTCACCCAGTAAAGCTTGTTCATTGACTTCATGGTTTCCGGTGTTTCTGATGTTTCTTTTTGACCAAATTCACTGGCTCCAATACAGTTTTGCAATCTCGCCAGAGAGAAACCAAGTCATTTACCACACTCCCCCTTTTCCAGATGGATGCAAAGAGATTGAGCCAGCCGTCGTGTTTGAGAGTGTTCCAGAAGGCAAAAGGCCAGAAGCGTACACGAGGTCTGAATTCCGAACTCAGCACTCCCCACCCTTTCACAAAGTCTTCGAAAAGAACGAAAGAACCTGACAGCACAGCACACCGTGACCATTTTCCACAAACAAGATTAAATATTCGAGTGGCCTACCCAGAAATCCAGTGAAATGAGATCCTGGAGCTGTAGGGTACATGGTAAAGACCTCTGTTTTGGGAGAGCATCCCTATCAAATTATATGATAAACCCACGCACCCAAGCTCAATCCAAGCTTCCCATTCTTCCCCACTGCATGACTACACCTCCCCGTCCCCAACACCAGTTTGTTCAGAAGCACCAAAGCGATCATGAGCTATCTCAATTCTGACTTAGGCAGAGGGCGAGGCACCCCAACTCAAACCTCATGGTGAGGTGGAACATGGCCTTAAAATGATGTTTCTTGAACACATGGGTCTCAGGTTGCCGAAGTGGGGAGCTTTGCAAGCTTAGCTTGCTTCATCTTGCTTCCGTACCACACGGAAGACTTTGATTACATAGATCTGCATTTAGTAAATTATAGTACGATATATAGATATGCTGTGTATGTTATTTGTGTACCCACATGTCTATGTGCATGTAGAAGTTTGCACATATCTCCTGGACAGGTCTACTGGTCTATCGCATGCGATGCTGATGCTTCCCTTGGCCAAGGCACTGTTGGAAAAATGCCCGCGGAGTAGAGGAAACCTCAAATGAGCTACAGGTGAGCCACTTCTTTGTGAGTGAGACCCCCAGGGCTGCCTGGTGACCGCGACATGGACTGGCGATGGGTTCATGTGGCCTTCATCCCCCAAAAACATACCAAAACGCCATCCTTGCTACAAGAAAAGGCTTGCTTACTGGAGACCACCGCTACGAGCTTCTATCATTCAGATCGCTCCGTGGCGGGCTCCAATTGCTCAAAGGAGGTCATATCGGATTGATGTCCAACTCCTGGGGCAAAGCAAGCACTTTGTTGGCTCTTGTGGAGGCAAAGCAGGAAGGAAGCGAAGGTAGAGTCCCAAAGGAAGCAAAGCAAAGTAAGCAAAGCAAGCACTTCTTTTCGGAGGCTGTTGTCAGAGGTGAGCCCGATGAAGCACTGGGCAAAGACCTACCTTCTCTGCAGGTCGTTGGCACCCTCTCCGGCAGTTGGCACATCCCCTTCGAGGGTTCTCCGGAAGCAGCTCAGGATGGGTCTGAAGGGTTCGAAGGTCCGTCTGACACGTCAAGGTGGTGAGAGCCTGAGGTGGGGACGTCATGAAGACCCATGAGCCAGCAGTGGCCAGCAGTTGCAACGGAATGGTTTCTAGTCCCATCCAGGGGCCGTGGATGTGACAGGGGCACCCCTATATAACCTCCATGGATAGCACGCTGGCATGTGTTCTCATCTCATTCTATGAATTCCTGTGATATCCTGCCTCGCGCAAGGTGTAGCAGTACATGGTTTACAACATCCTCCAATTGTCGAACACTCATAGCAACTCTTTGCACAACTTGGCAGGCTACCAGGTGCTGTTGATGATACCTATACAAAGGGAACCCCAATCAAATCGGATCCAAGTCTGAAGATTGTTGGACATTTGTTGTCTGACAAACCCAGTGTAGCTGGATCTCTCGTTCATGGAAAAGTTTGGAAATGGGACCGTGGTTCCACAAATAGCTTAAGGGGGACAGCCGAACGAAATGATTCACATTGTTCACATTGGGGTCAACCCTGTATATCATAGCATCATAATCACCCTTCCAATTCGCACTCACACCCGGACTGTCAATTCTTTAGGAACCCCCAGGTTCAGTATCCAGAATTGACACTAAAAAATCAAGAACATTCTCTAAAGAATCAAAAGCCAGATTGCATCTGCTAAAGAATTGCAGACTTGAAGGAAAAGCTCAAAAGGCCTAAAGAATTGACAGTCCGAGTTCGAGTGGAACAAAGTCGACTCATGCATGTTCTTCTTGATGCTTGCTTATGGATGATCCTGGTATGGTCTCTGCATCTGTGTGTTGAGCCCATGCTAGGATTTGCAAATCTGGCTTTGCAAAGACTCTTTTCTCTAAAAAATCCACCCCATTCTCGAGCTAACGCTCGACAACCAAAGTCTCTAATAAATCAACCCCCTCTTGGCGTTATAGAGAATGGGAACCCCCAGGTTCCAGTTGTAGACTGGCACTGTATATTTTCATCCGTGATTGTTTTTTATGACAACCCGGGTTGTCTGATTTTTTAGAGGAAATGCGCACAGGGATGCATCATATCACCATATCCTAACCATCCTGTGTGGAATAGTTGCATACATTAGGCCCATTAGTAGGGTGAATGATGGAACTTGTATGTCGTTATATGCAATCATGGAACTATTCCATAGATGGGACGGTCTGGGATTAGGTCGATTTGTCTCCCAACTTTACTCCTCATCGACTCGACCCATCAGTTCACCCCATTCGTCCCAGGAGCCGTAGCAGCCGGCCTGGGAGAAAAGGGCTGGCGCAGGCGGTGAAAAGGGGCGTTGGTGCCAAAAAGAATCATCAACTACCCAAAACCCTCCATGGGACTGGCATATTTACCTACCTTTGGCTCCAGATCGGGGTGGTTCAACGGTCAGGAAAACGACAGCCCGGCTGCCAAGTCGGCGGTGAGGGGGTCGGAAGCTCGTTTTCCATGTGCACACATCAAACATTCCATGTATGGACTATTACATTGGACTATTTATACCACCCTTGAAACCACCCCAATCATCCCCAATCTATCATTACGGCAGTTCCATGTTACTTCTTTAGGTGTGGGACAGTGCGCCAAGATTCTGTTCAGTCCAGCTTGATCCCCACGGCCGAATCGGCGCTGACCTCTCACCAGCGGTACCAACAAACCCACCCGGTGACGCCGAATGACCTTGACGACAGTTGTGCCCTAAAGGTCGGGAACGGACCTTATGAAATGCATCGAGGTTGGGCAAGTGATTTTATTGCGGGACATCGCTTTTTGGATGTTTTTGGACTAGAAAATCCGACCAACCCAGAATTGGTCTTAAAAAATGCCTCACCCACTCCACCCCCAGAACTGACAAAAATGCGCGATATTTTGACTGGCCTGACGAAGAGGTTTTATATGGTTTTATGCAATTCATGGCTTGTCGGTTCTCCGAAAAACGGGGAACATCACACTTGAACCATCTTGAACTTGTGATTTACACATAATGGCAACACTTCATTGAATACAACACTTTATAGTTGCAAAAACAAAACATGCATTACTACAAAATGCATAGACCAAACCAGTCTAATCCAAGATGACTGAACAAAAACACACTACAAAATGAGTGGCCTCAGTGTCTCCTTGATAAATGCACACTTTGTCATGACCATATTTTGACTGGCCTGCGACCCCTGTGTGTATGTAGAATCTCATTTTATACTGGCCTCAAGGCCACCCATTTCATAGTGGAAATTCTAAGGGTGATTGAAATGCTTGGGGTTTTCATAGAAAATGCAAAACTCGACCAGGAGGTCAGTTTTAAATGATTTCAGACTGCAAGTCCACATGTTCGATGTTTTCCGCTCTTGTCATCTTCGAATTGCTCTGATGTCAGCAGCTTTTCCCCAAACCGTCTGGACCCTCTCTCCCAGGCCACCCGGAAGCTGCTCGAGTCCGCCAAGCGCCCCCCGGCGCAGCTCCACATCCTGGGCTGAGGAAGGAGTGGTCGGATCCAGCGGACGTCTATGTTGGCCTCAGGAGACCCCAACGATGTAGAACACCCCAATCATGGGGTGTTCATTGACCATCCCGGATGTATGTGGGTGTTGGTACGTCGATATGTATATGTTTGCTTCTTAAGTCTTCTACTTCTGGTGCCAGCCCCCTACAGGAGGGCTTTTGGGGCGGCCAGCAGTTCAGTGTGTGGGTTGCCTCCCCACGAGTGAAAGAGAATCCAGCGAGGGTTGTGTGATCGAAGCGCCGAGTCCATTTGTGGAAGCAAAAGGTTAAAAGCCTAAAAATGGAACCTGGAAATGGACCAGACTGGAAGACTATATGTTCCTCTGCAGCCCAGTGGTGTTCAGGTTCCATGTTCATCTTCCAGGGTGTATACCGACCCCAGATCTGGCGAGTTCCTTGAAAAAGTGTTTTCTGGTGTGGGAGAAGGCGTGTGAATCATCACACCGTGATGCCAAAAGCAAAAAAACACACGGCTTTTGGACGATCCACCGTGTTCGGCGGCAGCACGACTCATCTATCAACGGATTTGGCTGGACCGCCCCATCAAGCTTCATCCTTCTTCGGATGCTCTGGGTCATGTGGGGAACATGACGGGGAACTTGATTCATGGCTCAACCCACGCCCCAACAGGCCAAAGTGCTTGGCAACAGCGTAGCCCATGGAGAAGGGCACCAAGCCTGCTAAAGAGGCCTTGGGACGCAAACGCGGCAAATCTTTAACATCCGGGAAACCAGAAGTGAAATTGGTTGCCTGGCCCCTCTTGTGCAGGAGAAGTCTTCAAACCTCACTGGAACATGTTCAAAAATTCCAACCGGCGGGAAATGAGCTGACAAACACTGATCCTGCCTGGGCCCAGTTTCTTCCAGATTTGGCTCTAGCAGCATTGTGTCAACCAGCCACATGACGAAAAAGACCAACCAACCAAGTAATTCCTGCCCCTCACGAAGGCAGAACACCTGCCTGAGAACGCCAACCCCTTTGGCCAACCCCTTTGGCCTCCGGTCAAACGCCCGCTGTTCTCGCCCGCTTGGTCTCCATGCTCGCCTCGTCCCACGACGTGTCACACCGAGTGCCCCGGACCACCAGGTGTAGGGCGGCGGTCGGCATGAACCTCGGGGAGGCGACCGAAGCAGCGCAAAACAAATCGAAAAGGGCAAATGGAGGCTGATCTATCAGCCCTACCGGTGAGCCATTGGGGCAATGGGATGCAATTCGGGGTACCTCTAAAAAAGGAGCCCTATGGGGTCAATGCAGGTATGACAATGGTATTACATTATATGTGTGGAGTGCCCTGGCAACGGCGATTGGCAAAAGACCACATCCTCATCCAGTCGATGAGCCGCTGCGAATGACCTCGCGGACCATCGAAGAAGGCTCCGCTTGGCGCGGGTGGGAGCCTTATGAACAACGGTTCGCGACGAAGTGGAGACTGACGAATCTGGCTGAGCAAATCGGCACAAATGTGATTCCCTTTAGTGGCAAACGAGTTCATACTGCCAGATTGAAGTATCTCAAATGCATGTCTAAAAACTCTTTCCTTCCACCTCTAGACACTCCAAGCAGCCTTTGTTTGGTTGGTTCGACCCCAAACCCAGGTTGGAGGACTCGGGTACAAACCGCCACATCTCATCCCAGGTCCCTAGGTCCCCGGGCCCTGCCAAGCCTAAACGGCTGGTGACATGCACCGTGTTGAGCGACAACTGAGGCGGAGGAATGAAGCGAAACAGATTTCATGACATGGAGCGATTCCAAAGATTTTTGCCATGTGCCTTTGACAAAGACATATAGACAAATATATAATGGGAACATGAAACTTTGAAAGATCTAAGGCTAAGGGCCAGGGTGAGCATTTTATGTTTAAGTGTCACACACCCAAAATCACCCGCAGCAAATCCCCATGGAGCATTGACCACCATGCACGGCGCTTCACTTAACGCCCCTTTCGCTGCCGAACCGAACCCGGACTGCCATCGTCCACGGACGGGCCGGGTCAACGGGTCAACGGGGAAGTACAACAAGTGGTCAATTCGAATGTCAAAGAGATTTCATGGATTGAGCCAATTGCCAGGTTAAAGCTGGCACGGGAGATGAATTTCATAGTTTTAAAGGATTAAACAGGCCAGCTTCTTTGGTGAGAACCTGCTATGAAGAATCGACCGTTGTTTGGTCTTCACCGGCCACGTGCTACGAGGTGCTGCGAGGCCCAAGCATGGTACGTAAACACACCTCTACCCTATAGGCTTCCAACCATCATTGATTTAATGGATTTTGCACTACAAGACCAGGTCACTCATTTTTTAACATGCTCCTGGAAGTCTAGGGTCTAGAAAGATGATGCAATTTTTTCCAGGGCCTTTTGGTCTAGGGCGGATCCTATAGTTGAAGGGGTGTCGGTGATGTACGGATGGCCCCGAAAAGCGGTGACTTTGAGGTCTCCATTGGAAAACAAAAAACTGGTGGGTCCAGGTCTCAAAGTGAACTGCAGGGAGCGACCAGTCTTAGACCAACGAGCGAAACGAGGGTGCCACTGACCTCTTCAAACGAGCGAAAACTGCATCCACGTTCCACCGAGCTCGCCGAGCGAACAGCGGTATTTTGAGAAAAGCACCACAAGCTCCACTGAGGGTCCCCACGGGCTTCAGTGGAACGAGAGGCTTAGCCTGGCAAGCTTGGGAGGAAACAGGAGTGCTTCCCTACAGGTCAAGGACCTCATTTCACGGGTCCGGTGATGCAAAAACAGGGGTGCACGCAGAACGCAGGTGCAAAGGTATGCACAAACACCCTGTACATGCTTATGTCATTGTGTGTGCAACCCCGAACAGATACGGTGCTCAATGAGGTCAAGGACGTTCTATTCGCTCCTTGGACTAGAGGATGAGTTCAGGGCCCTTCCAGCTTGGAGGGTACAGGAACATCGTTTGCGGGTATATGCCATCCACTTGCATATTATGACGTGCTCGTTGGCGGGTCTTTCTCTAAAATCACTTGATCAGGGGCCGGCGAGCCAACACGGGCACCTCTCACTCACCACCGTGAAACCCAGAATTTGGATATGACTTCTCTCTGAGGCTAAATGGTCGTTTCGCTCACTTTCGTGCTTGAGGGCCAGCAAAATGTTCGTGTTCTGTAAGTGAACCAAGTATTCCCTTGCCTGACTTGGTTCATTGGCTGCATGCCTCGCAAACACGTCTTCATCTGCATGCAAAACCCGCCCCTGTGCCGCCAGCGTTTCGCTAGGGGACTAGACTCATCTGGTGCCGAGGCTGGATGTATCACTCGGCGGCTGTCACCACAGCTGCTGGCCGTGAACAAGACGTTCAAAGCTGTTTGGTCTTACAAAGCATGTCTTAAAGGACTAAAGGATGTGAACATCTCTGGGGTATGACTCTGGTCAGGGAACATGTTGATGTTTTTGAACAGTCCTGGTGACCTGGTGGAACATTTAAACCTGGTACAACCATGGTAGAATGAAACAATTAAACAGATTTGGTCTGGTCTTACACTTACACAACTTTGGGTGCCAAACACGAAAAAGGATTGTTGGTGCTTTGTACGCACCTACGTGTGATTGAAGGTGGAAGCGACCAGCGTTCCACCACCGGAGATACAACAAATACACTCCCGAAAACTAACATGGTTTTGGCAAACCACCTGTTTGTAGTGAAATGGTCTTCCTTTCGGGGCCATTCTCCACTTCCATGTTAGTTCCAGGGAGTGTAATTAGCACGGAATACTTGGATGCTCTCCGTGTCAGCGTAAGACCTGAACGTCATGCGTTCCGTAACGTCATGTCGAGTCTGACCGCACGAGTCATGCCGGATGATGTCTGGTGCTGGAAAATGATGAACCCACAATGAACTATAGCCGCATTAGGACAACCTCTCAAAGAAACCACACGACGCGTAACCAAATTCAATTCACTACACGACGTATTCGTACAAACTTGGCATCCGGAACGTGACCTGCTTCTACCTTCTCGAAGCCTTGCTTACATGTATATACTGTGCGTGATTATATATATATACATATGTGTGTGTGTGTGTTGAGATTCCCACTGCAAAAGGAACATGCTCATGTCCCCGTGCTGCCGGTACACTTTTGTCTCCTCCAAAACCGCTCTCAGACCCCCGCCTCCGCTTCTTCAGAACCTGAGGAGACGAAGCTTTGCCCCCGATGGTGTGGACGACCCACACACACAGGTAATACCCAATATAGACATTATTTTGGACAACAGAATCAAAAAAACTAACTAATCCTACAGGTCAATGACCTCATTTTACTGGAGTTGGTAATGCAAAAACACCATTCAAGCAAGCAAACGACCTGGTTTTACTGGGTCGTTGGACTTGTAGGGTAATTAGTCAGGATATAAACTATCTTCATCCATGCACATGCGTATGGCCTGGCACATTGACCTATCAGGTGGTGCTTTGGGGAGAGAAACTCTCTCCGCATCTCCACGGAACGACCGGCTACACACGCTCGGAACGAGACATGTTCGTGCCTTCTGCATGGAATTCCACCTGGTGAAGCACACACAAACCAAAAAAATACTATATATTGTATTGAAATTTTGTTTGTTTTATATTTGTTGTTTTTCTGCTGAAGGCCTTCCGCCCTGGTTTCAAGTTTGCACAGACTGAGAGATGTGGCATTTCTCGTCTTCTGCTTGGCAGGAAGGCGAGGAAGGCGTCCGCTTCTTCCTGGTTCCGGGCGGGTCCGCGGCAGGTCAAAGTGAAAAGTCAAAGTGAAGAAAGAAAAAGATCCAGTGGGTCTTTAAAACTCTGCAATCCACCTCAAAGTTGGCTCCAAAATGGCTGTTCTTCATTCATTTTACGACCAGAATCTCCTTGTAGTAATAGTGAAGTAGTGTATCCCATAATGCATTAAGCATCCTAGCATCCCAAACCTCATCGGTATCTGGCGAACTGGCAAAGGACTTCTTCCATCATTAGATGATGAATAAACTATCCAATATCTTGGGTGTATCTATCCAATTACCAGTGATTAACAGTGGATGATGATGGTTTAGTTGCAGGCCCTTCTCCAAAATAGTGATGTTCTTGTTTACAGACGGCTCTACTAATTGACCCTAGGACAAACAAATGACCCAAGGCATCCCAAAGCCGAGGCCTATCAGAATCATCTCCACGCAGGGCGGCGATGCGCAAGCTGCGCAAAGACTCTGAATGAAACGAGTCCAAAAACCCATCGAACCCCTTGCAGCATCGCCTGCGCGTCCCTCCTTCACTGTGCACACTCGCTGTGTAAGTACCCGCCGCCCAACCAAGTGGAAAAACGATCTGTTTTAACTCAATATGCAGTCTTCCTTTCGGGGCCATGCCATCCACTTCCATGTTGGATGCTGCAAGTAATCGTCCCTGGTCCATTCTTGCGAGCCCTTCTGACGTCTAATACCAGCTGGAACGCTGGAAATGACACAAGAAACCTGAGCCTGTGAGGAACTCAGTCGCACATCGAAAAGCTCTGCAGTCCGCGATGCCTTTTCTGGTCTGCCGACCAATTGTGCCATTTGATCCGCTGAGTGACTGCTCTTCAGCGCAGCTTCCGGGTTTTCGTTTTCGGCGAGAGCCCACGGATAGCAGACCGCGAAAGGCGAACGGACGTTCTTTTGGGAAGGACCCCTTCCTGCAACCACAACCTTGTCAGACAGACTGCGCAAACTGCGGCATCATGCGTTGAAGTTGGCGCACACTGCGGCACCATGCAATGAGGGCCAAGCAAAGGCGCCCACTTCGCTGCAGAAAAACGACGTGTCATTGAACACTGATGAACATAGCCATCGAGAAGAGCTTGCTGAACCCATCTGCCTCTCATCTGAATGAGACTCCTCCTCTCGGCAGTGCCAGCACGCACTGAAGGGCCTCGTCCAGTTTGAGGTTGGCCTCCCAGCGGGCCTGATGAAATCACTCCTTTTGTATCGCGGAAGGCCCTTGTTCGATGTGGAGTCTTGGGAGAGCTGAAGGAACGCGAGGGTGAGCTCAACTAAGCAACTGACAGAGGTGCCCCAGTGCCCCAGTGGATCCAATTGCTGTAGACTATTTACAGCTAGGAATCAGTGGTTCCAAAGACTGTGGGGGCAGTTTTCTTGGACAGCCATGGCCTGATGAAGATGGTCCCGGCGAGGCAGCGCGGCTCTCACGCATCGAGGGGTTCACTGATGAAACCGGAGGTGACCGGGCAGTACAGGAAGGGAACTCATGCAGTCGCTGCGGGCTTTGGAAGAAACTGGAAGAACTGGATACCCCCTTTTCACGGCTCGCTCCCGAGCCACGGCTTGCACCAGCCGACCGATCGAGGTGATCCCGGAGTCTCACGTGCATGTTCCATACGACCCCGACCGCGGCTCCCGGACCGTCCTCCGTTCGGTACGGCGCGCATGGCTTTGTGGCAGCACAGTCATGGCATGGGAGCACAGGCCGATCGGCGATCGTTCTGAAAAGGCTTCCTGGTCCCAGAGGTGTCTACCCAGCAAGTGGGATGGTTGAACATGTTTGAATGACAGATTTATCACAATGGTAAGCACAAGCATGCGAAGCTTGTCTGGGGGGTGGTTTTTGGCCATGTCGCCCGCACGGATCCGCCGGACCGGAGCGACTCTACTGATGTCACGCCCGGTGGATCCCAGGTACCCTATATATAATAAGGAACCAGGGATTCTAATTGGTCTATGGTTTGGTCCTCTTTGCAACCACTGGGACTCCCAGCGCATGTTCACTGCCTGGATCCTCTGAAGGATAATAGGATAGTGTAACTGCTGGTCACTCGCAGTCCTTCTCCCCGCCCTGCCGAAGCCGCGCGGCGCGAAGCACGTTGGTTCGCTGATCGCGATGGCGGACGGACGACGGAAGTGAGATCGCTACGGTCCGGGATCTCAGCTTGTGATCTTAAAAACATTAATTTAACACGATTTCCATCTATTTCCGCACAGAAGGGGATTCACCCATATGGGACATAACAAATCATCCAGCAAAACGAGGTCGCACAAACTCTGTCGGTCCTGACCTGACTTGAGGTCCTGGCACACCAACACCAGCCAGGACCCTGTCAGCATCCTTCACCTCTTTTCGGTGCGACTGTCGACACCCGTCCCCCCCCAGCCCGGGCCATGAAAAAATCAGACCCACCAGTCACCCCTTCAAAGCGGCGGAGCAGAAGGACTCCACGTGTTGGGCTCCACTGGCTTGGACCCATCTGGAACAGGGGGGCCTCATGGGTGTTCAACATGTGCAGCGACTTTCGTGCAGAAAACATGTCAAGTCGTGGACTTGAAAGGAGGTGTTGAATCGATTTCAGATGGGGCCGAGTGAAAGATGCCTCGCAACCAAAACCACACGAGTCCCGGCACCACAGCCAGCGCTTTTGCTCCAACGTATGTCAGGCTGGTGACAGGAGTGGCGTCAGGGGCATCGAAATCGATCCACCAGGAGATGAGCGCATGTAAGCAAACATGAAAAGAGGCGAAACGGATGGATGTGTATTAGACTGGTGGGGACATAGACCAAAACCCGGGGTCCCCCTATTAAGATACACACCCCAACTGATGGAAGAAAACCTGAAAAACACCAGGAACAACACCAGAAGCATCACGACTTGAAGAAGGATCCCACACACACATTACATATATATATATATCATACAGTGCAAAAGTTCTTGGGAAGCTAACACATGATTCTCCATGCCGTTCCACATGCCATGCCAGTTCAGTGTGTACGCCTTGTTCTGCTTCGTCTGGACGTGGACGTCAAAGAACTATGGACGTCCACGTTTTAAAGTTATACATCATACGGGGAATCTGAGGACGTCGACTGCATGATCCTGGATTCCTGGGATGGGAGGCTTCAACACCCAGAAAGCTGGACTTGGTCACTGAACCCTAGCAGTGTTGGAATCCCATCTGAATTGTGTTGACCCTAGGGCTCCAACCACCTCCTCAAAAGGTGGTTGGGGTGGGTTTGGGGGGTCTAACCACCTTCTGAGGATATGGTTGGAGCCCTAGGGTGAAATAATCTGACATATGATTTACTGCACCGAACACTCCTAAAAGCGCCCTTAACACTGCCACATGACTGGTTTGGTCGATGACTGCTCATCGAATAAAAGATAATAAAAGCCTATATAAGGGGGGCTGTTCCGAATCTATCTATCTATCCATCTAACCATCCATCCATCATCTGAAGGCTTTTCTCTAAAATGATGATAATGGATTGCCGACTGTTACAGGTAAGTTAGGACACCATCAATCCATCTATCTACAATGTATAACTAAAACCGACTCAACCGACTCATAGGACTGGTGTCTGTACTGGCCCATGCTGGGCTGGTGTTTGACCTGATATCAACGGGGAATTTGGATCGCGACATGACGCAGCCCGCGGCGAATGTTCTTGATTTGGCAGTTGGTAAATCCTTATAATACCTACATATATTACCTATACATTCATAATAAAGCTACTAGGTTGGAGGACTCATGATACACATCATATATATATATATATTTACCACTGATAGCTGCAAACCAGTGGTTTCAAAGACTCCAACCGTAGACTTAGAACTTAGAACCTTGATGAACCTTGGTTCCTCATATAGTGGGATCAGTGGGATGCACTGGGACACTTACAAATGCCCGCAAACAACACATCATTCTTGCCCGCCAAAACTGCTCTCCTGCACCGGTCATCTTCAAAATACCAAGGAGCTTCGCGCACTTTGGAGGACTTGCAAGTGGTTGACAAGCAAAGTATCTTTTGATATCTATTGTGACAGTAGCTGCCAAACACCACGGCCAGTTGCATGTTCCTTCGATTCAGCGTCTTCAGCTGTGCTGAGAAAAGGTGTGGTTCCAAATCAGGGTTCATACAGGTTCAAGGCATGTGCAACGTGTATAGATATATTGTATATATATTAAAAGAATACATTGCAAAGAGTGTAGGGCATCCCATGACGATCCGTTGATTGTAAGACCCCAGGCCACTGAACACCCTGAGACCTGCAGGTCAGCAAGTACCTCTGTCAGAGGACCTCTTGGCACAAGACCCCATGAAACGGCCTACGATGTAGAGCAATTTATAATGTAATAAAACTCCATCGTTGCCCTGTGTGAAAACATTCAAAACAAATCATTATTGCCCTTGTGGGCCAATTTGACCACGAAGCGTCGATGGGCCAGGATTACTGTGGCAAAAAGTTGTCACCCCCCTAATTCATAATTCAATTTGCATGGCGACCGCAGACTGTCCTTGGCGAACGCAAGAGGAAAGAGGTACGGGATGTTACGGTGTTGGGGAGGTACAGGCGCCGCTGTAGATCGTCTGATCTGCAGATCAGCCTGTGGAGGGACACCCCGGAGAGGTGCTTGGCAGGTCCACAGTGCAAGTCCTGAACTTCAAAGCTGGTTTCTAAGATGCTGAGGAGCTGCAAGCCAGTCGAGACCATTGGTATTCACAGGTGACCAACCTGCCTCTTTTGAGGCGACGGAATCCGGATCTCAGGCAGAAAAAAGAACGTATGGATGACGTCCGGTTTGACGGAGCCGGTTCGGTCTCCGGTCGAACTGCTTTGGTCGAACTGGTTAGGCACCAGTTCGACGTCCCAGCGAACGTGAACGAACGTGGTGTGCCTGGATCTGGGTTAGATCGGCGCGTCGACTGTTACAAGTTTCATTACGTACCCCCACCAGAACCTTCCAAGAGGTGTCTATTCATAGCCTCTTAGAGGTTAAGGGGTGTCCAAAAACCACCCGTTGGAAGGTCCTGGTAACTACTCGAAAACCAAAAAGAACAAGAGCCATCCCTCGGCCATCCCTCTTTTAATTGTCTTGGACAGGATCTTTTCTATAGGGCACTGGTTGGTACAGGTCTAGACCAAAACCGCGACCGCAACGCCGGCCAGGAGTGTGACAACATGTGACAACAAGCGGAACGCGCGTTGTCAAACGCGAATGAATCTTGGTCTGTAAAAAACATCCCACTGGAGGTACATGTTGCCTTTCCAGAGTCCCAGCTTTCGGCTCCTCAGCGCCGGGTACCCTACCCACATCGTCGTTGGCGGGTTCAAAGTCCCCCGCGAGCAGGGACAGCACGGCTGTGGCTTTGGGTGGCCATCGAAAAACTGTCAATACTTCCGACTCCGGGGACTGGTCTTCCAAAGCGACGGACCGGGACCAGGTCCGGGACAGGACATCTTGGGACGGACCAGGTCAAAGCGAAGGGTTTTTCTGATCGAATCCGGTACCCACCGGGTGACATTCTTTGACCTGTAGGGTCCAACTCTTGGAAAGGGGTGAAAAAAGAACGCTTGGAAGGAGCACCTTGGTTCAAGCAGAACTTACGAAGGGGCACCCAAGTCCACTTGTGTGGGGCCTGGGCCTGGGGGTCAAATTTATGGAGTTGAGCATTGGGATATAGTGCGATTTTTTCTATAACAGCCTTTCTCAAGGGTGACCAATTGGGATCTGACTCCTCTCCTTGCGCCCTTCACAAACGATAGCCGGGAGAGAATATCTTCAGACCGTCCTGACCCAAGTTCTCAAGATCTCCGACTGTTTTCACATCTGCAAGGATCGTCCCTTAACATCTTGGGAGTCTGGAAGTTGGTCGATCTTGCCACGCAAAGCTATCTATATATAAGGGTAGCCCACCCAACCAGCAAAGACATGGCTGTTTGACTCATTGACTTTCAAACTCATTGACTTTCAAATAAGGTATGAAAGCTGCAAACTGCAAACACCATCAAAAACCACCAAAATGCTGCGTGCTGCTACTGAAATGAAGACCCTGATCACGATTCTCTACGGACGTGCTTGATTGAGGGATTGACTGATTCTTTACGTGCAGGATCTTCAAACAAAATCCGTACTCCAGGAAATCCGGTCCCTTAATTTGCACGAGTGTGAACATAGAACTGAAAACGTTTGCTGCTTAAAGCATACGTCAACAGGCTGAGGTCATTTACTCCGAAACACTAACACGGAAGTGGACCATGGTCACCAACATGGAAAAGCCCCCTTGGAACGAATCGAACCGTGAGTCCAAGGGTTTGGTCTTCGTATTCGCACATGCGTTCGATGCGTTGGACCGTCCCTCACGGGTAGTGGGACACCTGGGACACCCGAACGGAGAGTGGAAGATCTGCCCGGCAAGGCCAGTCGTTGTTCTTTTTGGATTGGGTATGGAGCAGGTGTGCACGAAAACGGCAGGGTTTTCTTTCTGAGAAGGTCATCCTATCTTTTTTTCAAAGGTCCAAGCGGCTTGGCTCTGAATGACAAAACGCACCCCATGTCAACATGCTGGTTTTGAGAGAGCATCGATCCGACGCGGCATCAAGTTCGCCCGTCTTCTCCTCGCCTGAAACCATGAAAAACATCTTCTCCAAGCACGTCACACGTCTCATCCGCCACATACAGGCTGGAACTGGCGGGCGTCATTGACACCAGTGGTCTGCTTTAGAGATTGGATACTTCGCGCGATGGGGCCCACGATGGGCCAGACGTGACAGACATGAGGACTAGAGTGTTCCACCTTCCAAAAAATCATTGACACTGGCATTGTGACGGGCTTCGATTGTTGTCAGGCTGTGCATGCAAGCATCTATACATACACACAAAATTATGTATATATATATATATGAACTTCCTTAGAAGGGCTGCACAGTCGAGAGGCATCATCTATCATTCCATTCGTCTTTTCACTGCCGGGTGGTGCCAGCACAGGATGCTTCAGTAGCAGGAGCTGGTCCTGCTAAGCTCCTTGTGCGCATTTTTTGAAAGAAGCCACCTCCTGGAACTGAGCAATCATATGTGAACCCATGCGAAACCCCCTTTTCTTCCCGTGATGCTAGTTGATGCATTGAATCAGAAATCAAAGAGTGGACCAGTCTTAAACGATTTTGGACTTGCCCAAACGCTCCAAGCAGCCCTTGATCCCTCAAAACCTAGGAATTTGAGATGCCAGACCCTTCATACGAGGCATACGAGGGTCCTGCCCCCCCATAGTTCGCTTGAAAGCTATGATTGCCCAATAAACGCCGTCTAAAGGTAGAGACCCAAACTTTCGACTGATGGGGCAAAAGCATCATCTTTACCGATCAGTCCAGGGGTGGTTGAAAAAGGTGTCAACATCATGGCGTCCAACAGGTCTCGGAGGTGCTGGCGGCTGAAATGGAGACTTGTTGAAGTGGCAAATGGTGGTCTGTAAATGCTGGTATTGTTTACTTACATATTTGTACCAGGCAGTTCAAAGGGGTCTCCAATTAGTTTCTAAAATCTATGTTGCTAAGGGGCGCTTAAAGGAGACCCCTTAGGAACTGCCTGGCCATACCCATCAAAAAACCTGCACCCAAGCCAGAGCGGCCTCCGATTCAACGAAGCCCAAGTCTTTTTGGAGCAGGCCGCCAAGGTCTTCCCGGCTCGTTTGCATCGAGAGCTCAGCTTCAAGATCTTCTTGGAACATGTTTATATGACACTTCCAGGGTCCATGTACACTATATCAGTCGGTGAGCTCTCTGAGCCATTTCACGCAAACATAGGCCGCCCATCTAAGCAGCACTTGCTGACCAAGCTTTCTTGGTGGGGCTTTGGATGAAAATCTTTTCACATGGCCAACAGCATCCTCGTCTGCGTAGCACGATAAGTGAATTGGATTGCATGCAGGAGCGAGGTCAATGATTATGTGGTCCAACCTTAGTCCCACGTGCAAACGGCCACAAAGATACCGCGATAGGGAAAGACACAATCAACAGTAAATGCTGTCAAAGAACTTGTGATGCTTTGGACGAGTCTTCCAAAGCAATCGATTGTTCGTGATTGCTTCTGACGCTAAGCCTTGGATAAAAGATCAACTGAATGGTCAAGCAACCTCACATTCTCAAATGTTCAAAAAAAGATAGCACTACGTTGAGCAGTGGCACTGTTGTGTGCAGCATGAAAGAGCCAGTTAGCTCTTTGCAATGTTGCAAGGTTCTCTGCAGCCATGGTGACATGACCATTGCTGGGATGCTTCATTGCACGCCGCATTGCGACCAAATTGACAAAAAGGGCTGCACGCAACCTGGTAGTGAGAAGCAAAAGACGGGCAGCAATCATTAAAGGATGACTGTATCGATTTGCTGGCGTGACCAAGGAACTGTGCATGGTCGGATTCCGGATTGCTGTGCGCAACTTGCAGTGTGATGTTCATGAGCCATGTTGCCAATACCACACTCTCCTCACAGTGTCACCAATAACGAAAACAATCACCTGGCACAAAAAAAACTGATATCTTGGACACCAAGGCTCAGCAGCATTAAAATGCTTTTGCGCTAGCGTGGGGAACGTTTTGTTCCCAGCAGGATAAAGATGTTTCCTTGGGAAGAATTCAACTTTAGATTCCCAAGCAAGCCTGAACACGATCCCTGGCTGCATCAGAGTGGCATCGCCCACATCATCCCCCTACTGCCTGGTATCATTGAAACACTATTGAAACAGTGAAAACATCACCCACTCCCACAGGGAATGCAATGTTCAATCCGGTTCATGCAGACAAGGTACGGATTTTGTTAAGCCGACAGGCTTTCATAAACATACAGTAGGCACGTCTCAAGCGCTCATCCGCCGGCAATCCGACAGGTCCAAAAACACCTTCCTCCACCAACTCGACTAAGCAGCTGGCAGAAATTTCAGGACAAATTGTCAGATCCACCACGTGGAGATAGTCATGCCAAATCATTTGCACATTCCATCCTGGCAAGGCTGTCCACGTACGAAGTCCAGCAACCCTTCGGATGAAAGCCGTTGTATCCAACATGCTTTGCCTGTGCGCCGCTTCAACACCGTGGTGTGTGTACAGCATGGCGCCTTCTTCGTTGGTTGCACCACAAAGCAAGCATACATGCCGAGACACTGCCGAATGACTAGCACGATAGATTTTTTGGTGATATTTTTCATCACCTTTGTGTCCAACCAGCACCAGGCGCCAGCCGGAGGCTATGGCACCGCTTCTGCCTGAAGCATGTGGGCCGTGTGGCCTCCCATATGGATCCGTGTCCATGTAGTACCCCAATTGGCACTCCATCAGTGACCATGATGTCCAAAGGTCCATGGTTGCGATTGTTTCCATCTCTGAAACACTATTGTCCAGGGTGTAGATCAGGAACTTGTTTTGGAAGATCGTGCCATGGGTCAACACGCTGCTCAGCGTTACCACAAGAAAGCTCCTCCGCCGATGCGACTCAGCATCATCCCCATGGATGCAGACAGGAATTGTTTGATTGAGGTTGCATTCCTTGGCTTTCTAAATTGGTGTGTGTTCTTTTTTGAATTCCTGTCCAATAACATCAATTGGCTTGCAACCTATGCTCACAACATTCAGCAACGGCACAGGGGAAGATAATATCGGATGTTCTTTGAACCATTGCTGATGCTGTGCCACATTCCAATACTCCTGCAATGCCTTAGCACAAGAAAACAAACACAGCAGCCAGCACGCAAGAAAACACACGGTTTTTTGTTAGCCAAACGTGGCCCGGTCACACCTGGTGGTCCAAGGAATTTCTCCTGGAACAACTCCCAATCATAGTGATATATGGACCCAAATCTGAGATGCGCAGAGGGTCTGAGAAATGTTCAAAACCCAATACATGATCCAAAAAGCTGCAACAAACAAATCTGCCAGTAGGGCACATGTCTGCTGGTAGGAAAAGATGCCATTTTCCGATGTAGTGTTGTCGAAGCAGGCTGTGATCAGTAAGAACTGTCTCTACCCTTAGTAAAAAGGCACTGCTACAAATCAGCACATCTTCACAACACAAGCTAGTGACAATGCAACGAGCTACTCGAAAGGTTCAGGCAGCATCTTGCGCCAATGCTGCTTTTTGAGCCATGTCCAGAACCTCCGTGGATAGTTGGTCTCATCATCAGTCGTCGTGTCAACCAGGCTCTTCAAATTTCTCCTGAGCTGACAGTGCTATCACAGGAGAGGATCCGGCAGCACAGCATGAAGACACAAACCCCACAGCAGCGCATGCAAACATCCAAGCTGCGGCAAATAGCGTCCTGGGACCCTCTTGCGTAGTGCTCGGAATAACTTCACAAGTGTCCTCGCAGATACCTGCACATGCATTGCATGAGACCGCAAAGCACTCTAGAATTCACTGACAGTTTGCACTAAGGTGCCACCAAAGTCACGTCTTTGGTAAGTTCAAGGACCTCCTCAACCAAGTCCATACCATAATGGGAACAGCAAAGTAGGTGGAAGTAGTTGAACAGGTGGTTCATTGCGCTACTAATTACTCATCCATGGAACACGCATTTGGCTCCAGGGTCCAGTTGAAGTTTGACATATAGAGTTGTGATGTTTGACAATAAATGACAAGCTGCATGAACCACAAAAACACTAAGTCGAGGCATCTTTCCATATGCGCACACACACATCATGCTTGCATACCTGTCGCACAGGCCCAGCAACAGAAACTGCTTGGCTTTCTTATCCTTTTTGCACCCTGCTCTGAGAGTCGTGACAATTTGTGGCCACTGTTGATCAAACAACACCATGCCACACTTTTGCCAGGAATTGGTGCACCAGACCCTGACAGATTGTCCGGATCCCTGGAAACCCACCGCGGCAGACATAAAACTAAAAACTTGTAGTTTCTCCTATCAGACTTGTTGAAAACATGTTCAACAAATCAACCATGGATCAAAGAATCAGCCGCTTTTGTCAGAATCCGAATCTTCATCCGGATCCTGCTTATTCTTGCGGGGTTTGGCCTTGGGCTTGCAGCTATTGATGCGCCGTTTGGCGTCTCGAAGATCAACGTCGCAGTCCTTCAAGGCTTCCTTCTCCTGGTGGATGAACTCATCGATGTCAGCTGGATCGATCTCCGATGCCGGAAGAGCCAGCTTTTCCTGGATTCGCTGGTAGCTCTCGATCACATCAGCATCGTGACAATCTAGGCTTTTCACCTAAGCTGACACGAGGTAAAAAGCACCTTCTCCCCCAAAATGTTTCCCACCAAAAAGAAGCACTGTCCATAAGTGAGGCGAGTATCCAGCTCAGCACTGTTCCTCACCTTCCATTCCTTAAGCTCAGTCTTGTACGCTGGAAGCTCATTGAGCATGCCCTTCACCCTCAGGTCCATTCATCCAAAAACAGGTTTGGGGTGGACATGTTGAGAAGACAATGGAAAATGTGATAAAATGTGTCACTGACAGAAACCAATAATTTGTATCAAGGATCTTTTTTTCCAGCTTTTTCAGCTCAAGCACCGCCAGATCTCGCGGACTCTTTTCCTTCTTTGGCTTTTTGACCTTGAAGGCCCCTGTATCCAGGTCAAACTCTGGCAGCTGACTGGTGTTCATGTTGCCCAATTGTTTCGCGACCAGGCTTTTGCTCTTGGCATCCTTGACACGTCCTCCCAGAGATGCCTCAGGTATCAACGATGCATATCGATGATCATTAATAGGCTTGAAAGTCACACATTGTTGTACACATGCCCGGGTGCTAGCTAGCAAGATGTTTGGGGAATATGCCACACAAGGCGCAGAGGTAGATTGGCGTGTCCCAGTGGTATTCATTTGCACCACTTCAGCAAGAACACGGAACATCCTTGCTTTGGCCACATTTGGTGCCTACGCAATCCCGAGGCACAGCGACAGAGAGGTCAAAGAGTCAAGGGCATCAAGACTCACAAGCTTACAAGGTGTGCCTGGGGATGTGGTGCGCCTTTCTGACCTGACGAGATTCCAAGCAACAATAGTGATCAATGTGGCCAGTCTTCATGCACAAAAATCATTTGCTTACAAGATTCCAGAACACAGCTGCTTGATGAACTCTCTTGCTTCTTTGCTTTTTCCGAACATTTTCTCCAGTTGGAGCACCGTTACCTGGCAGAATTCTTAGGGTGAGTTCAGGTGCACATGCCATGGATTTTTCACCATTCCACAAAGGTCAGAGTCAGGGCCAGGGTGCAGTCACATATTTATCACTCCTCAGCTGTTCTGACCACTGCACATATTTGTCCTCGACCACAATATCCCCCACATCATTGTTCATGATCCATTGTTTCAACATCCCGAACCTCGAGGTGTGGCAAGTTTGTTCAAAACCAGCTAGGCAAAGCAAAGCACATGAACCATGCTTCCAAAACACCGCTCGCGGTCCGAGCAAAAGGTAAACTTTGCAACCAGCTGTGGGGAAGCTTCCTTCAAGATTGCTCTGCGGAGGGCACTGTATTGCCTTTTCCTTTCTGGGCGATCCATGTCGGATGCTTTGGACATCGCTAGGATCTTGGCCTTTTGGTCTTCATCGAGATCAACAAGGCGTGCAGTACGCTCGATCTTGGAGCTGGAGGCTGTTGACGGTGGGGTTTCCTGGACATGGGAAAGTGCACTGTCCACAAGCTAAGCCGCTTCTCAACCCAATCACACCTAGCGCTTCCAAGGGGTGCCCAATGGAGACCTGTAAGTAGTGTGGAGGTATCCATTGGTGCACCAAAGTCCAGGGTCACCAAGGCCGCCAAGGTGCAAGGTCAAAATCTATAGCTCTTTTTGGTGTGTCCAGATCAAGGGATTCCATGGTGCCGATGCGCTCCAGGTGCTTCAAGAGCTCCTATATAAGGCACATGTGTCTTTCATAATATGTCATGTGTAAATTAAGATATCCTTGAAAACATTTTCACCTCCCAAAGTCCCACCTCGTCGTCAGACCCAAGTGCAGGTTTGGAAGAATTGGCTTCAACCTTTTTGTTTGCCTTTGGCTCTGATGCATCCTTCTTTGTGCTCTCAAGTTCGATTCTCTTTGCCTTTTTTTCCTTTTTCTCCACCTTCTCCTCTGCTGGAACCTCCTTCCTCTTGCTAGCTTCTGTTGTCTTCACCTTCGATTCCGTTGTCTTCTCGTCAGTCTCAATTGTCTTTGCCTTCTTTTCCTTTTTCTCCACCTTCTCCTCTGCTGGAACCTCCTTCCTCTTGCTAGCTTCTGTTGTCTTCACCTTCGATTCCATTGTCTTCTCGTCAGTCTCAATTGTCTTTGCCTTCTTTTCCTTTTTCTCCACCTTCTCCTCTCCTGGAACTTCCTTCCTCTTGCCAGCCTCTGTTGTCTTCACCTTCCGTTCTGCAGTCTTCTCGTCGGTCTCCTTTGCTTTTGTCTTCTTGTCTTTTTTCTCCACCTTCTCTTCTGCTGGAACTTCCTTCTTCTTGTCCTCAGCCTCGCTTGTCTTCACCTTTGGTTCCATGGTCTTCTCATCGGTTTCCTTTGCCTTTGCCTTCTTCTCTTTTTTCTCCACCTTCTCCTCTGCTGGAACCTCATTCCTCTTGCTGTCAGCCTCTATCATCTTTGTCTTCGGTTCTGCAGTCTTCTCATCTCTCTTTGTCTTTGCTTTTTCCTTCTTTTCTCTTTTCTCCACCTTCTCCTCTGCTGGAACCT
>CAXAMN010000170.1:329070-525873 GCA_963970005.1 Durusdinium trenchii
CCTGACCAGGAACTTCACTCTCCTGACCTTTTTCATCTTCTTCCTTCAAGGCTTCCTTCTTCGCTTCATCATCTTCCTGCAAAGAACGCAATTCATGTGGATGGTTTATTGAAGAGGTTGAGGTGAATCAAACATAGGGTCTGGTGAATAAAACAATTCAGTAGGCAAAATGGAGTCCAGCAAAACCCTTTCCCTTCAAACATACTGCATGGATTGAGCCGGTCCTTTGGTCCTGATCCATCCCGAGAGCCACTGGCTTGGCCACCAGGATTCCTCAGATCACCAAATGTTTAACACTTGTAAACCAAAGGGGCCACTGTTCCACTACTTTCGTCACTCCCTCAACTCAAGACAGGCGACATGTCGTGAGCAGCAAAGTCCGGAATTAAATCAATATCCATCGGCAGGGTGTCCATGTCTTCAATGGATTTCCTGAGAGATTGTTTGCAGTAAGTTTGGTGGATTGATGTCAAATATATAGTGCACCATGCACAGCACCATGAACTAGTATGAGACTCAAAGGGTCGACCCTTCTTTCTTGATCTTCCTTTCCAGCTTTGTGGCAGGAGATGTAAAAATAGCACCCTTTCGTTTTTGCTTCGCATGGTTTTTGAGAAGGGCGTGAACTCGAAAAGCCTCAGTTCTTTATTGCATGCGGAAATTGCCATGGTTGGTTGCAAAACAAACATGCCTTCAAAAGGGACAAGGGATGGCAAGGGACTTGTTCTATAATCCAAGATTGCAGGTCATCGTCAGATCGCCCAAAACCTGGTTGCTGACTCTATCTACTTTGATCTATAGATGGGTTTGCTTTTCTACAAAAGCAACTGAGTGGATGACGTAATTTCTTCTTCCGAACAAGCTTCTCCACCACGATGCGGATTTGAGTTTCCCTTGGGACCCGATTCAAATTGGATTCTTTAAAAGCACTTCGAATCCACTGGTTGGCCCCAACTCTGAGATCTCCTCCAGGTGCTAGTTCAAGTTCCTTCTTCACATAATCGTAGGGCAACCGTTTGACCAAAGCATCCACCAATTTCCTTAGATTTTAATCACACAGCCATGCACCCCACCAACATAACACTTCCTTTGCAGCTGAGAAGGCAGCCAAGAATCCTCCCCTCTGGATTGATCTTCGCTGGCATGGCCCACGTGCGAAGGAGGTGACAAAACTTCAACCCCTTTAAACAAATCCGAAGTGCTGTGTAGCATTGTTGAAGCTCAATGTGTTGTTGGAGTACATATCAAGAAATGGGTGGTGTCTATTGGAGTATGTGATAATTCGCCAAGATCCATGCCACCCTCCTCTTGACCTGTGGCAGGCTGCGGCAAATGACAAGTTCCACAAGCACACCTCAGTTCGGCAGGGTCGGGTTTCGGATGGCCCTTTTATGGGAGTTTTGGTACTCAAAAAATAAGGGGTCTCCAATTAGTTTCAGTGCTAAGGGGTGCTAATTGGGCACTCCTTTGAACTCCCTGGTATATATATGTATATATGGTGGTGTGTGTATATTTATATATATAGACACCACATAAATGACATTATGCATATATAGCGAGAATATATGTGACACTGAGTGTCTTTCATTGTATATACCGTACTATGATAGCAAATATATAGTGCATTATATATAGTACATGGAGCATCTGGGCAGCTTGGCCGGATGCCACGTCCGGACATCGAGAACGCACCATGGCGGCATCGCTGACCCTCCGCCGATCGGAGAAACGTTGGCGCATCTTCGGTCGCCTTAAGTCGAATGTCTACGAAGATACCTTGGATCCCAAAGCGCAAGGGAGAGAGCCCTAGCTACTAGTAGCGATGCCCTTGTTACTAGTAGTGATGCCAGGAGCTACTAGTAGCAATGCCAGGAGTTACTAGCAGCTTCTTGTTAGCAAGGGAGAGGGGCCATGGTATGACATAATCCAACATAGATCGTTCGCCTTCCTCGATCCGACATGGCCACTGAACGTCACTAGGGATCCAGTCATACCGAACCTCAGAAGGTACTTGGACCCTCCGACCTACACTGTCTCCAATCACCAAACCTGAGGTTCGGTACGACTGGAGCCAAGCAGGGCGTCCGGATTCAGGAGGGACGGTCTCCTTCGTGTGCGGAGGGCGCTCCGGCGCTCCGCCCGCGAAAACCCATGGTCAATCTGGACGAGGAATCCGTTCTTTTGACCCACACCCAACGAGCATCGTGAGAATTGGTGTTTCCTGCGGCTAGGGCATGGTGTTTCCTCAATTTCAGATGCTGACGAATCAGCAGAACCACGAAACTACGATAAATAAACAAAGAAATCAACAAGCACCCCATGTCATATGTTTGGGATGATGTCTCACCTTGCCTCTCCTCACACCTGCATGGGCAGATGTGTTCAATCGGCAGCCTTTGAGAAGGTCGAGCACAGCTGAAGAATTTGAAGGACTGAGGTTCCAGATACAAAGTCTATATAATCCTGCCAATGAGATTCTCAAAATGTCAAGGTGACTGTATGACAAGCTCCGCCAAACAGGGATACCAACAGTTTGGTGGGACTTGAGCAAAACAATGAAGGTACATGAGATATCATGGAGATGTTTCTTCCTGTCACACATCCGGTGGCTGATTCCGTCACACACCAACTCGCGTTCCCTGGTTGAAGTGTTCCTAGTGGTAGTTGATTTGGAACCTGGTCTTCCCAAGAGTCATCCGCTTCCGTATGTGATGTGTTTGGAGCGCACAGTTCAACATGAGATATCAAAATGTTTGTTTGGCCGTTGGGCCACCAAAAACATCGTGTTGTTATCAAGCACCAAGTTGGTTCAACAAATGCAGAATCCCCTGATCCTCCAGATCTTGGCTCCTAAGTGAATCACCCAGTAATCAGCGGTTTACAAACCAGGAAACGGCCTCACTTCGAAAGTTCTTAGATTCTGCGCAGTAATTTAGACTCTTGATTAATAAGCCACCCCAAATGAAGAGGCATTTCAATTCAAATGGGGAGGTTCTGGGGCGTTATTAATCAAGAGTCTACATTAAATGGGTGTACTTTTTAGCCCGGGCACCGCCGGCACCGTCATAGACCGTCAAACACCTGGGGGGGGTCGAGACCTGCCCCCGCGATGCCGAACTCGTGCGCATGCCTTCCCCAAGTCGCCAACCTCTCAGGAAAACACCCTTTGGGGCCGAAGGACTTTGGCCAACCAGCGAGCTGGAGATCAACTGCAAACGTTTGACCGGAGATCCGATCGTTGGAGGTGTGTGTCTTCAACCCGCGGGGCAGCCCACTGAGTGGTTATGCTCCGCCCAGAGAAATCACCAGAAGCTGGGCCGTCAAAGATTTCTGAGATCCGCACTAAATCATGCTGGCATGTGGTCTTCAACGTGCCAAGAGAATTGCGCTCAACTGGGCCTGAAACTATATGTCCTGGATCTGGAACCCCGGGATTTGAAGTTATGTCCAGGTATTCCTGGGACTGCTATGGCTCCACCTAAAAGTTGGGGCTCTTGAGGTCGCCCATCCACGTTGGACGCGATGGCTGTTCCAGGCTTGGGATGTGAAGCTGAACACCCGGCTTTAACAGTTCTGCCTCCACTCAAACACAGTTTGTCCAAGTGGGCTTGGTCGACCCTTCGCCCGGAAAAAAGGAACCAAACCGCCCGCGTCGCCGCGCGCGGTTTGACTGGGATCGGACGCTCCGATCGACTGGGCGGGAAGTACGTCTTCTCAGCATCTATCGTTGGATGGTCGGATCTCATGATCTCACGAAACTGCTTGCTGCTTGCCCCCCCTGACGATTTCTCGGAAGGCATCGGAGCCTTCTTCTACCAGACTCGACCCGGTAGGTGGCTCTCCACTCGATCGGATGTGTTCCGGGCTCTCCATGTCGGGCTCCGGGGGCGCCGGTGGCGGGTTTCGCACGTGGAGGGTCCAACGGTCTGAAACAGTCCGGTCCTAAAGCCCCAGAAGGTCCTGAAACAGTCTGGTCCCTCACGGAGATCATGGGCCACCTGGGAGTGCCAAAAACCGGAGTCCAATGGACAGCCTTTCCAGGGGAGGGACAATTTTCATGAATTTGGTCTCTAGTTCTGAGGTCGCCACAAATGGATACACGTGCTGCCGTCGGGCTCCGGAGGAGTATACGCCTTCCATGCCCAATCGCTGACTCTGGACCGGTCGCAACTCCCAAAAAAAGCAACGCCGGTCGCAAGGACGACGCCGATGTGAACCGGCCATTCCATGCAGTCGCCCTGCTAGGGTGGGCGGGGCAATGGACCGAACATGACCGGAAGAACGCTAGTCAAAGGCATCCACGCCGGGAAAGACATGAGCTGCCTCCGACAGGCCTCTATGGTGTGCGGCCAGTAGTCCTTGGATTCCTCCAGATGAGATCAAGATTGACAGAACCGCTTGAACATCCAAGGAAATTTGATAGGGGCGGCATATGCCCGTTCACTGGCGCCAAGCTCCGTGTGGTAATCCGTCTGATTGCTCTCAGATCCGTTGCCCCAAGTCGCATGGTAAGCGATTTCAAGCGACATGTGCTGTTCCAAAGCATCAAGCACCGGTCGACAGCGCTGAATTTGATCAAACACAGCATTTTTCTCGCATTGGTTGAAATGTCACTCCCTGAAAGGGCCCTCCAACCAATTCGGTTTTAGGTTCGGTTCTGATCATCTACCAGTCTTTGGAGGGGATTGTGTGTGTGTCTCCCTACTGAACTCGATGTCCAAAACGACACTGGATTCTGGATGTACTATGCTAGCCCGAAGCCTCCAAAAATATGCTTGGATGGTTAAGCTCCTGTGCCAGCTCCAACCTAAAACAAATCCATATAATGGTCTATAAGCACTCATCTTGCAAAGAAAAACGTCCCTCAATAGCGTTTGATTGAAAAAGACTTGATGCATTTCAGCCTCCGACCCTTCTTTTCTTTTCATTGTAACGGATGAGTTTCACCTCTCCGGCGATCGTTCACCAAACGGCTGCCACGCCACATCTACCGGTTTGGTCTCCTGGCCCACATCCTTTAGAAGGCAGTTAGACCCCCAAACGCACCCACCCCAACAACCTGAGGATGCGTGACAGGAGCCCTAGGGTTTGAAAGGCATTTCTGAGCCCGTCCGATCCGAGATTTGGTCCGAAAAGCATCGTCAAAGGGCAGGGCTGACCCCTTCTCACCCATCCAAACACTGCCAAACATCTTCTCATGAAGTTATATTATATATAAATATTTACATGTTGTAATTAGATTGTTCCTTGCTCAAGTTTCTCAAACCATGTAACTTTAACTTGCCTAAGTAAGCTAAACGAATACTTCCATCGTGGACTTGATGCTCCTGCCGGTCAAAATGGTGCCGAACTTGCTGCACGCTGGCTGCTAACGTGCAGTCGGCTAAAGGAGATATGCTGGAACGCTGTTCTGTCTGTTAGGTGCTTCTGCCAAAGTTTTTGTGGGGAATGTCTGCAACGCCACCCGTGCAAGGCTTCTTACTAAGAAGTCATTCAAAGTGCATCAGCAGAAGCAACTCATTGACGCAATCACAGCCTCAGTGCTTGCTTTTCAAGCACTGAATCATGCTATCGGCACTACTCACTTGATGCGCAGTCGTCCAGAAATCTCAGTTGCTAAAAGCATTCCAATGCGCAGCCACTCACGCCGGCCGAAGTAAGCAAAACACACCGCAGCAACGACAGTAGCAAATATGAGCTTTCCATCAAGTCGTACCATACTAAGAAAATAGGACCTTTCCTATGATTTGGCGTCGATATATCCATCTTGTCGGCAAGGTCAAACCAGCCAACTGGGGGTCCGGTGTTCCCTGAGAACCACCCGACCGCAGAAAAAGACACCGAACACCTCTGCTAGGTCTGCCTATCTCGTCAAGCCTTTTTCACAAAGAAGCCAAGTGATCCAAAAATCGCAGGTGTTCAAGAATAACAACACTGAACAAAAAACGCCTGCGTGCCTGAAATACACAAATCTTCCTGGCATCGCCTAGTTCCCGGCCAAATTCGATCCCCTGCAGAGATTTTCGTCTTGACCAGTCTAGACACAAAATGAGCTCTGCATGAGCTCTGGGTCCATTCTGTTCGATCATCTTCCTAACCTCCCTGAAGGACTTACACACGATGTTTCCTTTTGGATGGGCCCAAGTTAATCATGTTCATCCAATGGAAGTGCACACCCCTGACCCAAGAATAGTTTTGGGGACCAGGGCTTCTGGGGGACACCATGGGGCCGCCACTGGCCGCCAGCACATGGTCGGATATGGCCGGTAGTGTTTGAGGTCAACCTGATGAACTAGAAGGCCTCAATGGCAACCCTGTGCAAAACCAATGGCGGCCAAGCGCGAGTCAAGAGCTCTCTCTGCGCATCAAGCTTCTCATCTTCTTCAAACAGTGACACAGTGACACAAAGCCACGGTGGGTTTATATCATTCCTACGGAGGGACAGCCATCACTTGTTCCTCATGCCATCGTTACTTCTGGCTTGCCAACTATACACTGGTGGTGTTCAGTGCCATATAGAGTATCGTAGGTTCTAACCATCAATAGACTGCGTTCCCAGTGCTCAAACAACGACCAAAGATTCATACCATTCCATACACCTGCAGCTCAAACTCCGGTTGTTTTCCTGGCGTTCGCCCATGGCTATGCTCAAATAAATAGTCAATATTCTCCATGGCCTTTCTGGAGGGTAGAAGTAGCTTAACCGGCTGCAGCCCGTGTAGCCTTCTCTACCTCAGGAGATTTCTGGCCCTCTCAAAACAAAACTCTTCCTAAGCTCCTCGGAGGTATCAGCGACTTGACCTACAATTCATGTGAGTTATTTTGGAAATAAATCCCCCCAAGTAAAGAACATAAGCCTGAAGAACTGCCTGAAGACTATAGAGTGTTTGGTGGTCCTAGGGCCCTGGGGCCGTTTTGGGGTGCTTCGAGTGGGTACCCCTGCAGCCTTCGAACGAGAGTTCTTCGCATGGTCCCTCCTTCCAGCGCCCGCGAGTGGCGACCTCGGAAGTGTCATCGATTCGATCGAGTGGCGACCTCGGCCAGCGTAAACCACCCAAAGACGGTGGTACCAATGCTGATTTCCATAAGGTCCAGAGACACGATTCATGGACAACTGCGCTGCTAGTTTGTGTAAAGATCTGCTCTTTCTGATTGTTTGTTCGATTTCGAGGCCTTATGGTCTTTCATATGCATCTAACACGTCTTGCCCTTCCACCATCACCGCATGAGATGTGACGCCGGGGATCCCAGTCAAGTCGGCGTGGGGGAGGCCAAGCTGAGCTCCATGGCAGCATGCATTTGCCTACCTTGAGGCCTTGAGGTGTTCAGGTGTTTCAAGGGTCATTGATGGTCATTGTAGATGGATTTTCCATACATTGAGGGTCCGGGAACGCTCATCGTGGTCAAGATTCACGACAGCGGGTTCGATTGGGGTACGCTAAGATGAAACCCCGCGTTGAAACACATGGCAAGGACCTGAAAACCCAGCATCGGAACTCATGCCCTCCTCAAGCACCGCAACAAAAGCGGGTGGATGTTGCAGCTTTCATTCCATTTATTCCAAGATATTCCAAGCCTTTCAGCGCAGCTACAGGATGTCTTGTTTTTTCCATCTACAAAATGGCACAGCACTCCCCATCCTTGGCTCCCTCACACCTTTCGCTCCATCTTCACGCCTTGGAGCGATGCATCCGCGAAGGTCGGCATGCGGGCTGGAGCGCAAAGCGGAGTGATGGCAGTAGAGCTCATCAAAGCCTGCTGATCACTGAGAAAGCAGTATACTGTATACTTGAAACATCCTCAATCCTCTTCCAGCGTTGAGTGTATGTTCACAGATCTAGATCAGCAGAAAAAGGGGAGGAAGCGCATGTCTATCTTTTCTTAAAGAAAGGTGGAAGGGTGGAACCGGGTCATGTAACATGCAGGGTAGTAGAGGCTTTCCTCCAATTTTCAGTGGTTCCACCATCTTCCAGCCGCTCCGACGGCTGTGTGTTACACAGCCTGGCGGACCTTTGGACATGAGGAGCGCAGCCTTGCCATCAAAGATGGAGTGGAGGGAAATGGAAAGAAAACGAATTGTTTAAAGGGAATTACTTCAGAGATTTGAAAAATCAATTATAAGATCAACAAAATATCAAACATTTAGATAATTTTCCATATGAAAACAACATTTTAAGAAATACAGATCCAAACAAAATGGAATGAACATATGAAAATACTATCTCGGTGGAGGACGCCATGCTCGGTTGGAGGCCATTGCTACGAACAAGATACTCCAGCCAGGCCAGGCAAAACGGGTGGTTTTTCCAGGTGGACTCCCCGTCCAGCATCCAAGAGGGCGAACAGCAACCTTCGAAAGGGGACTGGACTGGGCGGTCAGCATCAGAGATATCCTGAAAAACATGTTCCGTCATTGGGGTGTCAACATGGCTCTCGGGAAGACCGGCTGCATGCCCAAAAAAGCTGCCGAGACCGATCTCACCGGCGTGGATGGCACGACTTCCAAAAAAGACCGTTGGCCGTTAGTACCGGCCAATCAAACATACTCCCCCGGAACATGGAACCTGAAAACCACTGGTTTTTTGGTTGAGTCGTCTTCTCCTCTGGTCGCCAAGCCCGGTTCCATGTGTCACCTGGGGAGTCGCCATGCATGCCACACAGCCCAGCGCCGCCGAGGCCGACAGCTGCCACTTCCTTTTGGGAGTAGGATGCCAAAAGGAAAAAACAACAACAATCATCAAACAAAACAAGAAGAAGAGAACATAAACCAAGCTATTACCAAGGTGAACTTCAAACGAAACAAGTTTCGAATGTCAAAAGATCGAAAGCCCCCCAAAAAATCTGGGCAACATTCAGCCCCCTCTGCTCTTCCTCCTCTCCTCTCCGCCTCCCAAGCGTAAGCCTTCTCCCGGCCCGACTCGGTGGCCACCGTGCCAAGCGTCGGTGGCCATGCGGCTGGCAAACCAATCCTGGATGCGGCCGGGCGTTGAAACACGGTCCCGGCTGCGGGTCGTTTCCCCCCGAGGGGATCACGCGGCAGGCAGTGGCGCCAGTGACCCCCACAGGGGTCATCCGAGTGCAGGGCCAGGCCCATCATTGTTCCGAGTGTGTGGAAGGTGCGAAGGTGCCGGGCCAAATCTCACGAAAAAGTGGGACACCTGACCCATCCTGAACCCCTCCAAAAAGGTGAACGGGGTTTTTGACTGATCAGTGACTGCCATAGGAGCCAGTCTCAAGTCTGTCTCCTACAAACCAACACGTCGCAATGGAAGTGGATACCCCAACATGTGGAATTCACCCGTCTCGGCCGCACTCCTCCATGTTCGTGTCAGTCGACGAACTGAGTCGGCTCACGGCGAAGGACCGGCCTCGGCAGTGGGTTGCCCAGAGGGGCGGCCACCGTTCTGCCTGCAGGTTCGGCGCAGGGCGGAGGGTGAGGCGGAGGGTGGCCGGAATTTTGGCATGAAGCATTAATATACAGTATATACAGTGTGTATATATATATATATTATAATAATATTATATTATATATATATCGATATACACCTCAACCCTAAGATCGGTTTGATTAGCAATTGAGATGATTTCACAGAATTCTTGATCGATCTCCAGAAGCATTTGGGACTGGACATGACAATGCGGGGTTTCACATGCTTTGCATCGGGATTTCTTGTAAAACAGCTTCTGTACTGGGATGATAAGCTCCTATTCCTGGGCAGTCAGGGAGTGATTTGAAAGCTTAAGTCGAATGAGCCTTAGGGTTTAGCAGCTAGCATCGAAAGCCATTATAGTTAGCCGCTAGCATCTATAGATGTAGTACATCCAAATGTAGTAGATCATGTAGTCAAAGCACAAAGGGCAACCGCGCTGTCTGATTGCAACTCACCATGCTCTACTGCCTCTCCGAAGCTTATAATAGCTGGTACTGTGTTGTGCAGGGATCGTCGTCAATCCCTCGGTGGTTAGAGTTTATCCACAGACTGAGTATACCTAGGTACTCGGCAAATTCCAGCTGGAGATATTTCAAAGTTTTTTTCAAATCCAGGTAGGAGGATGTAGGAGGGCTCTATTGATCAACAGTCTACATTAACATGTCGCGAAAATCAATCAGCCCGAGTGGAGGATGCAGTAGCTCCACTTTTCTGTTCCATGTTGGTCAGGAAATGGCCACGCCTCCGACTTTACAGCGCAGCAAAAACCCGACCGAAGAACAGCAAAAATGAAAACGGACTTGCGAGCTGACCCGCAAAGTACAGCATCTTGTAGCAACCAGAAAACACTAAACTTGACGTTTTGGTGCAACATACTTGCCCCGTTGGGGCGTCGTCTGTGTGTCGTTGTTCACCGTCGCTTTTGTTTGGTTCATCGCTGTCGGCCTTCGGGTCCTTTGACCGCCGCGTGAGCCTCGCTCGTTGCGGGGGCCTGGGCGGGTTCGTGGTCCCTTCCAAGGAGTGATCTACAAGGACCACGCGGTGTTTTCCAGGACTCCAGTCCGGATTTCAGGCAGCTACTGTATCTTCTTTGCAAGGAACTAAGGAAGCAAGGCTCCAAGGCTAGGATGTCTAGGATGTCTATATGCTTTGTTCGTCTTTGGAACCAGTTGCTCAGCAAAACTGCCTGGATCCGCTCGGGTGGAGACGGGACATCCCAATCGATGCACGGTTCCAGCCCTGGATCTGCTGTGCCGTGGCCAACTCTTCCTACTCTGGCTCGAGCACCGAAGCAAAACAGAGGTAGGGATGAAGCTCTGGAAAACCGTAGGTCAAAGGGCCTGGTATGGTCAAAGTTGGGTATGTCCGTGATTGCAGGGCGTCTCTAAAATAGTGATGTTCTTGTTTACCGACTGTTGGTAATAGGGCAGACCCTGCGGCATATGCATGTGCACCATTCCCAAGCACTCCATGCGACTAGACTAGACCTTTCTTTGGCCAGGTCTAAGACCCCTAAAATCCAACACCCCCGGATCACCTGCGAACGGCTGATGTCTGCCAGTCCCATGTGGATCGTCTGCGAGTTCGACGGTTGCGTTTCAAACGTTCCTCCCCATGGATCGGTCGTGGTTTTCAACGGCGTTTCTGGCCGTGTCCAACGGCGGAAACGGTTCGGAAGACTTCACCCCGGAACACCTTCTTCCCCGAGGTCGGCGGGGAACTTCACCCCAGGCTCTCGACTTCACATGGGAACCGGGAGCAACATACAAACCCGATCTGGAAAAACAAAGTCTTCCCTGGCCAACCCCCCTGAGAAGGTGGTTGGGGTGGGTGCCAGGGGGGTCTGTGCCCACCTTAGAAGGACCTTCTGAGGATATGGTTGAAGCCCCTGGGCCAGTCCCACGCCCTAAGAATCCCCAATAATCTATTGCACTGTCACTGGAATCTTGACCTACATTGACCACCCTACTCCATGTAGTCAGGGAGTGTATTTGTCATAATTTGGTCCATCTGAATGGTGCTTCCTGGTCATCTCCACCCAATTCTTATGTGTGTTGCTGAGCTGTATGTAGAATCTTGATGAATAACCCCTCATATGAAGTACATGCTTTTACGATCCATGTCTAGGGGGGTTGTTCATCAAGATCCTATATTTAATTACATCAATTGAGTTGACTGTTCCCTTGGGCTCCTGGCCGCCCCCTCCGTTTCGGTTCGGTGGGAGGGGCGGTGCCACCGAACCAAGGACACGATCGTCACCAGTGGTCCTTTGACGAACACCATCGGCCGAACCAGCGGGGTATCCGGATCACAAGCAGCGAGAGAAAAAGAACACCAGCAAGGTAATCTGTATATCTTTATATAGTTGTTCCAAGTAAGGCCTTTAATAGGCCTAGGCTTTCCCTGGAACCCATTTGACCTCTGCCAAAAGACCATATTTGGGGTGGTGGGTGGTCCAAAATAGAGGTCAGACTCAGGTTCTAGGTATATATATATATATATTTATACTATATATATATATTATAGTTGTTCAGTCTTCAGGCTCGTGGTCTATTGCACCCCCGGCTCCGTTTCAGGAAGCACCGCCCGGGACCCCCGGACCGTCCGCGGTGCCGCGTTGGGCGCGAGCGTTGGGCGCGGTGCCGCGGCTGGACCTCGGAGGGGGGGGGGGTGGAAGATAGGGAAGGTTGCGTTCGGTTGCGTTCTGATCCCCGGTTGACATGCATAGGTGGGGTAGGCACATAGATTTATCCAGCTGGTACAACCGGTGTTCTTGAATGTTCTTGGGCTGGTGGGTTGAGATGAGTTGAGACCCTTTTGGTCGGCGGTGGGCTGGTGCATCTATGTTCTGGTGGTGGCCGCGCCAATCCTTTGTTCGATACAAGTTCTTTGGGCGGAATGATTTGTTTGACAAAATTTAGTATCTCCACTTCCTTGTCCTGAAAGCAAATTGGTCGACAATGACAATGATATGCTGGGTTTAGTAGGCCTGGGTAGGGGTCACCCATGGTCACCCAATTAGCGCTTCCGAGAGTTGAGGGTTCGCATGGTATTGATTGACATGTTCTTGGCATAAAGGCATACAGTCATTGTTTCCCACTGCATCCACGTGGGCATCTACATTTGAACTATTGGTTGACTACTGCTGCAGTGGTCATATCCACTGGGATATCGTGTATGAATCTCCGGCACGTGCATGCACAGGTTTGACTCAACACCAGGGAGACCTCCCAAATGCCACTGTCCTGCATGGCACATCGCATCCCTAGCATTGACAGAAATGCGAGGGATCTTTCAAAAACAGCCAGCAAAGTGGATTAGTGCTCTCTGAGCATTATCTTTGCCCACAATACCACCCATTATGTTGAGCTGGCCCAGGCCGAAAGCACAGACCTTTGCAGAAGCAAAGCATTATCCAACACGGCATGGATGTGTGGATGAATGGAAAGGGTTTTGCAAAACCATATAGATGGGACATAGCATAGTATCCACCACGTCTTAGGTGTTGCTGGACCATATGCAACACATTACTAGGACATGGCGTGACTTCTTCAGCAGGTTTGAACCGTCTGCCCGTTCTCCGACGGCATGGCGAAGGGGACTGCGATGATGTTGAGTTGCTTTAAGTTGATGTGAGCGAACTGCATGATAGTTGGGTGTGTTGAAGAGGTATGAATTGGTGGAAGTTGAGTTGGGTGGGTGGGTTGAGTGGGTTGTGGGCACACCGATGAACCAGGTGGTTGCTTCTGGTGGCCTCATCCAAGTCTGGCTCATCCGCATCCCTTCATCCTCGGGAGGTGCGTACGATCTTCCTTCTTTTGTAGATGGCACAAACGACCCCAAGTTCGGGTGATGTATATGGACCCCATCTCAAGTCATCTTGGGGTCTGCGCCATCTACTCTGAAATCACTGTAGAATTTCGGGATGATGCTGTTACCTACATGATTCGTATAGAGCTTCTCTCACTAGAGATGTCTTTTGATCCATCCTCATGGATCCAGGCAACCCAGAGCTCTCTTGACTGGTCTACTTTCCGAACCTTTCAGGGCCAAGCTGCTGATCCTCCTTGACCTTTGGCTCCTTGGGGGTCCGCACCTCAAATAGTCGAGGTGACCAGTCGAACCGAACTGGTGTAAGGTAAAGCGGACATGATCATCGCTGAGCGCTGCATATTAATGGAGACTCTTGATGAATACAATCCCGAAAACGAACATAGACCCTGACAATGGCTGGAAGAGCGTTTTCCTCTACCAACCAGTGGTTTTCAGGGTCTATGTTAGTCTTCCAGGGTGTAACCCCCGCAATTTGGATTGTATGGACCTCTTCCGGAAGTGTGGGGGTGATGAATCAAGAGTCTACTTCAAGAGTCTGAACCACATCCACACCGCAACAGTTCCGGACCTGACAGACTACCGTCGATGTGCGAAGAACGACAGAAATGTCCAAGGCTTTCCAATGAAAGATGTGGCTCTGACATGAACACATGAACAGTCCTATATAATCAGAACATGTCCTTTCCAATCAACGCTTCTGCACTGACAGCACTTGAACAGCTTGCTCCGACAGCCCTTCACAAAACATCACAACCCCCACCAACGGATGCTTTCCACAGGCTTCACTCTCTGTACGTCGTTCCCACGGTCCGTCCGCGTTTCGTTCCCTTCGTTCTCTCGGTCTCCGCCGGGTTCCGACGAACGCGCCTCGCGCAAGTCCTTCTCCGGTTTGCTCCACTCCTTCTCGGGCTTTGGCTCGTTCACCTCCCGCGTGGGTCACGAACGGCGGAACGGCGGGTGCCGATGAGAATTCACCGTTCCGGAAAGCCGCCGAGTTCGGTCGTGGTCGAAGACGTCAACTATATATGAAGAGTTGATCAAATCGCACCTCAACCGTTGTGCCGCACATAGAAGGGCCTTCATATGGCATGGCAATACGATCCCGGTCAGGGGAGGTTTTTTGACATCAATCACGTTCGGTTGGTCAATTGAACCATGGCTGACCAGGCGCAGTGAGCACAGGCGTTGAACCATGGCGAGGCATCGGGGCCACTCGTTGGCGCGCCACGCCTGGCGCGTCTCGTTGGTGTCGTCGCTCTTCTTCCTCCATGCTGGTTCCCGAGGCTCTCGGGTCGTCGCGTTCCTTGCGGAGCTGCCACTGCGCGTTTCATGATGTGCCACTGCGCTCCGCTGTCACCAGCGTCTGAACCTGGGAGGTCTCTATGTGTCTATATATGGTCCCTATAGGTGTGCTTTGGCCTTAGATACACCAACAACCCTAAAATCAGAAAACAAAAGGAGGAGGCCGAGAGGACTACTCTCGATGACCAAGAGTTGCCAACAGAGTCTAGTTGCTTTCGCCTCCACCGTCTACTGCCACCGTCTTGAGACGGGAGTGCAACACATGCAAACACACTGGATACAACAAGAAATAAAGCACCCATGACATATGGAATAGTTAACTACCATTAATTACCTACTATTGACCCTTAAAACCTCTGAAAATCATCCCAATGTAGGCAAACAGTTCAATAATTCAGTCCAGTCCCATGGAGAGTGGTATGGAAGCGGATGGCTTGAACACTGAAAACAAGCCTACTCTCCTTTATAGGAACCGTTTTATGGAACCGGGTCAACAGATAGTACCCACCCCCCTTTTTGTGGCGGGCAGGGCGAAACCCTCCACGGACCCATGGTTCAGGGGTGTCTCTGGTCAAGTCGCCCCCCCCTTTTTGTGGTGACGCCCAAGGGTGTCCATTCCCAAACATGTGTGGAATAGTTACTGCATGCGTTCTGTGGATGACCATAGCCCCATCTACACCATGTATGACCCCAATATGAGTATGTCTCAATTATGGCTACATCGTTACTTTCCGTACCTGGATGGTCTGGCATTGGAGGGCCCTCCACTTCCATCGTTGTTTTGGATCGCTGAGCTGCTCTTTGGGACCGGAGCTGCGCCGATCACGGGCATTCTCCTGTGGCCAGCGAGCGGGAAGTTTGAGAAGAAATTGGCACGATCATGGTGAGGTAGAGACACTCATAAACCTCCATGAGCTGCATGTAATATAGATCCCCAAATAGGTAGATCAGTAGATCAGTGGATCCCACTAAAAATGTATTGGAAACCATGTCACTATCCATTTGGGGATCACTCTAGAGGTCTGAACTGGATTGAAATGATGCAAGGCGTTCAGCGCACCACCTGGCCGTGGCTGTCGGTCGTACGCCTGAAACAGTGCCAGTCAAACACCTGAAACAGGATTCACCTGTTGCAATCAATCGGGATCCCAAGGCCTGTGTCATCCGGTGAACTCTCCTCCTCCTATTGGAGGGTCAGCTGCCACGTGAAAACACCACTGAGCCAGTGAGCAATACTATCTCCCCCAATTAAAGGCATAGAAAAGGCATCGTCTTGGTCAGCTTCCATGATTGGAGGGAGTGAGGCTACCGGTCATTTGCTCGAACAGATTCTGGTTTCAACAAGAAGGCATCCTCGACCCAAAATGGCAAAATGTGGAAAAACAAATCGGGAGTGGGTGAGTTAGAGTTGCAGCAATTTCTTC
Source organism: Durusdinium trenchii (assembly GCA_963970005.1). NCBI lineage: Eukaryota > Dinophyceae > Suessiales > Symbiodiniaceae > Durusdinium > Durusdinium trenchii. The sequence goes on from CAXAMN010000170.1 coordinate 345,062, forward strand.
GGTTTTGCAGTGCGAAACTCCAGCCAGCTTTGAAACATGTCGTCCTAAGAAACTCCTAGACTTGAGGAGCATCCCAAATATAACTGACTTAATGAAATGAGTTATATACACTCCCTGGAATGATCATGGAAATGGATTGCATGATTTGCACGAAGACCAAGCAGGTGATTTTCACTCCACGAAACCATGATAAATTCCAGCGAGTGTGTTGGGATGTGCTAGCATTACTTGGTCAAGTGCATGGAATCTACAATGGGATCAGTTCTAACCCCTCGGGCTCCAACAATATCCTCAGAAGGTGGTTAAGCTCTCCAAACCCACCCTAACCACCTTCTCAGAAGGTTTTGTTTCCTCGTCTTTTCCGCATTTTCCTCCCCGACAGGACAAAAATTGGCTCGTGAACTTGTCCAATATTTTACTCAACTACTGTCAATTGCTATGCAACACCGGAGTCCTGGTGGAGAAAAAAGAACAAACCAATCGCATGGATAAATCTTCTTCGGTTCGGTAGAACGCGCCACTGTGACCCATGGATGAAAAGGTCCAGTTTCCAGTTTCGGTCACTAGAAGAGTAAGGAAACCAGCTGGGTTTTGTTCATAGCTGTCATGGCTACTCTCAACACTTGCCACACTTGAAGGCCAAACTAGCCGCCAATGATGTACGCCCTTATAGTGGGCTCCCGGCATGCCTTTTATGTCGCAAAACCGAACAAACACGTACACACGGACGAACACATCACATGGAAGTGGAAACCACACAAAAGTCGTCCTCCCAGGGAGCCATTGTCCATTTCCATGTCAGTGAGAGGGTGAAGAACATCAGAACAAACAACAGGACCTGAAAACCACTGGTTTGTAGAGGAAAATAGTCTTCCTAAGATCCGTTTTTCCAGGTTCCATGTGGGTCTCTTCCCAGGTGTAGTGAGCTACAGATGTGTCATGATGTGTCGCACATCTTTTCCAACCAGAGGTTGAAGGACCTTATAGACTATCCCAGTGCGGGTCCTAGGAATGTCTCCCCATAGCAACTGCACTTCTCCCCTTGGATTCCCAGCCTTGCGCGTCGAATCGCCTTCGACCTTCTCTGCCTTCTCACCTGGCCGGCCCGCGCGGTGTGACAAAGGATCGATCTTAAAACATGTCCTTCATGCTCTCAAACTATACATCCAAAGCCCTCAAGGTGATTCAGGTCTCAGGACAGATTCAGTTGTTTCCGTCCAAAAATGATCAAACATGTCCAAAGATGTCCACTTCATTCAGAATCGGTCATTCTTGCCATGAATGGATGTCCGTGATCACTTCCGGATGATCACTTCATTCACTTCACGGAACCGGACTGATCACTCGCGTCGGCCTCGCGGCCGTCCATCGCGCCGGCTCGCACGGCTGCTCGGGTTGCCGCCCTCGCGCGTCCCGGTCTGGCGCCTCGGGGTCGATGGGAACAACGCTCGGTGCTCCGGTCGGCGTTTGGGACCCCCAAAACCACTGAAGGAGGAGGCCAAACGCGGTCGGTGGTGGCCTATACCAGCACCACCCAGTTTGGGTGGTTTATAGACGCCCCTGAAGATGTATTGTCCATCTTAATAACCACCCTTTGGGTGGTGGCCGTCTCGTGGTCTCCAATTCGTGGCCAAAAGACACACCCGAGGCGGTGCGCGTGAAGAACTAGGACTCTGCGTGAAGACTGTATACAAAGCTGAGCTGGGTTCCACGACACATCCTGTGGATTCAACACGTTCGGACCCCAATTTGCCCCATGTCCCCCTCAGCACCTTCGAACCTTCCCAACAGGTCTCACAGCATCAAAAAGCAGAGTCCCCATCAAAGGACTCCCCCACGACCCGTTGCACCAAAGGAGAAGCAACACCTTTAGCAGCTAGGCATCCAAGGCCCCAGCTGTACATTCTGAGGTGATGGGGTTCAGATCCATATTGGATCTATAGGCCTATATGGGTTCGTATTTTTTTAAGGTTCCCGGGCCGGGATGTTTGCCTATGGGGTATGCTTCGGGGGTATGCTTCGGGGGTATGCCTCGGGGGTATGCTTCGGGGTATGCTTCGGAGGGTTTGAACACTATAGTACTATATACTTTGCCAGCCACCACATGAACATACATGACCCAAACACAAGCCAGCAAAGCGCTGACCAGAAAACTTGCCAGGGACAGAGTCTACAAGCAGCAGAGCTTATATGCACTCTTGAGCACGATGCAATGATTTCCAGCAAGTGCGTTAGCCCTTAACAGCTACTGCAATATACCTTGGACACACACACACACACACCCTCATCGCCAGCAACAACCAAAGGTAAGTAAAGGTTTCACCATGGCCGGTAGGGAGGGCAAGGGGTGTTTTGGTTCCAAACCCCGTCCTGTTCCAGCCACAGCACTCAACTCCCTTTTCATTCTGTGGAGCTAGAGCTGTCAGTCTCATCTGAGCTGGTCGAATCCTCTTTGAGGTTGACAGCAAACACCCTCTTTTGCCTTAGGTATTTGCTTCTGGCGTGGGCTGCTCTTTTTTCTCGCTTCCTCAATTCCACCAAGCGGGAGTCTCTCCGACTTACAGGGCCAATGTCCGCAAACGTTCTCTGCTTGTGCAAGCGTCGCTGGAGCAAGGCGACATTCAAGGGATTTTTTTCTGGCTGCTGTGCACGGAAAGACCTCCGCCACTCATCGGTGCATTTCTGTATGGTGCACTCTGCTCTTCCCACAGTGACCCCAGCTTTACCGGCGCTCTCCCTGTCTGAGAATACATAATTGACAACTCTGACATGCCCTGCTCTGGCCCTCTCTAACAGGAGGCAGTATGTATACTCAATCTGCAATTCGAGGCCAGCGGTGTCAAATTTCTTGCAAAATGTCTTGGACTCGGGCTGAAAAACAAAGCTGCAGCAAAGCCTTGGCTTCGCCCTCATTCTGCCTGCTAGCCACACGACGACTTTGTGTCTTCACAGACACCACCCATGTGCTTTGCGGGCCGGTACTAGTGAGCCGCGTTTCCTCCCAAAGGAAAGCCATTTTGAACCAGCAGCTATCACGCTGATGAAAGTAGTTCCAGCACAAAAGTCAACAAAATTCTTCCCGCGGTCTCAAATTAGACGGCAGAGGGTGGTCTGCATGGAATATTCCCACAGTGATCTTGGCCATCTGCTCTAAAACTGTTACACTCTGCTGGTGGAACATCTCACCAAGTGCATGCCCACTGCTCTACTTCCCTTCTTGATCAATGCCCGATAAAGCACCAATTTTGGAGGGTATGCTTCGGGGTATGCTTCGGGGGTATGCTTCGGGGGTATGCTTCGGGGTATGCTTCGCCTAAGTCGAACATCCCCGCGCTACCCAAACTGGACCCCTTAAAAAAATACAAACCCATATGCATGCAGAGTTTGACCCCAAAAGCCCACCCTCTATATCCGGCCCCACGGCTTGGGGCGATATATGAATGGCCTGTTGTCAATCATGTGGTCCATCAAACATATACCTTGTGGATCCTTGTGGGATCTTGTGGGTCAGGTACACGTTCTCTTCTGGCATCACCCCCACTGGCCATTGGGGCCACCTTGGCTGTCCTTCCTTCTTCTCAGGGTCCTTTTCTTCCTGGCTGCTGAGCAAAAATGCCAAATTCTGCTGCTGGCACGTCATTTTTCTGATGCAATTACTGCGTACGGCATACCTGCCTGTTTCAAGCGGCTTTTTTGATTCTACTTGCGCACAAGTGTTGCATCATAAATTGGACAGTCTTTTGACCAAAGCAGGGAGCTGGAGACGGGCGCAATGCCGTCGTCCGGCTTGTTTTCGCGCTGCCTGAAATTCTTACGGCGCCTCGCATGGCATTGAAGCGGCCTTGGAAGACTAAGACCACTTGGCACCCCCCTTAGTTCCACACGGCTGATTCACACTCTTGATTGATGAATCAAACCCATCAAACCCTCCCTGAAATTGGAATCGAGACCTAATCGACTCTTCATACCTGAATCTTCCAACTGCGAACAACAATGCTGCAGTTTCATCTCATTTTGCATGTTCATGCTGAAAAGAAATTAAACACTCAAGCTAGACATAGCTAGACTGTAAAAGGATCTAAAAGGAATATATGGTCGCACACTTGGACGATCCAGGTCTCTGCCCCGATTCTTGTACGAAAGCTGGGACACGCTGACACTCCAAACCTGGCATGTCGTCCAATTGACCCCCACCAATTGCAGGCCCACATGCCATTCTCTCCCTGAACATCCACTTCAAAGTTCTGCATTGGTGCCGGACCAATCCCCCTCTGCCACGTCCCCCACGGCCAGCCCCACGGACCCGCGGATCCACGCGGATCCACCGGCTCCTTGCGGTGGCGGTTCCGATTCCGGTCGTTGCGGCGCCCGTCGCGGGGGCGTTCCACGTCCTTGGACCTGCCGGGGACGTCGCGGAGGACGAAGCCGCAGCCGGAAGGCGGCGGTCCGGACCCGAGGGAGTCGGGCGGGTCACTTCCGGTGCTTCTTTTTTCTCCGTGAGTACTTCCAGAAATGGTGCTTTTTTAAATCCAAGAGCACTTCCGGCTTGAACGTTTGGAGAGTGGACCAAAATCCACCGTCGGGTTCGTCGGGTTTTGGGAGCCCAGATTGGGTGAACCTCTAAGCCGACTCAGAGTCTGCAAATGACTCTCCTGACGGAACGCACATGGCTTCGTGGAGTGTGTAGAGTTTCGTGGAGTCTTTTAAACCGGCCATGTTCCAGTTCTGTGTTAGTTCCAGGGAGCGCAATCCAAACTCCTATAGCAGGTTTGAATGGTGCTGTTTCTAAGCATGGACTTTCTGACAAAGCTCGGACGGCCTAAGTAAAAGAAGAACACCGCCTGAGCTTCCTTCAGGCACATGCGTTGATTCGAACCATAGAAAGCAAGGGGGTGGCGGAGACCGCTCGGTCTTGTGAATCTGGGCATAGTCAAAAACGAATCATGCCTGGCTGGCTGCAACAACGAATGCTCTACATGTGTGCAACTTCTTTGTGGAACAAATGGCAAGAAGATGAGCCGCATGGAGACCGTAGGTAGGTCGTTTTTGGTCGTGGAAGGAACTTGGAGGGGTACCGACATGCGGGTGGCTGAGGTTCTTGCATTGGGTGTCTTGGGCTTTGGATGGCGGCCATCACGGAGTACATGGTCAGAAGGTGTGAAAATCGTGGATTCTGTTACCACTACTATAGCTGGCAACAAGGGGTTCCAAAGACTACAGCCATAGAAATAGAAACCCTGGTTCCAGTCCTGGTTCCTTGTGGTGGTAACTGGGGCCCACTGGGAGTGGCAACCCCAAGGACAGAACCGAATACTCAACTTACTTCCACCAACCAGCCTTGAGGTGTGCTGGGTGTTCCAGGGTGAGGTGTTGAACTTCGCAACTCTCGAGGTTCTAAGAGACACAGATCGTCCGACACAGGACACCCGGGTCTCTCATCCTGTCTCCCATGGGAACGAAACTGGCACCTGAGAAAGCGACCATCCAATCCCAGACCATCCGGAGGGACTGGAAGCTTCACCGATGCACGTTTCTGGACCAACATGATCCGTATACTAAAACATCTTGAATCTTAATGGGACATGTTCCATACATGGAGTTTCTGGGAAATGCCCACCCACCCACCAGAAAGCCTCTATCAAATTGGGGTGAGGTGATGTGCCAGACCAAACCATCTACATATTCCCTTCATCCACCCTGCAGCTTACGCTGCCAGCTCTCTGTTGAAAGAGGCAAGTGGAAACGGTTGTCTCCGAATCGCTCCCTCCGGAGCACTGGCGAATGTAGACTTTTGATCACATTTTCAGCCCCCCAGGTGAAGAGGTTGTTCAATCCACATGTTACATGTTGTAACCTTCTTCATCAAGAGTCTACAATCATCAGTACAAGGGTGTGTATCAAAATTAGGGATACCTCCCATGCAACAACCAGAAGGAACATAGACAAGTCTACCCAGGCGGCGAGAAAGGGGATCCAAACCCGTTTGGCCTCCAGTCGTACCGTATCGTGTCATTTCAGTGGGACGACGGGGGCCCGGGTGGGTGGGTTTGGAAGGTCCAGTCATACGGAACCTGAGGAGGTACGACTGGGGTGGTGGAGGGTCAGTGCTCCAAGGAGTCGGCTCTCCGCAATCCGTGACGCCATGCCGCCTGCTCGTGGGTGTGGCGGTGCTGCCGGGTGCCGCACCCGGTGTGGACGGCGTCTTCGACGGCTTCTTGCTCTTGGTCACCTCCAGGCGCAAAAGTGCAAAAACATATCATATCAACATGGATAACATGGATATATATATATATATAAAAACTCACCTGGCACCCAGAAAAAAAATAGTATAGTGTTTCATAGGACAAGGATGGGGAAACACACATTTTGCGCGTATGGTTTTGTAGTTTTACAATATAAGAGAGTCTTGAGTTCTTTTGCTAGGACATGTGTTTTGCTTGGCTTTGAATGTGAAACTTGCCGCTTCCCTTGGGTGTTTGTTTGTTTACTGTTCCTACCACCTTGACAGAAGGGGATCACTAAGCGAATCTGCTCATAGGGAAAACACACGTCACCCCAAGCAAAACAAACATGGAACAAGTATTAATGTAAGCCATAATAAGCCCTCGGCACCAAATCGTGCTCCAACTGTTTCACAAATCCTGGGACAACTTCAAAAAAGAGGGAACCACATCTGATTTGCAATCCGTCATGACACCCCACGCTTCGCACCGCGAAGAAGCCGCGCCCTCGCCACTCTCCGCGACCTCTTGCCACTCATCCGTCTCAGGGCTTTCGCTGCCACTCTCCTCCGCTGGCCTGGGCCGGACCCAAGAAAAAGGCCATGCAAATGCCTCAACATCCCCGAGAAGGCCCACCCATTAGCTTGGGCACCCACCGGTCCGCGTCACATGCCACAGGCTTGCCTATGAAAAGCCTTACACCGATCCTTGTGTGACGATTTCAACAAAGGTTCAGAACCCTGTGAAGGACACAAATGCTCCTGCCAGCTTCAATGCTGTGGAAGCAAAACTGGATGTGTTTTACGAGTTGTCGACTGGTGGTAGCTTGTGCTAGCTTGTGCTCAGTGCTCAGAGCTCTAAAACCACGGGAAGGCTTTTTTGGACACCATCTTCATGACTCCTTGCCAATACTATCAACATTCGACACTGTCAAACATATAGACTGTGCTTGTCACAGTCATGATGTGAAACCTGGGGGTCTGATGCTCAATCTCCAAGCACCAAACATACCCAGACTCACGTTCATGGACCCGGAGGATTCTGGCAGTCTGGCACATCCCTACTTTTTGACGGACCAAGGGCTGTTTGGAGCATCTGGGTATATAATTGTATACACTCCTCGAAATTGTCATGGAAGCAGAAAATCCACTGTTTGTAGAGCAAAAACCTCATCCAAGGGGTCATTTTCCGCTTCCATGATTATTGCAAGGAGTGCAGATATCGAACCACTTAATTAAAACATATTGAAATGCAGAACCTCTGGAAATTATCCAAGTCATGTCCCCTACAGTACTTGTACCACTGCGTTTTGGACTCCACCTCCTTCCATCATCCCTCCCTGGGAACTTTGTGAGACCCAGTCTTCCCCTTTTTTTCACCCCCAACCCTCCAGCACTCCTTCCCTTGTCTCACCCCTTGTCTCCCTTCATGCATCGAGGTGCTCGGCGCCCACTTGCGTGTCAGGGATCTGAAAGTTCTCATCTTCCTCATCCGACTCCACATCAGCCCAGCCTCATCTGCGCCAGCGCGTGACGCGTGCCGTCGCTTTCTCCAGCGCGTTCGAAGCAAACCCGCCAACAAGCATGTCTAGTGAATCCATGACCCCAAACAGCTTGGGGCCTCACCGTGGGGCGTCTCTGACGAGTTTTTTCGGCTGTCAACATGTGTCAACTAAACATACTAAACCACCTCCCCCCTGAGCACAGCCCAAAGGAATTGCCTTTTTTGATTTTGATTCCGGTGACATGTTCTCATTCACACCGTCGCCCAAAACACCACGCAAGCTTCTCACATGCCGCCCCACCCTTTCAAAAGAAAACACACATAATCATGCAGAAGATCGCCAGCAGAATCGAAAACCCAAACAACCACAGTTACGATGCCATAAAACGCCTGAACAACACTCGTCGACTCCCAGGCCAGGCACCGGTCAGGCCCGGCTGGGCCGGTGGTGACGGTCCCAGCCCACCTGCCCCGCGCGACCCGGTTCGACCGGGACCAGCGGCGCTTGGAGACTTGTCGAGAGCGAAGCTCAACCTCTTCACTTTCATGTTGGCTCCCTTCCTGGCCGTGCCCATGCACCCGGCAGAAGGAAGGAGTTGGACATGACAACACCTACCGCAACCACTGGAGTTCTAGACCAGTTGGAGTGCAATACGAGTGGAATGGGGCCACTCTTGCAGGCTAAGTGGGGCCAAAGAAGCAGCTTGCACATGTTTGGACTGGCTGCTTGCGCTGCTTGTAATTCCCACTTCACCTTGAGTGTGGACCCGCAAAAAAGCATGCCTGGCAATATTCGGAATCATGTGTTTCTTTCATTAGACTGATGGATCGGATTTCAGTCTACTTACCTACTGAAACCCTACTGAAACCTGGGTTTCAAGCGAGACATGGAAGCTTCAGACGCTCAGGAACAAGCGAGGTGTCCGAACCTCTCCAGCCGACCCCCGAGACGCAAGACATCATCCCCAACCATCCACCAGCTGTTTTTGTTGTCTACATTTGGGGGGGTTGTAGCTCCAGTAGGCTTCCTGGCTTCCGGATATGTATCGGAAATAGTTGGATGTGAGTGGACTTCCAACTTGCTGGAGCCAATCCCAGACACGACCCATGGGACTGGCATATTTGCCGCCCCATTGACCTCTGAAACCACCCCAATGTAGGCAAATATGCCATACATGGAGTGTCTGTGAATAGCGCCACATGACCCCAAAACTCCAAGGCTGGCATCAAACGCTGCTTGCAGAACTTGAGGCGGATGGGGTCAACCAAAGGTAGATGGGCAAGGGCGGGGGGGGGTTGGCGGACAAAAGCGGTAGTTGTATGGATCATCCACGCGCACCACCAGAAGCAAAGAAGCAGCACCATGGCACTAGCAAAGCAGCACACCAATGGACCAGCAACAAACCAGCGGGAGCAGTGGCAGAAGCAACAGCAGCATGAGGAGTAACCAGCAGCAAACCAGCAAACGAGAAGCAGCAAACCTTCAGCTCAAGCAAAAACATGGGGAGCAACATAAGAAGTCAATCATCGGATGAACATGAGGGTGAACACACATGTTCCAAAGATCGTTGAGGACGAGGATGAGAAAAATCATGCCCAGGAAGAGTATGAGAAGGTGAACCCATAAGGATCCACATACCTTCGAAACGAAGGTACGACTGGACCTGTTTCCGGCATGTGGATCCATTGGGAACCCATTCTCACCTCAACATAGAAAACATGTGCGCCAGTGTTTCCATGATCCTGGATCCTTGGTTTTTGAATGGAACTTGCATGGAACATGGTGTCTATTAACATCTATAAATTAACCAGCTGCTTCCTGCGTGGTGCGGGTGGGATCCCACTGGAGTCGTTGGGTCGCCCACCTTGTCATCCTGACACTCGCCAGAGGCAGCTGATGTGGAGCATTCCACACTGACCTGGCGGTCTTTCGAGCATTCCGTCTGTTCACTGTCCCATGGGCGGATGCGATTCATTCCAGGGCGTGGCATCTTCTTTTGGAGTGCTGCACCAGCAAGGAGACATCTACAGCGAACTAGTGAACGACCCAGGTTGAGGGAGTGGCGAAAGGATGCCACCTGATGTGTTGTGTGCAAATCTGTCAGGGTATAGAGCCACATGGAAAACACACGCGCGCACACACGCCAAGGGTGTTGATCGATGTTGATTGGTAAACAGTTGTGAAGTCCACTGGCCTACGAACATAGAAATGAGAACTAGCACCCAGCAAAAGGGAGCCTTGGGGCCCACTGAAACTGTGAATTTGCAATCTGGCAACCTGCCTTCAAACACAAGAGGGGCATCAAGAATCTGTTTATATCTTTTGTCCTGACCTCAGGTATTGCCAAATGATCTGATCAGTTTCCAAGCCAAGAATTCATCTCATCATATCTTACCATCCGTGGAGCCCATAGACCCGCAGAAAAGCTTCCACGAAAGGTTCCACATTATGTCCCACGAAATGTTCCAATGGTCCTACGAACCGCAGTGTAAAAGAAAGTACGCCAGTTTCACCGGCCGGATCCACATGGACATCACCAAAACTCAAAGAACACGACACATGCACAAAGCCCCAGGACCTGTCACAGAGCCCCACGACCCACCGAGATCGGGCCCATGGAGGCCATATATCGGTGTTACTTGCGATGGAAGTCAAGACGCCAGCACCACCGCGGAGAGATCTTATACAGGACTGATAGATGATTCCAAGTGGTTCAGGAGCTGGAGGTTTGGAGGTCTAACTTAGCAGCTAGCAACTCACCTCAACTCACCCGCTCCCGAAGTCTAGGACTTCTGTGGTCGCTCTACCCTGGCTCCGGTCGCACACGTCCCGCCCGGGCGGATCCGAGACCTTCGCACGCTCCGCTCGGTCCAACCGAAGCGTCCTCCGACTCGGATTCCACGCCTCCTCCTCTTTCTTCGTCTCCGATCCTACGCGGTGCGCCACACGCAAACCCGACCGGTGGATCGGTGCTTTTCTCAGGAGGGGCCTCCGCCTCGGCGGCTCGACCAGGAGTCCGGATCTCTTAGTTCAAGGGAAGTGCCCAAAACGCTGGGTTCGAATCCCTACGAGTCACCCATAGCACAGTTCAGGTAGCACGTCATGACATACCCCAAACAATCCATGGGACTCCCAATAATATATGCCGCCCCATTGACCCCCCAAACCACCCCAATTGATCGGCAAATGTGGCATACATGGAGTGTCTGGGTACTATGACTATAGCAGTTACAGGCACCTGATCAAGTCAGACAAGAGTCCTGAGGGGTGCGCATGTCAAAACATGTCAAAACCCCATGCAAAGGCCGCTTGCAGAATCGGAATTCCCGTTGGCCAGTGAATCCAGACATGTCCCGCGGCATGCTGCGGGGCGGCATGCTGCGTTCTGGGAGACTCCCAAGGGCAGGGTGTGCCTTCAGGATGTGTGTTCGCATTGCTGTTGGGTTACAGAAGAACGAAAGAGCAGGAGATACTTCCTCCGTATCTCACTTCTGACTCTCACTTTGCCTATGACTCAGACTAGGCTGTTGATTCAAACCCACATACCAGACTCCCAGAAAGGATCTACATCTTCAGTATATGGAAAGGTTTTGTTCATCAACTGTCTACATTCAAGTTCCCTTTTGCTGCGGAGCTTTGTTTGGAATGGAGAAATCGGAGCTTCGAACATGATGAGAAATCGGTCAAGCCAAGTTTTGCGGCAAAGAACTTCCAGATTCGTAGCCAAAGACGAACCTCGGGTCCTCCTTCCTCAGTTCTACCCCACCACCCGACCACCCCGCCACCGGGTCCTTGTGTTGTCTTGGGCATGACCTCAATGAGGATCAAAGGAGCCAGGAGAGCCAGGAATCGAAATGAAAAACCATGAAAAAACATATGAACTTTAGGAGGCCCCCTATGCTTCTATAGGCTGTGCCTGGAATAGTCCTTCGCTAATGACACGCTTCCGGAAGCAGGTCTGGGATGAACAAGGGCGCAAGCATATAGAAGTTGCAAATCAAATGTACTAGCACTCTACATGGTATGTTCATGTATTTTCCAAGTGGCCCTGGCTCGATCTTCTAGAGAATGGCTAGGCCACATACTACATTAAATTCATGTGATGCACACGCCCTGAAGGTATCTGTTGAAGGCAGAAACGGCAAACTGCACCAGCCCTGAGACAAAACAATTTCTTGAGAACCTGCCACCAAACGTCCAGCTCTTTATGTAGAGACAAATGTCCAAAAAGCACGTTTGGGCACTCAGCACGCTCGATGCGTCGTGGCTTTCGGAGAAACGCAGGTCTTCCAAGTCTTCCCTTCCAGCTTGCTGATGTATACCTACATTAGATCATTGACCCTTGAAACATGAAAATAAATATTCCATAAATTCAATGCAAACGACCGGGTCACCAAAAAAGCCGCCGCGGTGCCGGCAAAAAGCAAACCAAGCACAGCTGGTGCGAAGGCAGGCCGCCCGACGCATCCAAAAAACGTTGGAAAGATCGACGCAGGTGCCCAAATCAAGGCGCAGTCCCAATCCCATTGAGGTGGGACCCTGGCTGCTGTAACCCAGCTGATGAACAATGGAACATGACGATTCGTGATGTGAGCTCTATGAGACCGACCGAGCTCCCGCATGAACGACCAATCCGTCTAGTCAAGTCAGATCCCTCCCACAAGACCGCCATGTTTCAACAAACCACGTGGTCTTCGAGTACCTATACAGTACCTATATAGGTACCCATACTGACAGTACTCGTCTACTGAAAGTGGCGCAGTTCCTGTACACATTTCACATGTCCTATTCCAAAGCAACCAGGCAAGGGCAAGGCTTCCAAAAATGACCGCAGCATACCCAATTCGCCCGACTCTAAACAAAGCCCAAGAGCTGCAAACGAGATCTTCAGGCGTTTTGGGCGTGTTTTTCTGCACAGGTAATCGGTTCCAGAGTGACTTATTGCCGTGATCCGTGAGTTTCAAGCTCAGTGCGTGATCAGTCTGCTCTTGCAAAGCTGTGACTTCCAAGCAACTCTCCAAATGGCTTCTGCACGCACACAACGCCATACATCAACCCAAACACTCCATGTGTGTCATCAAAGCCTACATTGGTGTGATTTGGGGGGGTCAATGGGGCAGCATATATATATATATATATGTGTGTGTGTTCCGAAAAAAGCATGGGGTATCATGGGGTCTCTGAGTAAGGGAACCCATGGAAAACCTTAAAGAGTGTTCAAGAAGAGCCTGTGACCCCCCAAAAGGTGCCATTTCTCAAACATGGCACCAACTCACATAACATGCTCACATGGCCTGTGGGTCATGGCGCCCGGGCTACCTGGGCTACTCACCCTACTAGTAGGTCGAACCTCTTGGCTGTCCACCCGTGTGCAAGGAGTAGCTCTCGTCTATGGGACAGAACTTGGCTTCTAGAGTGGGACAAGCTTCACATCATGAAACGAATCTCAGAGACGCCCTGGAAGAGACCCACGTGGAACCTGAAAACCACAGGGTGTAGAGGAGAACCGTCTTCCAAAGGTCCGTTTACAGGTACGAAGTAGTGAAGCGTTTCTTTTTCTGCTGCAACTCTCCGTAAGGGTGAAAGCTCTCCCGCAAATTCCTAAGTCATAATCCTTTTCCAGGGCCCTTTGTCAAAACTTGTCAGTCCTTTTTCAGGGTCCAGTGTCCAATTGAACCAGGTTGAGCCATTTTACAGTAGAATTCCACACTTCCACTGGTGATTTTTCCCGGTTCCACCACCCACTCAGCCTGACTTTTCCTCTTGTACAACGCCGCGGCGAACGTTCGCCTTGACCGACCGAGGGCGTCCCTTTCAAGAAGGTCGACCAAAAAATGATGGACATTTCCCTGCAGCGTTTGGGGAGGCCATACGAGACGTTTTCTGATACTCCATGGTAAGGATACACTCAATTGAGACACTCCATAAATATCCATAAATACAAACATTCAAACCACTCAACTGTTGTCTTCGGCAGGATTCTGTCCATCAACAGCATCTGGGGCAAATTCTGTGTGTTTTGAGGATTCCTGGCTTCGACTTTGCTTCACACAAGCATGCTTAACCTTGGCCCATGATTACAGGGCAAGCCTCAAACCTTCCCCTTTGGTCCTCCACGAGCTCTTTCCGAGCCCAAGTTTCAACAGAAGCGTGTTGTTCCCTCCGGTTGGTTTCCAGTGCCTCCAGTAAAAAGCACCTCTGCTTTGTCGGTACGACCGCGGCCCTTGTCTTATTGGGTGAAGTGCATCACTTCGACCGGGAGATGGGAGATCGTGCACTTTCGCTGAAAACGCAGAACCAACATGTACTTCAACCCGTCGAAACCAAGGAAAACAGCCCAGATCCAAACACATCTGAACTCGTCGCGAACATTTGGGGGCGGCGCGTCGGGCGAGTAGATCTGATTCGAGAAACGCTGTATGTTCGTCCAGCGTGGTCAAAAAGACTTTCCATGTGCCGCCGCCCCCGTGTCATAGCCGACCTCTGCTTCGCAGAGACGCCAACATCATGATGAGAGCCATGTCCAGGGGCGATCTGCTCACCCAAAGGGTCCCAAGGAACAATGTGGATCCAAAGGATCTGTTAAAGGTTCTTGATCCGATCTTCTTCGACCTTTCCCATATCATTCAACACTGTGGAGTTAAATCCACGCGTCCGGAGAGACACGTCCGGCGAAGCAGCCTGTGGTGGCTTCTTGCTTCTTGCACCCTTTCTTCTCAGGGGTGAGACCAAATCACCAGTTCCACCAGTTCCACCGAAAAACTCGGAGTTTGGATGAGCTTGGATGGGCGAAGAACCCTGGATGGTCTCGTATCTCTTTCAGGATGCCGGCACCGGCACGGAGTATTGATATACTAGGAACAAAGGGCATTGCTACGAACGGACGCGATCGGACGCGAACCGAACGTAGCTCCTGGCCTTTCTACTAGGAACAAGGAGCTACTACGAGCAAAGGGCATCGCTACTATAGTAACAAGGGCACTACTACTAGGAGTATATGGAGGTTTGCTGTTTCCCCCACGTCCACCAGCCCTTCCCCCACGGTCATGGCTCGTTTTGGATCACTGCCCGAGCGAATTTCGGCGTGGCTCTGGGATCGAAGGGTAGGGAGGCGGTGCAGGATCACTGCCCGAGAATAGGACGTGGACATGTTAAGAACCCTGTGGACCCTCTCTGTTGTATAGAGCAAAATGGTCTTTCCTGCACCCGAGGCTCCCCATTCTGTACCAGAAATTCCTACCGGAATTCTGTTGTATATAGCTTCCCTTTTAGAGGTACAGATTTCACAACCGGATAAACATGCATGTGCACGTGGTCTAATTCTTCACGATTCAGAAATTCACCACCTGACTTACTTGAGTTCTTCTTAGGCCCTGCCACCAGACTCACTGGGCAGCACCGTCAATCACGCTTTCATCGTGACCATTTAGGGCCTAAACGGGCTGCGCTCTCCTAGCGTCCTTCGGTCAAAACAGGGATGACTGGCCAGCGAAATCCCTCCAAAGACTCGACCGTCAACTAATCAAACCATCAAATGCATTCAAATGCCATCCATGTTCCCCCAAATGGCCGCCTCGTCGATGGTGTTCTTACGATCAATTCCGATCAGCCGCGGCTTTGGGGAGTGGGAACGGGAAAGATCTTCCCCTTTGGGGATTCACCGGGGTTCACCCTCCACCAAAGAACCATCACCCAATGATCCAAGCCATCTGCTTCACACTTGGAACCCTCACGAACGAAAAAATGCGAGTGAGTGTGGTCAACCATCCCACGCAGAGGTTGAACACTGTTGAACAACTTGTTGAACAAGATCTGAAACCACCACCCAGACAGCATCGTGTCTTCAGGGTGTGCTTAGACCGAGATTTGAGAATGTGGAGTTGTGGAATGGGAAAGGGCAAGCTGCAAGCCCACTTACACCCTGGAAGAGACCCACATGGAACCTGAAAACCACAGGGTTGTAAAGGAAAATAGTCTTCGGAAGGTCCATTTTCAGGTTCCATGTTCAATTCTTCCCGGGCGCTGGTCTTTGTTGTGTTGCTGAGCGGTGTTTGGATGATGAAAATCATGAAAGTGCGCTCTGGTGGGCGGGTTAACTTTGACGAAGTGCACCAAACGAGATACCAGTGTCCTGCTGCAATCCCGCTCACCTACCCACCTAAAGACATCACTCATCTGCTACATACGGCATACGTTTGAACCACGCCGGGCTTGGTGCCTCAAACAATCATTGAAAGTGAGCTTCCCGGGAACTCTCAGCCAAGTCCGCGATACAAATGAGGTGGAGTCACTTTGGGTAGATCTGCCCTGAGTCCGAGGACTGGTCGAAAGAACATCTACGACAAACCATTACTATGGGTCCCGTAGATTTTCCCAGAAACAACTTCAAACCAATTCTGGAACAAAAAGGAAAGGTTTTGTCTGTAGAGCTACCTGAACCAACCCCAATGCAAGATCTTCACTGAAATCCCATCTGAGCCCACCCCAAATGCTTCTCAACTGTCCATGCAACCAATCTCTCCCGTTGTCACCGCCTGTGAAACCGAACCTTCCTACCATGAGGAGTTGCCGGGTGCGTCCGATCCTTCCCAGGAAGAAAGCAGCAAGTAAAAGTCATGCAGTTGCACACACCTCCTCCGCTCGCAAGTGCAGTTAACTGAACACTTTGGAGGAATGCTGATGGAATACACGAACTCATGCACCAAACTGGGTGCAGTCCACTGTTCTCTTGATTTTAACAGGATTTTCAGCAGTAGAATTTGATTCCAACCCGCAGGCTATCCATGGGAAGGTATACTGAGGTAAAGTGTGCAATGCCGGCAAATCTATATAATGCACAATTGGAAGCGCAAACTCACCAGCTACACACTAAGGCTTCCCCACCAACAAACCACTTCTGTTTGAATGCCCTTCTACTTGCCACGGCTCATTGGCTAGCTGGGACCTGTTCATGGCTGGTGCTTGCTTGCACTGTCCCTTGTCCCATCCGATGCGGAAAAACTTGTTCAATCTCATCCATGCTTATTGCTTACCAGACATCCATCCGATCCCTCATTGGCCTTCTGGGCCTTCTGGAGCATCAGATACGCAGACGTTCACATTCAGACACAAAGTTCAAGTAGCATGTCTTACCGGTGTGTGGGCGCTACCACAGGGTTGGTGATATCGGTGCTGAGTCGGAACCGGGCAACAAAATGCCTCTTCCCCGGGGTATATTCACCCCACGGAAAACCCCAATTCACCCCAAACTCTGCGGCTTCCAGGTCTAGCACTTTGATCCACATGGCCGGGTGTTTCTCATCGGCACCTGCGGCCTGCACTTCCACCCACACGCGTTCGCCAACGCGCACCGCGTTCGCTCAGCGCACGATGGGCGGCCTCGCGCGGCACGCAGCCATGCACGATGCGCGTCAACACACAGATCGAAGCAAACAAAACAGCTCTGAAGATTGTAACAGCACAAAGAGACAGTCTACAAGACCAGGACCTTGTTCAGAATGAACCAGGTCTCTGTCTGGAAGCTGCTTGTTGGATCTTCTTCCTTCACAGCATTTTGGGGGATTTCTTCCGTGTCAGATCCGGTGGGCAGGCGATGGCGGCGATGGGAGGGAGGTAGGGCGCCCCACTCCCTGGAACAATCATGCGAATCATGGGCCGTAGATGGACAGCAGCCCTGAAGACTCGGAGGACGAAATCCACATACCACACTGGTGGTCACTCCACTTGAGTGGACCGTGTAGGGGCCCGGAAGCAGAATGCCACCGGATTTGTGTTGCTTTCTTCAGTCCCAATCCGAAGACGTGGAGGGTCCGCGTGTGACCAGGGTATTCTCGCTGCTGAGGCGTAAGGCCTCACCATTAGCCGTACCCACGGAGGACTACCACCCCCAAAACCACCTGGGCTGTAATGCGGACATGGGATTCACCAACCCCCCTATTAATCAAGCCCAGCTGAAGCCTTGTTGACCTTGTTGACCTTGTAGGGGGGGTTGATTAATCCGAATTCTCAGGGTCCATTGGGATCGTCTGACCTGGTGTGTAAAGTGACTATCCCTAGGGCTCCAGTCGTACGTACCTTCCAAGAAGGTGTTTGGGGTGGGTTTAGAGGGTCCAAACACCTTCTGAGGAGGTACCTGGAGCCCTAGGGTATATGATGACGCATGCCATGTGGCTGACTGTGGCTGACTGTATGCGACAGTGACAGTAAATGACTATGCTGACTAGATCTGACCATACATGGATGGTCTGGGACAGATCCATCTGCAAACATGGCCTCCAAAGACACAGGTGCCACAACTGTGTTGCTGCAAGTCGCCCAGTTTGGACGGGCTTGGTGCATGTTGGTGCTTCCGCATCTGGATGACCACATCACCCCGTTCCATCACACCAACTCGACCCCTTCGGACTTCGGACAACACCGTGTCGTGGCTTCGGTCGCTGCAACGACGTCCTGTACCCCGGTCGCGTGCAGATGCCTGGATCGGCCCAGATTCACGAAGGAAGGGGTCGAGACCAGCTGGGGCAAAGAGCTGGTCCTGGCGAAGAAGTTCGCATGGAACGACAGCAAAGGAGGGGGGGCGGGCAACTGGCGCAAAGCTACCCATCGGAGGGTTGGCGGCAACTTGATTTACGCAACCAAGCAGCTTGTGCCGTAGATTCGGCAGCTGGATTTGGGTGATGGTAGTTGGGAGACTTGCGAAGCAAATGTCTGTCAATCTGTTTGACCCTTCGGCCCCTGCAAAATGACACGAATTGAGCCAAGAGTCTTGACGGGCTGTAGGTTTTTCCAAAACAAATCCTAAAATGACATAGAACCTGAATTCATGAAACCACAGCTGGTGTTGCAGCATGGTAAGGGAGAGTGGGACGACTATCATCCAGTCGTTTTGTTTGCAGGTTCTATGCAAGCGTCTCGTGGTGTTTAACGGGACTGGATCCTTTGTTCTCAGGGTCCCAGTCTTCGGAGGATCAACTAGGAGGTTTGGAGATCCAACATCTTAAAAAGGGGTCCACCGGCCTCAGTTTTTAGATGAAAGATCTCGCAAAAACCTCCAAGATCCACCAAACTGTTGAACGTCGAAGCAGTGTTCTGCTTCAAAACCGCCGGGTCTGCCAAATTGGCTCATGGAACCTGATTAAAAACCCAGGGAAAATCCTCGTATAGGCATGGGTCAAATCCTGGAGCCCTGGTCCATCATGATTTCATGTAGCGAAAGACCTTCCAGGTAGTCGAACTCGCAAGTATCGCCGGTAGGTCAACTAAGGTCTCCTGGTTTTGGCCCACAGCCATCTCCTCGTCCACAATAAGGCTGAAACTGAATATGATGCGTTCTTTCCGGATGGGACATCACCAATCATTGAGGACCTCTACCAGGGCCCCGGTTCGGAGCTCATAGCACCGGGGCCATAAGGGGTGTCCAACCACCCAACTCCCGTGGGTCCGTATAGAAATGACAGCCACTTGATGCCGATCATTCCTCCCTTGGGTTGGGTGGCCAACAAGAACGACCAAGCAGCAATAAGAATGGTATCATCTAGCTAAAACAGCACACTCCTGGCCATGCACGTCACATGGTGACGTGGATGGCATGGCCAAAGGGCGGCCGCAACGGCGTGAAGGACAGACGTTCCACACCAAAGAAAATGACCGCTACGCCCGCATGAAAGAGGAGATGTCTAGACCTCTCCTTGTCTTCAACTGAGTTCAACTATTTGAACATCATATCAGGTCGTGCTGGGGGGAACTGTTGAACCTCAAGCATTTACTGCTCACTTGGGCACGGCGCCGCATGGCTCGCGCTGTTCGCCCAACGCGCGGCCTCTGGTTCCGAAGTTCGCCCGCACTCGAGGACTGGCGCAAGTGTCGGTCAGAGAAGGTCGTCGGGGGCCATGGGGTCCGAAGGATCACCCCGACCGCGGGTCACCACGGTCGACCACACAAACCACGTAGTCTGCAGCGTTCAAAGTTGAAAGGCTCCAATGTGCCAAAAGCCAGCATGTGACAACACGTATACATAGAATTTAGAATAGAACACGCAAAGACGAGTTTACGAAATGTTGAGACACTGTATTCCACCATTGCGCCAGAAAAATAAAGGGATGATCTTTGATTTCATGTCAGAAGTTCCTTGGAGAACCACCTCGCCTCTTGACCTTAGATTTGTGCTCGCTCGGAAGCTCATTCTAAAGCTAGGGCGGTGTCTGGCCTCCGGTGGCGGCACTCTCGGAGTGAACATGCCCACACCATCCATGGGACTGGAATCGCTACATGTCTTTCCAACACACATCTAACGTCACCTACAACGTCACATCATCATTGTGTGTTACCGATATTGACTTGAACAGGCCAAGAGCCTTTAATAGAAAATGGTGCCTGTAATATCTTCTGAAATGATACTTAATGATGACGACGACCGTGACCCATCCATGGTGATGTCACCCGAAACCACATACGGATTTGCTGCCGTGCCGGGAACCACGTGTTTTCCAGTCCACATGGGTTGCGCGAGTCAGTGTTTAGTGATTTTAGTTGTGGGCTCACAACTCATATAGCAACCCAAAAGAAGGGATCAGAGGGGTTTGGACAAAGTAGGGAATAGAGTTATTTGTTAAGCTGATGGTTCTCTCTTTGTTCATTTTTTATGCGGACAGTTCTTTCCTTTATGCTGGCGGTTCTTTTTTGCATTCTGGTCCGAAATATAAGAAACAGCCAGCCCAAAAAATAGTTGCCCGTAGGCTCACGTCAAGCAGTTGGGGCGATGAAGCCTTCCGCCAGAGTTCCTTCCTCGCTCATGGTTGAAACCGGGTTTAGGGAATGCCTCTGCCCATGAAGACAGAAACTGACACATCACCTGATCACACTAGACTTATCAAAATTAGCGGATCATCAACAACATCCGTGAAACAACTTTGCGTTCTCTTTAGTGAGGCTCACTCACAAACCCCCTCGTTTCAGACGGAACACCGAAAGAACACACTCGGTTTGCGGACGTGCTGCCGTGCGCCACGCGGCTTCGCCCAACCCATCCCGAAAAGACCTTGGGCATCCTCTCGGACAGCAGCTGCATGCGATAGGTGGGCTGCTTCCGCACATTCCCTGGGCCTGATCGCACGAACTCTTTGACGCGCACGTACGACTCCGCGTCGTGTGCATGATGCACGACGTCACGTCGTTTGGGTGACTGTCTGGGGGACCTAGCTTTTGGAGGACCAGGGGAGTGAAGTGCAACTTTTGGCCCAGGTGACGGGAATGAAGAGTCTGAAGCTGAAGAGTCTTGCCCTGGAAGCTGCGGATTTGCTGCCCAAGTGCCAAACTTGGATCCTCCAACAAACACGTGGTCGGGTCCCCAAACGCACCATTTTCCTCCATGAGGTTTTGGTCTCAAGCAATCGAATTACATCTAATTGCTAATGATCGTTCTTATATGTTCTTATCCAATTTGTCATCTGAAACGAGCGAAGGGCTGTTCTTTTCAGTCTGAAGCAGAGCCATTACACATTCGGGAGACGGCCCTTGCTAATGGTCCTAGGAGCCGCCCGAGAAAAAGGAAGCTGACAGCTGGGGATGTAGGCAAGTATACTATAATTACCTACCAAACATGTGAAAAAGGCATGATCCTTTCACCCCTACCAACATAAAAACCATCCGCAGTGTCCAGTCATCAGTGGTCCATGTTCTTTCACTGCCCTCTACTGACTGGTGCTTAGTAGGGAATGAGGGAATGAACCACCCCTGTAGGCCCCTCTGGATCCATTCCCCGATTCCCTACTAAGCACCAGTCAGTCTATTGATGTGAACATATGGGGTTCACAGGATTGGCGTCTCAAAATCGAAGCGACTGGACGCCGAGCGTGAGGCCGCCGAAGTCCTGGACGTCGGCACCCGCACCCAGGAGTCCTCTCGCTGTGGACCCCAATTGAGTCAAATTAAAAGTGGTCTCAAAGAGCATAGATTAATAGATGGCACAATCCCCAAAAGATGGTGTCTATGGATCCCAATGGGTGTCAAAGTATACCAAGACCATCCTGTCTGGTGTCCTGGCTGGACTACCCTACACCACTTAGGGATCTCCAGCCAGAGCACCCATTGGATGGTCCAGGTACGAGTCGACGTGTACCTGATTTCGGATCATACGCTCTAATCGATGTCGATTGAAGATGCTTCACATATCTTCACATTGCTATTCCACTAATTATAGGATCCATTGGGACAGCAAAGAGTACAACATCCCTCACCCAAAACCGCTGTCGGCCGCGCCACGGAACCGGCAGTCCCAGATGGATCCGCCCGCTTTCCCCCGCCGGCACCGCGCGTTCTCCAAGCCACGTGGGTCCTCCACGAAGCTAAACTTGTCCAGCCTCGAACGAGGTGAGCCGGAGGTGAACCGTGTGCAAAAGGCTCGTGCTGGTTTTATCTCCAAACATGTCCAACATTGCCAACACATCCTGGGAGAGGCTCTTTTGCGAGGGAAAGGGTGCCGGGTAACGCTGGAGAACCCTCATACTACATGTGAATCCTCTTCACTGGACTCTACTAAGGGAACAATGGGAAAAAAGGTATTGGCTGCGAAAATGCAACAAATCGACCTTGAAACTGTTGAAAGCAAAAGCCATGATCTCCAACCCCCCTGTTTTTTTTTCAGAATTTAAGGTTCTCATCAGTCGACCGATGAAAACCAATGTGACTCCTTTCTTGTGGCATGAAAATCCCCGGCTGTTCAAGGTACCTCTGTGGTCTGAGGTCTTCAGTCGAAGGATCGAGTCAGTCGACTACCCAGCTGGGCTTGGACTCGTGCGCACAGCGACCCATCTGCACCGATCGGGGGCGGCCGCTGAGGTCGGTGCAGGGAGGTGTTGTGGTGATAGGACGACGCCCTCCCTTCCCTTCCAGACCAAGGTCAGAAAAAAACACATCCCTGGAAGGGATTGAATCCAGGTGAAGGGATTCCCTCCCTTCCAGAATGATCAGAATGGTGAATTCTCTCCAATTCTGGAGCTTCTTCTTCATGAACCGAAACGGCCCCAGTCAACCGCAGAAACACCTGCCGCATCCCTCGGCGCTTTTCGTGGGCCATCGTGGCACGAAATCAACCCCTGACGAGGGACTCCCTTGGGAAGGAATTGGGCGACACAACCGAGTAAAAACAGTTGCTGCGGCCACATGTCTGTCTCTTCAAGCTACTTGTGAAGGACCAAAGGACTTTCTATATAGAAGCCTCGCCCAAATCGTCCTCCCCAAGGCCTAACTACATGCAAGCGGACTGGCGAAGGGAATCTTCTGAGAACCTCCTTTCTCTTGGTTCTTCCTTGCAGCAAGGCACATAGTACGGACGTCAACCAGCAAGCAGTAACAACCCAACCAAAGATGTCCAGCACACATAGATGATCCCCGTGTCAATTCAGGGTGAGGGGCCAGCACGCCATCACATGTAAAAAGGACTAAACTAGTGGTGAGCACCACCTATTGCCTATTGCACATAAAATGCAGGTACCCCACCACATGTGTGGAAATCTGCATATCATGTTTGTGTGTGCGACTGGTTCATAAGCCATCACAGAGCCACACAAAATTCACAAAGAAATCTCGAACAAACGGTTATAAAATCAAGGGCCCACCCCCAATCAGGGGGTCATGAAACGTTTTATAATTGACGTTGTCCCCAGTGATTTCATAGGAGATATTGACATGGAGATCATAGATGAATACCGGATCCATGTTCATCCTGCTCCGTGAATGTGTATTAACATAGATCTCGCAAATAGTATATAATAGCCTACCGTACACACGCCCTTCTGATCCCTTCTACCTGTCTTAGCCGAAAAAAACCTATCGTTTTGATCCCGGCGGTCCGGTCGCCCGTCCGGTCGCCACGCGTCCGTTGCGGGGTCGTTTCCTCCCTCGGTGCCGCCCGGCATCCCGTCCTCCGGGACAGGCACCGCACCAAACGAGAAAGACATCTATAGAGAGTGAGCTGAGAAACGGCCAGGGGTGGTTGACTGGGGGTCTGGCTGGGGCAGTCCTATGGCAGTCCCATGGAGTGTCTGGGTATCTGGAGTGCACGGTATTGATAGGTCTCGAACAGTTGTCAACCATCTGCAACGTCGGATCTGCGTTACGATCCGCGTTGCCTTCGTTTCACCATCTTTTTCCTGGTGCGTCGCCGTCTGGACATCCGTCCCACAGAAAAATGATGGAAGGTGACGCCTCATGGTTCTCCCGTTTCAGCATTCCTCCACCTCAGATCCCCATCACGCGGAACCCGCTGCAGATTCCTTACTGCTCACGGTGAGATCTGAACCCGCGCGCGGTCGTGGATCCAGAGGGTCAAGGCGTAACGATCGCCGTGGGACTCGAGCACCTCATGCCAAATCTCCTGAAATCGACGAGTGGCAAATCTGCTTACCCAAACACTCCATGGGACTGCCATGTATGCTTACATTGACCCCCAGTCAACCACCCCAATGTAGGCATGCTTCAGGTATATGGCATACATGGAGTGGAGTCGTGTCTGAGTTAGTTCCATGCAGCGGGATACAGATCGAGACGAGTCACCCTGGAGGATTCATAAATGAAAAAAGTCACACTCTGGTTCCGGCTGAGGTGTGCGGCATCTGCTCACTTCTTGGATTTTATACTATCTGAGCATGTTTCGAAGAGCTTTTACAATCCAATGTGGGAGTTGTTATATTCAACATCAAGTCTGCACGAGTCTTTGCAGTGGCATCTTTCGATTCTCACCATCCAAAACAGCGCCAATGTTGGAACGCCACGTTAACGACTGCCCAGAACCTGAGTTTCGGTTCTTCCCAGATACGACCGGTGCCGACACAATAAAAGAATAAAAGACAGGTCACTCCCGATTGGCCGGTTCGACTGCGAGTCAGGACTGCCAGTCCCATGAGGTCTCTGGACGTGTGAGGATCGTCTCGACCCGTTTGAGAACGATCGTGGGACGCCCCGAAAACAGAAAACCACTCGACGAGTGGTCATCTCATTCGGACTCACAGTCAGGTAAAAGGTGGTAGACAGTCACCTTGATGCTATGAAAAAAAAATATATATATATATTATATATATCAAATTACCACAGCATATACTATATTGTATACGGTATACCGGTATACGGTATACCTAATCAACCATATCATATCATCTGTTCTTATCCTTTTATTATCGCATCTTATCACATCTTATCACTATCACTATCGTTCTTCTCAACGTCATGCACGAAGCATCGGCTTCCCGCCCACCAAACTGCACCCCCCCCCACACCGCGCTCGTTGTTTGACACGTTCCATCCTCGGCCATGAAGACCACCATCCGCCCCGTGAGAGGCTCAATGGTCCGTGACGGCCCCCGCCCTGGCGCCGGGAACGAAGAAACTGTGGACGGCCAGCGGCGAAGGTGCAGTGGTTTTGGAGCTCTGCCAAGACCTGTTGCCTGGTTTTGGCTCGGTTCCGAATGGGAGCGAGGAAACCAGAAATTGCATGAAGAGGGGAAGATTGAGACCTGCTCGGCACAACTGTCAAAAGACTTGAGCCTTCTATCTAATCTATGTTTCATTCAGGATGAAGATGGATCAGGACAATGGACCATGGCATAAGAGCAGCCGTGCAATAAAGTTTTGGAGCAGGTCACCAGCTGCACAACATCTTCACGCATACCATATTGTTTTCTTAGTTTACTTCTGCCTGTTGCCAAGATGATCAAACATATATATGTTAAAACTGTTGTTGTCGAAACCACTTCAAATCTAGGATCTTCAAATCTCGGTCTCCAGTACAATGATTGTTTGTGTTTGCCAGTGCAAATACTGGACCGGTATATGCAATAGGTTTCAATTGGTGTAACGGCGTAACTCACCAAAGATTGGGTTGTTCCGAGACTCAGGTTCCAACGAGCTACTAGGCATCCTACATTGCAGTGTGCAAATACAAAGCCACCATGCTTCATGTTGTTGAAAGCTTTGGAACCATCCTTTGAACATACCATCGGTCGACTATCTTAGACGGTCTCACCTTTAGAAGGTCCCGTCTCCTACCCTCAACAAATCCCCAACCAAAACCCTAGGGCTCCTGTCCCATATCCTCAGGTTCGGTCACCGAACCTCATGGAGGTGGGCCAGGAGCCCTAGGGAAAATACCTCCCAAAACGACCTTCCCCCGTCCTCCCCCCGCCCCCTTCCTTCCTTCCAGTCCTTTGGAAGCCCCAGGAGGCTGTGGCGCCGTTCACGTGGCACCGACCCGTGGCCCCCTCAGCTGGCCCCCTGCCGCGGCGTTCACGCGTGCGCGCCTTGGTCAAAGGCTTCCCAGGCTCGAAGCTCTCCACCCACGGACTTCGTCCAGCCTGGGGCGCATCGAGTTCGTCATGGCCCTACGTGCGCGTCGCGAGGGGGGAAAACCACGGTTTTTTGCCGGGCCAGGTGGATCGGCAAAGAGATCATCGGAGGGGAAACGGAGAAATCGGTCACTGAGAGGATACCATGTACCTGCCAGGCAAGCCGCAAACAAGCAAAAAAAAATCTTTTTGAAAAAAGGATTTCTTTTTGTTTTCGCGGTTGTGAAGGAAGAGGGAAAGAAAAGAAAACCCGGACTCGGACGAGAATCCTGACATGAATGGATGCGCTGCCATTTTTGTTCAAGCGTGGGCAATGCAGCGCGTGCATGCTTCCGTCATCCTGGCTTGTTTCGCGGGGAGTGCGCAAGTGCAGCGTTTGGCGCAGCCGTCTTGATGCAGCTTGAAGCAGCTGTGTTTGAAGCAGCTATATGTTTGCGCAGCTATGTTTCATGCAGCCGTGCACTATGCAGCCACGCTTGCTCCAGTCTAGGTGCTGCTCTGTTGCCCCTCATGGTTCCAGCAGATGAAGGGGTCTTTGCTGCCTTCGAAGGCCTGCGGGAGGAGTGGGACAACCACCGTCGTTTGCGGGAGCGCGTGCGAAGTCTCGGCCGGCTGGTGGTTGACAAGCCGAAAGAAGGAGAGGCGGAAGAGGCAGGGCAGGTTGTGGCCAAGACGGTGGAGAACATGAAGTACAATGCCCCGGCCTTGAAGCCGATGATGGAGAAGATGCGCGGCCAATTTCATGTCGTTCCTCAAATTGAATCTTTGCAGGCTGAGTTGCAAGCGCTCTACATCTCGGCTGGCCTCAACCCGACTGGAAAAGTGATCAGTGACCAAGCATGGTCATTGCGGTACTTGTACAGCCTCTTGAAAAAGTACCTGTACAACAAGACGCCTCCTCGAGTGACTTGTCTCAATGCCCCACTCCTCTGCCCAGTACAATTGTTTGCTTCGATCAGTCCGAGGATGCTTGCACTGGTGAACTCTTGAGAGCATGGGGTGTTGACATGGAGCACTGGACGAAGGCCTGGAAGGCTTGCTTGTCTTTTGTTCTCGCCGCTTGCGCGTGGCCCTGTGCAGTTGGAAACCAAGAAGTCTTCGCCCAGAGCCCGCGGCGCAGAGGACTGATTGTGTGTGTGCGTGTGTGTGTGTGTGTGTGTGTCCACCCCTGGACAAAGGGTTTTCCACCACCACTTCTCACAGGCAGGGGGCAGCAGGGAGTCCACAGTTCTGCTGCCAACGAAGACAGCTGTGGATACTCCGTGAAGCAGATTGGGACGCCAATCTGTGTACCTGCGCCAGTTTTCAACTTTTGACCAAGCCGTTCCAATCTCTCTCTTTTGTTTTCATGATGGTTCATGATACTTCCCCCAAACCATTTCTTGCAGCCGCGTTGTCTTGCCGCTGAACCGCTCTGCAGACTTGACCAACAACTTGTTAAAACACCTACAATTGTCTCGGACTTTCCGCCATGCTGTTCCACCGCCTTTCTTCCCAACGTGGTAACTGAGTTCACTGAATACAAGTGTCAGAGTGTGTGGCGTGATGTTCGGCTTGTATTTTCGAAGCTTCTGGCCACCTGTTTGCCGTTTTCCCTATTTGCCGTTTCTAACATGTTTGCAGCCTTTTTCTGGCGCCATGTCCGCAGCCATTTCTTGATTGCTCTTGTTCTGTAGCTTTTTTTTCTGGCCGTAGCCTTTTATTCAAATCCGCAGCCTTTTCCAGAGCTCTTTGCTGCAGCCTCCCGCAGCATCCCGTAGCCTTTTAAATTCTGCCGTCCTTTCACGCTTTCAACCCGTAGCTTTAAAAGCGCGTGGTACGTGTTTTTTCTGCTGCCTTTTCCTTCAGCTTGTTTTGGCAGGCTTGCCCCGGAGCCATTTTTGCATGCTTGTTTTCACTTGTCCCGGACTAAGAAAGGAATACCCGGACTAACCCGGAGAAAGAAAACTATTTCCGGAAAAGATTTCTTTTTTTCAAAAAGATTTCTTTTCGTGGTTTTCAGGTTTGACTGGTGGATCTTCCAACTGGGCCAAATTAACCCCTTTTCATTTTCCCTTTTCATCTATAAAACCAGCCAATAGGCAAAAAACATGCAAAAAAAAATGCGTCGTCTCGGTTGGATCCGCGGCGGTGGTGCGAAGAAAATCAACACCTCCAACACGCTTTCTCTTCCGGAGTCGGAGTGCATCTGCAGTGTATGTATGTACTTGGGATGAGGCTCCAACCTGCGTAAGAGTTCAACATGCACGAAGGATAAAGTACATTGAGCTCTTGTTCGGGGATCCTTCAAATTCGGGACCAATCTCATTGAAGCCAGAGTCCTACAAGTGTCCCGGCCTGGCCTCGTGGATGCGTCTCTCCAATCGTTTTTGGGTGGATTTACCCTGGTTCCAAAGCTACAATGACTAAACCCGTAGACCTAGAAACCGTGTATTAGTGGCAACTGGCAGTAAATGAGATCCGGGGATATTGACCTGGTGGGGAGATTGCAAGCGCGCAATGGATCAACAAATGCTTGTGGAGCTTTAAATATTGACTCTTCCTTGTGGGTTCCCAAGCTTGTGTCAAGCAACTCAGTCAAGGATCAAACCCCACTTTCGTTTGGATGTAGCATGAACCATGTTCTTACTTCACGCCCCTGACATTCAGAATCGGACGTTTTGCCAAAAAACAATAATCTAGCTATGTGAAGCACCATCTCTCTCCCTCTCTCCGTCAGTGGAGAACACATGGAAAACAATCATTGAATGCTCGCATTTCACGATCCACACGAGCTCGGAAACCACACATCTCAGGCCCATCGATGCCATGCATCGGCCGAAAAACGGGACCTGACTGCCGTGCAATTGGTTCCAAGCTACCTTGGTTGCAGTAGAGCAGGATGGTCACTTTCCGAGGGATGTCATCTGGACAGCCTTGGACACTGATCTTGGACGCAGAGACGTGCGTAAGATTGCGTCTCGGACGGAGCAGTGCATGAGTGGAAAACCATCGGTTGCATGTCTGCAGGTCAAAAAAATGAGGTCTTTGTGTGTCCCTCTGCTATAGCACCACCCAATTTTTCAGGTGGTTCTTAATAATGGCTAGTAATGCATCATCAAGGGATATCAAGGGTGTCTATAGTCGCCCAAAACCACAGTGGTTGTCAGGGTGTTCATTCAACACTTCGACCGTGGGTCCAGGTAGTCCTTCTCCTCAGCAAATATGGACCTGAGGCCCCAGCCATGGAGGAAATAGCCTTGGCCATCGCTAGCGGGATGGGTGTTCTTCGACATGGACAATGCTTCGGCCAAGTGGGTTGCGACATCGGACGCCGGGAACAACTCCCTGGAAACAAGGCCCCAGCAGTTTCCCAAGAGCAAACAGGTGGTGAACATGATTCCTTCATGAAGAGTATTTATAGATAGAAAAATGATGGAACAATGGGCGAATGGTTTATTGATGAGTCACATTGCGAGGCCTTAATACCAAGAAAAAAAACGCTCTTGTTCATGGGGCTTAGCTGGCAAGAATCTTTCACAACCTTGGTGAAGACCTAAGGTGTTGACCAAACATCGCTTGTCTGGATGTCAGGATGGTGACTTTGCAGGCTACTCCAAGGTAAGACTCAGGCCGCCCCAATCTTCCCTGAAACACGCTCATGCCCCAGTCAAAGAACCTCAATTCAACCCGCGTTTGGGAGTGGTCCATCCCTGGGCGTGTGAAAGCGACTAAAAGAATCCCACGTCCAAGCCCTGGAACCGGAACCTTCGTCTATTGGGCGAGCTTTCGCCATTCATGGGCCTTCGGTGGTCGAGCAGAACGGTCGTTCATCCGCCATCTGAACACCGGATGCCATGCCATGCTGAATCCCCCCATCCACCTTGCACTGGACGGATGGACCTCCCGACCACCCCAACATGAAGCCCTGAGCATCGACCGGCTCCGTGAGCATCGTCCGAGCGCACCGAAGCGGCAGCGTCACGTCCTGGCCAAAAGCGCTTCCCCCTTGCCCTTCTCAGAGCTGTCCACAGCTCTAAGACCACCGAGCCACTGTCCAAGTGCATCTTGTAGGATGCCTTCGGTGGGTAGCAGGCCGCCATAGCAGACTTGGGAACTGCCAGTTGCAGGCCTCGACGTTTGACCATTCGGTCCGTCCAACGGATCCAACGGATCCAACAGTCGGGTGGAAACCGAACAAACCACCGCTGACTGTCCCTCTCCCTCTCTCTCTGCAGAGTCTAGCTGTTTGACTGTCGGACACTTTCACGGACAAACGCCCGCATGGGGCGCCCCATTTTCGCTCACAAGCGACGGTCTCAGCGTGTGATTTGGTGAGCGCAGTGCGCAGTGCGTGGATCTAACGGAAACCCGAAGTGTCTTGTGTTCATTTTCATGGCACCCCGGCAGGCCCATGACACACACGAACCTTGTCGTGAAATCCCTCAAAGTTGAAATCTATAATAAAGAAATCTGGCCCAGCTCCTCAGCCTCATCAGTTCGGGACTTCTTGCGTAGAAACGATCTCAACCTCTGATGTCTCAGCATGTATGAAGCCATTGGCTCAAGGGCTAGGAAAGAAAGCTGTTCCACACTTGCCTTGGCACATGGGATTGTATGCCAATAAGGAACCCCCCACCCATGAGTTCTGGTCTATATATGTTTTCCTTCTTCCAGAAGGTCGAATTGGATATTCCCTCTACTGATCTCTATTGTAATACACATGCATCACCTCGTGTCACCTCGCGTCACCTTTTGCGAGACTGCTTCGGAGCACTTCTACTCCGTATCACTTATCCCACCCACCCATGCCGAAGCCCGGAAATGCCTATGTTATAAGACAAGGGTGCCGAAACCAAGGTGTCCTACCACGTGATTCGCAACCATGGACATGTTGTATGGCAAGAGAGTCCTATAACAACCTCTTTTAAGGATGTGCATGCAGCCCCGCCAACGCACTTCGGTGTCCTTGGACCAAACGAAATGAGGTTCCTTTCTTAATTGTGACCGGGCCTGCCACCCCTACCGTCCGTCCCATCTGAGGATATGTCTAGAAGTCTAGGGCTGGACATCTCAAAATGGTTCTTTTCTGACTGCGGCAGTAGTGGGTCTCGAACAACAAGCCCCTAGCTTCGGCCGCGAGGTCGTCTGCCGGCCTAGCTCCTCTTCCAGGATGGATGCTAAAGCTGCCAGCCTCTGCATGACCTCCGCCGTGGTCGTCCGCGCATGACAGGGTTTCGGACTTGATGAGTGCCTTCTGAGGACCATGTCAGTGGAAAGGTCGCGAAGCAAAAGGCCTGCCCTTGAGGATTCTTTTTCTGGTGAGGATTTTTTGTCTGATAGGACATGGTTCCCTCAAAAAAGGGTGAGCCACTGATGGAGTCTAAATCCGCCCTGGAATCAGGGAATTGCCATTTGCTGTACTTGCCTATGAAGTACCTGAAGTGTTTACGTCGGGTTGACCTTCTGCATGATCAAAACCCCATATGATGCAAGGAAGCCACATCATACAGATCAAACGGCCAATGGAAACCGCGAGCATCTTGAAGAGGAGAACACCAGCCACCCATCTTTCCTCCCACCATCTCCCACCTCCCTCCCTTCACCTTATTCCAACCAGGGTCCTCCAAGATCGGTGCTTCCTGCCAAAAAAAACATGTGCCCAGAAACCGCCCCGAAAGCCCAGCCGGTTCTGCAGGAGGGTTCCTGAAAAGATCCGAATTTAAACATCGTCATGCTTCTTGACCAACGGCACCAGTGGCAAAACCAGCTGTCGAATACAAGTCGGCCTGCCCTGTCGGCTTCCATGGAACGCAGCGTGAAAACCAAAAGGGTTCCGGTTTCAGCGTGGAAGGATGTGGAATGAGCCACTGAGTCAGTCCCAAGTGAATTGTTCTTCCGGACCATGAGTCGCCCGTGAGGCCACCTCTCCTACTTCTACCAGGCACTCGCGGCACTACCTGCAAGGCCCGACCTGCATGGTCACAGGGCACGACTCGCGAAACTGGGTGGCGTCGTCCGCGAAGGGGAGATACTTGGCCTCCTCGGGCAAGCGATTCCGCGCGCGCGTGCACGGAAGTCGCCCAGAATGGCGAGTCCGGGGGCTGCTGCAAACCGAGCAGCGCCGCGAACAGATGACAGCGGATAAAACGTTGGGAATGCCGAAAGAAGATTCTGGATGGATCTGGATCCTCGAACAGGCGTTTCTTCTGGCGACAACAGGTGTCCAAAAACATCCAAAACCACCTGTTCTAAGTCGGATGCAGACCGTCCTGGCATACGACTATATCAATCGGCCAGGATCTGCCCATTTTGGAGACGGAATGGCAAGGCCCTGATCTACATTAATCTACATGAGATAACATGAGACATCATGCTGCCATGAAGTAGGGTGGAAGAAACCACAACATGTAGATGGGTGAGGTCGCATGCACGAAATCGTGGATTGCTTCCCCAGCGGTGGGCCTGGTCTGCAAAGCCCTTCGTTGATTAGTAAGAAGCCCCAAAAGCCTACATGATGCTCAGCACAAGTGGGGGCCCTAAGGCACATCACGAGTCTGAAAGGCACATCACTGCATGGCCATGACCTAGTACCTCACATCACATGGTGCCAGGGCCATGTGCCTCCATCACAAGCATCATAGCAGCCCCGTCTCCTGCAGCGGGTTGCACACATCGTTGGTGTCATTCCTGGCGACGCAGCTCCCGACCCGTCGACGATGCGCACCACACGGTCCGAAAGGCGCGAGGTGTATGATGGTGTATCCCAGACACTCCATGAGACTGCCATAGGACTGCCTACATTCACCCCCAAAACCACCCCAATGGAGGCATATATGGCATACATGGAATGTCTGTAGAAGGGCAGTTCGTTCAGTGCCCTTCTACCCCTGGCACACTCCATGTATCGAACGAGCGATGGATGAACTCTCTGGTCAGGGGGGCTCACTCCTCCGTACCTCGGTCCCCACCCCTGGCCTGATCGCTATGTATCGTTTGAAGTGGTGGATGTGGTCATCTCTGTCACTTGACCCATCCCCCGGTCGGTTTGCTTCACCAAGCCGCTGCAAGACCTGTTCCTGTCGCATCCTCTGCAGTTCCAGCTTCACCTCAACCACAGCAACGAACGTGCCCATCGGTTGACTCAGAAAAAGCCAAGAGATGGAGTCAGGAAGCCACGGTTTTGCGTGGCTGGTGCCGATGGTTTGAAGGTGGCGCGGTGATTCGAAGGTGCTCTTTTGCAGGTGCGGTGCTCGCACTTCTTCACGAGATTGGCTCCCAATGTACTGAAAATGAGCCTCTCTGAAGTATGGCTGTTGCAACTTCCAAGAAAACAGTGCTACAAAAAGGCCCATGGCTCTAACAACGCTGACTCCGTCAGGTTTCCTTCGAAACCAGTTCTTGTTGACCTGTTCGTGTTTAGTTCTTTTCTATCTCACCAACTGACTCGCTAGGACGTCCAACCTGCGGAGTTAGGCGGAAGTAAACCAACCAACCAGCGTCCGCCTGACCTGTTCGGCCCATCCAAATGACATGTGCGCCTAAACAGTGCAAAGGCCCCGTGAACAAGACCAAACCGAACCCCCAACAAAATCCAACAAACTTCAGCCTGGGATCTTTGCCCGAACCAGCCAGCTGCTGCTGGTCATCCCTTCTGATCGGCTGTGAGCGTGGCATACCACTTGACATACTGTGCCCCCAGCCGTAAACCCGCCGCAAACCCCGCCTTGCAAAGCGCCTCCGGTGGCAGCACCTCATCCAAGACCACCAGCCTCTTCGCGCGAAGTTCGTCCAGCGATTGCCGCAGCTGCTCCTCCAAGGGGTCCACGCTGAGGGGCGAGTGCAAGGCCTCCCATCGGCGACGGTGTCAAGACCATCATGAAGTGTCCAGATGTTCGCAGAACATCCGACAGTTGTCGTATGGTGTCGTCTTGCTATTCTTCAACACCGAAGATCTCAGAACTGGAGGCATTTACAGTTCTAAGCAGCTTCCAGATTGGAAGAACACCGTGGGTCCATTCACTTGTGGAGTTTCCTTTGGGGTCGATCAAGGCCCTCCGAGCTAGATCGAGTGGTTTTCTGGCCGGGCCGAGCTGATGCCGCTAGTGGCGGCCGATCGCCGGTGACACAGTGATTCTGCTGGCATGCTGTTCTTCCGACTGGTCCATACATCGGCGCGTCACATGGCCCTGGCATGTCACCCTGCCCGGTGTCATGGCCCGGAGTGGTAGGCACCTTGGGTAGTAGACACTGGTCAGCCACCCCCATCCTGCATGATCGGCGCATCGACTTGCCATGCGGGGCGACGCATCAAGACGCAGCCATACGCGGCCGGGTGAGTCCGGTGAGTCTTGCTTGGCAGAGTGGAGTGGGCGAGTCATCGGGTTCTTCCTTGCTCTAAGGTCTTTCAACTCACTGGCTTCGGAACAAACTCTCCGGCCGCTGGTGCTTGTGTATGGTCGAAATGCGACCTGCTGGTTTCAGTTGTCGTGAAACTCCGAAAACATTTGCCTAAGGCCAAGCAAGACAGGATGCCTAAGGGATAAACAAAGGAATCTAGCAGATCACAGGTTCGCCTCCTGCGATGTGCAACAGTCATTGACCACGGATGAATTAACTCTTAGGAACTTGTGGAAGACTAGCCGTGCGCGACACAAGAACCACAGATCTTGGCAATTCCAGTCGAGCCGTCCAGTCGCAGTTCCGACTCTGACGATGCTGAGTCCGAGAGAGGATGACTGAGTCTCCTGGTAAAGCCATGATTGGTCCGGAACGCCCCCCTATCAGTTTGGTCCGGCTGTTGGCACATCTTTCGAGCCGCACCAGCTGGTCTTCTTATTTCGACCTCCTGGCCCCAGTTTTCCACAAGGGGAATGATCCTCAAGCCCTCCAAGGTTTTGGTGGGTCCATCCTCTTGCCTTCGCCTCTCTTGCCTTTGGCAGCTTGCCCACTCAGTTCATTGGATAGGACATTGACCAAACCATGCCAAACTGGTAGATACGCGCAGCAAATGCAATGAATCTGAACTCCTCATTGGCAGCAACTGCATTATCTATATGCTGGCATCCGGCATCTCAACAAATGCATCTTCTTCCACATCTTCAGCCTTCCCCTCACCCACGAGCATCGTGCTCCATATCGCTCCCGGGACTCATCTCATCAAATCTCACTGCCCTACACTTGGCTGCAAATCCTCACTGCAGTCATCCAGAAACCCAAAACTGCTCCCAGAAAATCCTTGACGAAATTCTTTGCAAACTCCACCCAGCAAAATCCAAAAATGTTGCTTTTCAATCTCCCGAAGGGGGTTGCCATAACACTATCCTCAATTCCTTTGGTCCTCCCAAACTGGAGAAACAGCATACTCCCCAAACACCTTCTCTTCCACCTTCCTTCCACTCTCCTTCTCCTTCCTGATCGTATCTTCAACCCCTCTTCGGATCCAGTCAGCTTTGCTCATCCCAGCTTCCAAGTCATGGCCCTCATGCGGCCCTCAACGCGACTCAACGCTACTCACAGCTACTCACAAATAGTCATCCGAATCCTCATTTGCTTCACGTGCTCATGCTAATCCAAGTCCTCCTCTTCATGGAAGAGACTTTTTGGAGGATATATCCTCATGGAGACTTATTTTGGGGGACCCCTCTTCATGAAGAAATTTATGTCTTTGGATGTCTTTGGGATCTCCTCATGAAGAGATTTAGTCTTTGCGGACCTGTCCTCATCGATAGACCTCCCGATTTATACAATGTCATCCCAAAGTCACCAAACAGTAGACCTTCACAGGGGTTAACCAATATTATATAATCATGGCTCTACATTCAAAAGCATCTTAAGTCCAAACATTGACAGTGAATCTGCAAAAAGACTTGGGCCCAGACAGCAAGCCAGCTGCTGAGAGATGCCGTTGCAACTTCTTGTTGATCCGATACCTGTTGGGGATTTCGTCTTTGCCTGGAGCAGGCATGTCATGGCATGCCACATGGAATCCAGTTTCCAAGTCCTCTTGGAATGTTTCACAAAAAAGGGGGAGGGGATTGATCCAGGTACAGTTCACTCACTCCAAAGATCCAGGGAAGGGAGGCCAAGGTGGCCCGTGGAGCCGTTCTTTCTTCGCCCACGTTCTCTTCGGGACCGAGATCCAGTCCCGACGCGGAGGTCCCGACACCTCAGGGCTACTAGGCTGGCGTGGCGTGCCACTTGGGCAGGCTGCTGGAGGTTGCGATGCGCCTCCAGCAGGAAGCCTAGTGGCAGGAAAATCGAAGGGCGGAAACCGAACGAACGAACGTTCTGCATCGGTTTGAATACAGGAATCCTCTCCTAAAGTGGCATAGCACATCATAGCACCAAGGATGGCCAGTTTGGAACATGACTTGCCACAACGAATTGATTTATATAGATATAATCTCTTTATCAATCGAACAGCCAACAACGACAGCGGCGGCCTTTCTGCACCAGCTCGGCTTGCCCCTCTTTGCTGCGGCTGCACTCTCCCACGCAGCTGATCCAGTAGCCAGCCTGGTGTTGGCTGCAAAGGGCAACTACCTTGCATCTCCTGACCCAAAACTCGATCACACACCAGGACCTTCCAACTTCCAACATGGCAGGTTGTCTTGGGACGCCGATCTTGGAGGGTCGGCAGGCAGATCCTCCTGATCCCAGAACCATAGCCGTGCCTCCTGGTCCCCCAGCAGGGCGCCCATGCGCTGGATTTCCTCCATGAGCACCTATGGCCAAGCAATAGGAAAGGCTCTGGGCGCTTCCCAAGGTGGTGGTTAACTCAATATATAAAAATATATAAAAGGTCTTGCTGCTAGTGCACAAGAACAGTGGCATCAGTTGCACCTACAGAAAGACCCCCATGAACATCAACTCTGGCAGCATTGGCGATGCCACGTCTTCTCCACTCTCTGCCCACACCGAGCACCTGCGCATCTCCCTCTTCGATCTGTCTCTCCCGCCCGCGTACGCGCTTCATCGCTTCGAGTGCCATTTGCAGCGTGGAGAGGTCTACGTCTTTGGCCATCCGTGCTGCTTGGCCCAAACGCTCCTTGCACCGCTTTCCCCGCCGGGGCGGATCGCCAGTGGTTGAGTTGACGACACGTTGACCCGGACTGGACACGCTGAAGAGCTGGTCGTTAGGTAGAAAATACGGATGATCTGTTGGCACGATGGCCAAATGATTGGTCCAACTTCCACATCATCTTCGTACCCATCCTTCCATCGCTTCTAACATGAATCTAATATCATGATATTCCACCTTCAGCTCCTTCCTTCTGCCTTCACGCTCCGTCACTCGCCGCCGCCGAGTTCCCGCGGCGCCGTCTACGACGCGGCCGCGGACAGGTGCGGCGCCTGGGCGAGGTTCAGGAGGCCCAGCGACTCCAAGGCCAAGGCGCTCAGCATGCCGCAGCGCAGCGACTCGCTGGTGGCGCACGTGCGCAGAGCTCGCTCGCATGAGATCTCGGTGCGGGCCGTGTTGGAAAGCAACTGAGCGACTGAGCAAGAAAAGCGGAGAAAGGCGAAGTAAAACGAAGCAATGAGGTGTTTGTGTTTAAATATGTGTGGATAGATGTGGAAGTAGGTTGGTTGCCTGGTCACAGCTCACATGCTCAAAAGCTGATGAGATGCAAAACACTGTACATCGTTGGCTGGATGGTGGTTGAAACCTTCCAACAAATATGAGTCAACTTATGGTTGGAAAGTACAAGTGAATAAAAAATACCAACCAGTTATTGTAGATGTGGAAGTGCTCGACCTTCTCAGTACCTGCCAATGAGAAAAACACCCACGCATTGGGCCCCTCTGTTGATCGCAAACCTCTTTCAAGAGCTTCCTTTCTAATTATAAATAATTAAATTAATTATATATATATATAGGGAAATGCCCTTTTTTGCTAGGGTATGTTCAGCAAAACTGAATGCAATGTGAGGTCTTCTCCTCCCCCTTTAGAACTTAATTCATGGAATTGAACAGCATCTCCGGGTGGAAATCTCCATTCCACCAACATTTCTAGCGATTGCTGAGCCAAAACTATCTGTCGCTCGCGTTCCATGGCCCCAGATTTTGTTCCATCTCCCCGGCTTGAAGGGGAAGGATATGGATCTCTTCGGGGCTCTGAAGCGCTTCCACCGAACCATTTCGTCCTCGCTGGAGTCTCGCTGGAGCCGTCTGTATTAAGTGCCCTGGCCAGCGCATCAAAGGGCTTCCCCTCCTCCAGTGCCTTCATGGCCAGTGCTGCACAGCCCTCACTGTCAGGCCTCCGAACTGGGCGGCGAAGCGCCTTCCAAAAGGCGCTTCTGGGAGTCCGATTTGGCAAAGGTCGGTGGTGGAACACATGGGTGTGAATCCAGTGACATCTTGTTTTGGTGATGGAGTGCTATGGATTGGGGATGCATCAAAGCGCATAAAAGGTGCCTAGTTGCCGGATGGGGGTTGTGGGTGCACGCAAATTGAATATGGAACAGACTTCGTTACTACACTAAGATGAGGTCGTATTGTATGATTCGGGGATGTGCCCTTCTCCATGCACATCCTGACCGTACAACGCCGTACAACCTGAGCCCACCCTGCCCATGCACAGCTTGTTGCAGCGCAGTCGTGCCAACCGAGAAGCGCAGGCTTCGGCAAGCTCAGCTGCTTGGACTCGCTCCATCGCCGCTCCTGGCTGCATCGGAAAGCTATTCCCTTCTGTGCATCCCAAACGGTCGATGGAACTGCCGATTGGGCCATTCAAAAAGAGCTCCAAGAACATCTACGGCCGGAAAAGGGACAAAGCCACAAGGAAACTACACCCTGGGCTTCATTGACTACCAATTAAATAGCCTTTGTGGAAAGCATGCTTGTTGCAAAACAACAACTATTTTCTTGCTTGCCATTCCTTGCCTCCGACCCAGCGTAGACGAACCGTAGAAGGTGGATTTTTGGCGTAGTGCGTCTGTCTTTTGCGCTGGAAGAGGCATTCTTTGCCATACAACCTTGCCTCAAAAAGCCATATCAACAACACGAATTTCCCACGACCACCGGTCGGACGAGTGGAAATGGATTTCACACGTCGACTACCGCTGTTCCGAAAAAAAACACTCTTGCAACAGCGCACGCTAGAAGAAACAGCATTGAGCATATGCATCTCGAGAGAAAGAGGAATTGAACAGGGAGGAAGTTCTCTCTTCAGCTACTGATCTTGCAAAACACAGCCGAACTCAAGGCCCACGCAACACAGATTTGGGTACGAGGTTTGAAAATAATACAAGGACTTTGAAGAATTCCGAGGCCTTCGCTGAATCCCAACGGTTTGCGAGACCAAAAAGCAATAACATAGCATCACACCTAACATGGCTGTGGGTGAAAACCAGGAGACCTTAATTGACCAGGGGCCTGCACCAGGGGAAGTCATGCAGCCCAAGCCATTATGGCAGCTACAAGTCAACACCCCCAACAGCAGCACATACCGCTGCAGGCACTTGCTCTACGTTCACATCAAAAGTTTCTTGACGCTGTTGGAGCCGCTGTGTGCAACCTCAAGCCCCCCAAGCACTGGGACAAGGAACCACAACAGGAAACAATGACACAAACATGTCCTGATGCAAAAGAACACTGAAGGAGGCCTGGGTTTGACGTGGCAAAGCAAACAGGAAGCGGGGCAGTTAATGAGAAGAGAAAAAGATCTTACCATCTTACCAAATAGACCATGGTCTCGGAGGCTTCTGATAGAAGCCAGGCTCAGCGTGCAGTCTTCAGGTGTGGCAGTGGTCCAAAACCTACGAGTCCGAGATGATGTTGGCAAGTAGGGTTCCGACAAACATAGTCGGAAAGTAATGAAAAGAACCAATTTGCCAAGTAAACCCTCACCTTTCAAGTGAGAAGAACGCGCAGGAACCAACGGCCCAAGCACGGCCCCGAAATAGAGGAACCAACCATTTCAACCAACGCGTGTTGCCCCAAAGTTCCAGAACACATGCCACAAGTGAAGTCCCGCCACCCCAAAACGCCGCAGCTGATCTGCTCGCCTCCGCCGCCGTCCTCCGTAGCGCGGTCCGCTCGGGCCACCTGGGGACCGAGGGAGGCCGTCGGCGCCGTGGTGAAAACGGGTCGTTGGTGAAAACGTGTCTTTTGGGGATGGTTTCACTTCGGAATCAGGGGTTACGTGGGTGGCATGGCCCTGTAACTAGGTAGGGACGATTCCAGGATGATCCTTTTTGGAACAGGTGGCGAACTCCACTTCCATGATTGATTCTGGGGATTTTTGGGCATTGGACTGGTGGAGTTGTGATGGACTAGTGAAGTGATGATTCGATGGTTCGAAGCATTGCGATTCTGGTGGTCTGATGGTGCACTCAATAGGATTGGAAATAGGATTAGATGCACGTAGTGGCCCCTCTGAGAGATTATGCCAAAAAACATGTCCTCCAAAAAAATGTACTGGAAATGGTTTCAATCTATAGCTAAATTCATTCTATGATTATTTGTAATAATGCCAATTTTTCCTGGGGCTGCCAAAATTTAGAGCCCAATGCATGAAATTTGTTGCAATCCTGGTGGGCCAATCGATTTCCGCAGCTCTTCTCCCAATCCCGTAGAAAAACCTGATTCTCGCCGTCTTTTGGATTAGTATTTTGATGATTTCCGCTCGGAACCCATGGGCAATTATATGACACCCTTTTGCCCACGCAGTGTCACCCTCGGGTGTTCAATGGTGCTGCCTTTGGGAGTTCTAACCTGGTTCTGTCGTGCTGGTTCTATCGCACCTGTTGCCTGAAGTATCGAATCGAGACATGCTGATAGTCCACAAATAGGCCTCCTCCCCAAGTATCCCACGCCTCTCATGACGCCCACTATCAGCTGTGGTGTTGGCAGTGCCCACGCCATGCGTGACACGGGTGGCCATCAAATGTCTAGGCAAGGAACATCCATGAAATTCCATGAAACACTCTGTATAACCATGTGTAAACCTGCCATTTGGACTGCAAAGTGGGGGCTGTCATATTTCTGGGGCAGGCTCATGGACAGAATACATTGCTGAGCAGCTTTGATGCTCTCCAGTTTCTTCCAGCACATCTTTAATTCGCATTGTCTATGATGCTTTTCCAGCAATCTGGATTCCGCTCCATGCT
Source organism: Durusdinium trenchii (assembly GCA_963970005.1). Classification (NCBI taxonomy): domain Eukaryota; class Dinophyceae; order Suessiales; family Symbiodiniaceae; genus Durusdinium; species Durusdinium trenchii. The sequence goes on from CAXAMN010000170.1 coordinate 386,214, forward strand.
GAAAGGTTTGGCTCGAGCCTGGCTCTGGGACATTCAAATGCACATACAGTATAACCCGCATATGGATCCGCATACCTTCTGAGAAGGTGATTGGAGACTATTTATGTAGGCTTGGAGGGCCCAAATACCTTCTGAGAAGGTATGTGGATCCATAGTCAATATGCCACATTTGCTTTGGCATCCAACCTGGACGGGTGTGACTTCTGTGGAATGCCAGCCTTATGCGCTGCTCCAAAGGCCCCCTAGAAGTTCCTGCCAGTTGCCTCCATCTTCGGTTGTCACTGGCACATCTGAAAAGTCTTAAACAAACGATCTACATTAAACCGATCTGGCTGATTCTGGCTGTCTGTAAGTGCAAGGGCACTTGTTGTTGCATGAAACCAGGGAGATGAAGATCGTCGGGTTCAATCCCTTCTCAACGGGCGCAGCATCATGTGAGGCTGGCTCGTGGAAAGCAGGAATTTCCTCTCCCAGGCAATCACGATTCTTCCAGATTCACCTTATATCTAGAATCCATGTGCAGAACATAATCAAACAAACACATTCAAAACAAGCATCTGCTGGGATATGTTGGGACGTTGCAGGCGGGCTTTTGGAGGGTTTCTGGGAGAGCCCCAAGCCCATGCGCCCATGCAGCCAACCTCCAAGCCTCCACGTCTGGGCGTCCGGGCTTCCCTTTTTGAAAACTGGAGCGCGTCTTGTGGATGAACTGCAGCAGCTCTTCCACCACCACACCTTGGGCCATTGGGGCGCGTGCGTGGAGCGGCCGGTGGAGCGGGCACGGACAATTCGGGGAATCGAACACGGTGAACGCGAGCGAATCGCTGGCTCGCCCTTTATCGCGGGGGGGCTTAGTGAACGCAGTGAGCAGATTGATCAAAGCAAGCGGCAAGTGGCAAGTGTTGCCAATTAAACTACCAAGAAAATAGATGTACTCTTGATTTGAAAATCATCTTCAATTGGAGTGCTGCATATATTGATCAAGAGTCTACATTAGATGGAATCTGAAGAGATGTATAATTCCTACAGAGTTTGCCTGGCCTTGTAGCCCATCCAATATGTCCCGTACAGGGTCCCAGGTCTCTCGGTCTCTCAACCCCTCTGCGAATTTGGAGTCATCGTCCGTGTTGAAAGAACTCTTGCAGGCGCCAAATGTGCTTCAGAGCAGAAAACCTGGAACCCAAACGCTCCACACGCGCAGCTGAGCAGAGACTTGTTTTAAGAGGTGGTGGTGTTAACATCCGTGTCATATCAAAAATAGCTCAGCTCAGCTGAAATTTCATGGTGGGTCTGCGTGGTCAAAACCGTGCCCTTTCAGCAGCTCAGACCCTCTCAAGCCTCACTCGCCGAAACCATGCCACCAGAACCTCAAGGGTACCCTAAAATGGGCCGTGCGCATGTTCTCAGGTCTTTGTTCGACTCCTGTCTCGTTGGTCAAGCTGCCATCGCCATCTGTGTCCATGGTCCGGTAGAAGGACTTCATCTCCTCGGACGCTGGCGTCGGACCGGAGCCGGAGCAGTGTCAATGACCCACTGCCAAGTGTTCCAAAGAGTCCGGGACAGTACAAGTCTTCTTTCGAAGTGCCTGTAGAAAGCGGGAAACATCAATTGTGAGAGGTCTCTGCGGAATTTATAACGATTGAATTAATTATACCGTCAATTTATATTTATGCTGTATATATGATCAAAATTTCTGGAAGAAAATATCCTTCAACAGAACACACTGGGACAAATAGAGGGTCGGTGCTGCCAGGTACGCCAGGTACCGCATACCTGTTGTTTGCACACTTCGGAGGAACTGTACAACTAACAGGTATGCAGCACCAACCAACCAAACAAAAGCAAAGGGCCCATCTATGCTTCAGAATTTTTCCACAACTGCATCCCGGCTAAGATCAACCGCCAATCGAATCATCCTGCTGGTCTTACACACAAAACGTGTTTATTCTACAGCAATCAAGTTGAGCCTTCAAGATCTTCAAGACAGAGAGATGAGCACATGAAAATCCACCAGCGGACCACTCATTAATCTTATGCACCACCAGTTGGGCCCTGTTGAGCTCGTTGGTTGGGTCGGCCGTGGAATATGATCGGTTCGAGCGATTCTGTGTCGTGCGCCCCCCCGCGTCAAACGCCCGGACGAGGAGCTGATTCGAAGACGTCCCATTTTGAGAGCTTCCTGAGGCATCGAAAACGGGCGAGTCCCACTCAAAGCAGGAAGAACCCTTTTTCTTAAAGCTAAGGTCAAACAGGGGAAGTGCTGAAATTACTTACTGTAGTATACGTCCTAGTAGCAACTTCAGTATGCAGCCTGCGCCTTTGCCCAGGTCCAGAAGCACCCGACCATTGGAACATTGGAGGGCCCTGCCTTTTGAAGGAAACCACCTGAAAAGGATAGTTCCACATTCAATATCATTCAGACATAATTGAATGTTGCCATCAATTATCCTCCTCATCCACCACAACTTCGACGTCAAAGCTGTGAGACTATGTGGCAGAACCGATGACCGCTCTTTCTTTTGCTTGGGCGCAACCGGTGCTTCCGGAAGCTTTGTTTTCATCCACCGTGGGACAGAACAGACCGCTCCAAATGGCCAAGGCGCAGATCGGAGCGCACGAAACTCAACAGCTCATGGATCGAGATCTTTCCTTGGATCGCATGCGGTGACAGTCGCAGTCGCCAACCCACACTGAAGTCCGGGGACCCGAAAATGATGAAGTATAAACATGGGAGGACATAGTGTGGGACCAAAACTAACTATATAACCAAGTGATATCAAGTGTAACTTAGCTGATGCACCTGCCGAAGCTTTACAGGCTCCCCCATACCAACCCACACTTCAGCCCTTAAAAGTAGGACTGGCACCAAAACCCTTGCATCTTCGTCTATGACAAGGAGGACGGTGCTTTTTTTTAGGCCTTGAACCTCCTGTTTGTTTGAAGCACTTTGGTTTGGGTTCCAATGCATGTTTTTTGCCCCGTCACGTGGGGGTGGGCCATCGCTTTTGCCGCCGTGGGGCCATCGCTGCCGCGGTCGATCTTTTCAAAGAGCTTCTGCACTGCCTCGGTGAGGTCCGAGCGGCCCGGGGCCTTTGGGGCCCTTGGATGGGGCGAGCCGATTGCAGAGGGGCGAGCCCTTGGTGATGGCAGAAACTAAGTGTTGATGCATGCTTCAGGGAAAACATGCAATTCATATTGAGGGGCGAGCCTGGTCGCCACTTGAAGTCGTGAAGCAAAGACTCTTATGATGCGCAAGACTGTTTTCTGTGCGCCCACCAAATCAGGTAAATCTCCTTCGAGGCTATAGTCCAAGACATTGAAGAAACGTCCGGACTCGCAGGGCCCATCTGATTGAGAGTGCCGATGCTGCCGATGCTGGCGCAAACCCAAAAACAGGAGAGGGCGTTTTTCGGGTGATTTGTGGCAGCGTGACGACCCGACCACACACAGACAGACCAAGTAGGCACCCACTCCACTTCTGCGCAGCCGGAGGACCGACGTGGAAGCCGAAGGACTAACGTGGACAGAGATGCATAAAAAGCTTTACTCTACTATAAGCATCGCCAGCATCCTCAAAGGTCTAAGATTGCTCATGCGCCACCAAGCCCTTGGTCCACCAAATCGACGCCCATCCACACCTATCAAAAACCTTATGGTTTCACAAGGTGGCCCTCATCTTGGCAAATGTTTTGGAGTCTTTGGCCTCTGCCGACCTCTGCCCACGCACGAACCAAGGTGCGGCTTGATCAGTCCTCAGGCATGCAGGGCGAAACGGCCCCAAGAAAACAGGGCTTCGAAAGAGGTGGCTGCTTTCTTCCCAAATGAGCACCCGTCTTTCTGGTCCATCCGTCTTGTTCCCAAAGCCTTCGTGCGTTCGAGGGCCACTTGCTTGTCACGATTGGAAATGCCAAGTCTAAGCGATCGAAAGCCTCATTCCGAATTCCACACTTGGAGGTTCAAGGGGTACCACAGGCCACAAAACAACCTAATCACATGTGGAGCACTTCTGAAATCCAAGTGCTGAACCGTTGACAAGCATGAGGGAAGCAGTTAAGCCAGTACTGTAATAGTTGTAATAGTCAATATAGTGATGTATAGAGCGGGCACAATATCAGACAAGGAAAAGAAGCGAAGTCCAAAGGAACCGGTTCCTTTTCATGAGACTGGAGGGCCTCCAAAGGTTCCACAATTGGGATTTGTAGCTATTTTTTATGCCTGTGTTCTCAGTTGCTGGTCCAGATCTGTTCCCAGCCAACTTAGCCATTCAAACATTTTTCCGAAGCATTGAATCAAATATAATCAATTGAATCAGCGCACTCGAGGTGCATGTTGGGCGTTCACCAACACACAACTTCTGATCATGATGCCTCAAAACATAGCTGAACATGGCCCCTAAATTCAAAGATTATCTGCATTGAATCCGGCTAACTTTGTGTTCTCCTTGCAGGTCTCAGACTTGGGAGCTTTCTGCCACCAGTTCCAGCTCCCGATACCTCCCGTGATCGGAGCTGCTGGAACTTGTTGAACGCCATCCTCAGGTTGCCTCAGCACGACGATTTTTCCACCTCTCCAGATCTTTTCCTCACATCTTTTGATATGTTTTGAAGCTTTTGGTGCTTTTATTTCGGGGCGAATCGAACCTTTGGGGCCGATCCCAGGACCTCGGTGCATGGAGCAAGATCAACTCACCTCGGTCCGTGTCCGACTTCGAAACACACACCATCACACCCCTCCCATGGCCGCCCCGCCCGCGCGCACCGGGCCGACTGAGGCCATCCCCGCCGACTGAGGCCGCCGGCGGTGGACCCGTTTCGTCCTCAAGGCGAAGAGCTTCGCCTCGTCCTCCGGGCGCTTGGGGCCACGCGCCACGAACCTCAGAGTGTCTCCGTCCCTCCCGCGACGGTGAAAAGGTGGTGGAGACTAGGGCTGGTTAGTCGATTTTCCATATGGTTTACTGCATGTATCTTGTATATATATATATACTACACAATCACTATAGCTACCAGAAGTCATGTTATATGTGTAATAAGTGGTACCTACTGTGGTACCTAGTTTTTTCTTGTAGTTTTGCTAGTAGAAATAATTCCTTGATCAGCCGAAGGCATAGGCGGAAGAACCTCTGCACGGCTCAAAACAAAATGGCCACCTGGAGCTATCCACGAAGATTCAACGAAGAACTGCTCAACTGCTCTGAGGCTCTGAGTCCTCTTCTTTGTCTATATATATATGCTGGGAAGCACCCCACCTTCAGAAGGATCATTGAGCATTTTCCCTGCAAACAAAAACAAAACGAAAGTAAGGGTATGTAACAGTTGCTGATGGACCAAGTCACTGGTTCAGCATGTTTCTCGTTCGTTTCTTGGCCTGATGTCTCCGGTCACCGGTCGACAAGGCACGTGAGGAACTCGGACCAATCGATGACTCCACTCCTGAGCAAACGAAGGAAGCGGAGTAGGACTTGAGGTCCGTCTTCCCTAGTTTGAGAGACTGACCTGGGTGAGATCTGCTCCCCATCCAAAACATAGAATTGGATAGCCAACATGTTCTCCCATGGTCGCATCCTGCAATCAACCTATGATGCAACTGCAACCTCGCCGACAGCAAGCCATGTTCCCTCCTCTCATTCGGATCCCTTTTTAGTTTCATGTCTGCAAGGCCCTCATCCGTCATGCATCATGGGGCTCCAACCCCTCGCGAGAAGGCTCTCTCGCCAGTGGCCGAATAAGACAGGTAGGGCTTAGAAGTGGAATGGTCATCACCTGCTTAGATGCTTAGGGACTAACACTTCACAACTCAGCAATCTAGGGGTCGATGCCTTGGGAGTTTGAGGTAGATACCCTGCGACCCTGCGACCAAGACATGGGGCCAACGTGGATGGCAGGGACCCGATTTCGGACGACAATGAACGTCCAACACCTGAGCACCAACTGCGACACCGGTAGACTTCCATCGCGCTTGATGCCGCAGGACGACCTGGCTCTTGCCTAAAAAAGAGAAACTAAGAAGGTTTGTATGAATCAATTGGGGTAAAGTATCTTGTCAGCCCATGTCAGCCCCATGCCATTGACCCCCTTCCGCTCCATCAAGCATATAAGGGAACCCACCAGGGGGCACATCTCTGCTGCAGAACTGGCAAGAAATGTGCTTACGAACAGGATCCTCCTGGAAAGGTGCAACCCATGCTGGACGCCCCCAATCTCAAACCCAAGCAGGACGTGTTTCATATCTGATACACCCTGCAGAAAATTTCTCTACCCTCCCTCAAAAATGCTTGCACAATCTTGTACAGACGAGCAGACCCATTGTAGAAGACAATGGTCAAATGTAACTGAGGAGGTCTGAGGTCCCAAGGAGATCTGAGGAAGTCTGTTGATGAGGAAGTTTCTCCACTTTGATGAGGTCTGAGGAAGCTTATGCTGGGGGGTTGCTGTTGAGCATCTGGTCCAGGTCGATCTCTCCGTGGATGCTCTGAATCTCAAAGTCGGTGAGCCTCAGGGACCCGGATGCGACGAGATGTTTGCACAGCTCCATTCAAGGTGTCCAAGTGTTTAGCCTGGAATTGCTCAGAGAACCGGTAAAAACCTAACAAATACTCCCCAGAAGGGGACCCACAAATAGAGAAACGAAAAACCACCTGAAGGGAGCAATACGGTCGGAGACAAAAGGGAATTGGTCTTCCAGGGGTTTCCAGGGAGCTTGAACGTGCTACAGGGGCAGGCTTGCTGGCTCCAAAGGGCAATAGTAAACCAAACCCTCAAAGTGGCGCACGTCATCGGCTGGAACAGACTAGATATATATATATATATTATAATATATATATATATATATGTATCAAACGCGGCATAATTAGCAGCATGAACTCACCTCTGTTTTGGTTGGTGAGTGAATCTGGTTTGGCTATAAATATGTCAACACCTTCGACCCAAATAGTTATATAGTGCCACCATCTCCAAATGGGCTGTTCAGCCGTTTAACAGTTCCGAATGAAGGCAGGGAGAGCTCCGACTCCAAGGAAAGTGTGTTTGTGCTTCCTGTTCCCAGGGAGAGGGAGTTCAACGAATCGCCGCTCAGTGGCTCTTTCTACGTCACACACACTATATGGACTTTCTTCTTGCTGAAACAGGACGCCCTGGCCTTCCAAAACCCTGAAAAAATGGGGAGACCTGAGACCTGGTAGAGTCTTTAGTCAAACAACGGTTGTTCGATAAGAACCATGAATACTATTAGTTTGGAATCCGGGTCCTGTTGGAAACAGCACCGCCCCCCCAAAAAAAACAGCACCACAAAGGAACGCAAAATGCAATGCGAAAAAAAAACCGCGACCACCCGTGACAACCCGCACCAGCAAACCGACGACCGGTCACGCGGATTCGGGGATGTGCAGCTTCTCCCTGATCACCTGAGCCGAGCCGAACGAAGGGCCCTCGAGGGGTGGTGGGTCACCCCCGCCCCCGGTGAGCTTCTGTGGTATATGTTAATTGAGATGTGCTTCAGGGTGTGGCTCGTGGGCTTCTTGTGGCGGAGAGCCAAGACCGACTAGATATAAGACCCCACTTTCAAATGGAAATTGGGGTCCTTAATGGATCCACTTCCCATCTAGGGCACGATGTCCAAAACTTCCAGAACTCTCTATCCCTAGGGCTCCAACCATATCCTCAGAAGGTGGTTAAACCCCCCTGGCACCCACCCCAACCACCTTCTCAGGTGGTTGGAGCCCTAGGGTATTGCAAACCTTAAACTGTCTGGACCAGGAACTGATGGCTCAGCGACACCGGAGGTGGGCGGGGTATTATAGGATGCCAGTGCGAGCCGAGAGGTGTTGGCTGTGTAGGTGTCGACATGAGGCAAAAGTACATGTCGCACAGCTTCGAGCTTAATATCTGAATCCGGCACCCCTGAAAATGCTGGCAGCTTCAGCTAAGTCACAATCTTCAATTCTTTCAAATCAAGCATCCTCGACCTATCCTCAGATCGCTTCTGGACGAGGTTGTGAAATGCCAAACTTGGAGGTGGTGAAATGATATGAAATGTCTATCCGCTCGAAAAGGCCACCTGCAAAATGTTGTTGCTTGATGCCATGCGCTTTCATCACCTGATCTTACTCCACTACATGACTGTACCATCCATCGCTCCTTGTCCGCAGCCTGAAACAGCTCATCCCAACTCTCCTGCCGCTGGAGGATGGGTCCGCTCGTCAATCCCTTCGACCCTTCGACCCTTCGATCTGCCGGGCCCGGCGTCAGGGTCCGAAGAACAAGTGTACCACGCAGGTCCGGGCAGGTCCCCTTTTTCAAGCGAGCGGACCCGAGTTCGGAAGAATCGAAGCGAAGAAACAGGTTGGCAAAACACATGAACCCAAGTAATTCAGTGGGAGAATTAGTTGGGAGAATTGGCGTGCTTTGGACACATCCTTCATCAACGCTGCACGGTCCCACAGTCCTTCTGCCTGGACTTCGCCTAGAGACGTCGACCGAAGACCGGAAGAAGTGGGCCTACTGGTTCTATACCGTAGGTCGGTCCCCAAATAGTAGCCGTCATGTCTACATGTTGTACGTGCAAAATCTATATACCAACTTCTATCGATTTCGTGGGTCTAGATATATATATGTGCAATCTATACTGTAGGTCATATACTACTTTGGTCTATGCTACTGAAGGACCAGGGCAACCTGGTGGTTTCTTCCGGCTGAGCGTCGTACTGATGATCCTATGCCAGTGGGCAAAGCTCGACCAGCCAAGTCGTTGGCACCAGTTGGCAACCATTAGTAGGGCCCTCGGCGACTCATTCCTGAGCATCCTCTGAAATTTGTTCATGATATTTCACGCTTTAAAACTACTAGTAGTGGCCGTGTATAGTGTATGTGGGATCGAGCACGGCAATGTTGGGGGTGCTGTTAGTGACAGGTTGGCACGCGTCTTTCCACCCCAAAGAAGGAAGCGCTTACAGAGCTTGGCTACTTTCTTCACTCACAGGCGATGGTTTCATGCGGAGAAAAACCATCGTCCTCACCTTTCTCCAGCGTTGCGCTCAACAGCGATCCATCGGACCGCCTGCCGATCCATCGGACCGCTGCCGAGCGACCCCAACGAGGATCCTTCTGGCCCGGCAGGCGGTGTGGCTGGCGGCTTCCATCGCCATGGCGCGTTTTTTTGGCGCAAAAGACGGCGAAGGGACTCTGGAAGATTCTTTTGGATTGATGGAGTCTCCTACAGTTCATGCTCTCTCTCTCTCTCTTGATGGGTAAAACGACAATACTGTAATTAATAGGGTCCCCTTTTCTATGTATCCTTCGCATTGCTTTCACATCTGTCCGTTCAATTTCGCGGTCCGGACTGTGCGGTCAGTCTCAGGTCGTCTCATGCCTCAAGCTCATCTGATACAACGGATCAATGGGAAGCTCTCCACTATGTTGATGGAAACATCTGGAGACCTAGGAATGCACAAGACGTAAAAACCTATAGGTATGAGGTACGACTGGGTATGCGCGAAAAGTTTGTACCTGGGTTGCCAGTATACACCTCTGGCACTGCAATGTCTTTCTAAGTTGTCCTCAGTGGCAACATCAACGCCCACGATCTACTGACTGAGCCAAGTGTTGCGGTGGCACCTGTCTGCTCTAACCAGAAGATAGAACAAAGGCCTTGTTGAAAAATAGTGATACTTGTTTCTCCGATTATTACAGGTCATGGGACAGGCCCTATATATGCTAGAAGGCAACATCGCCGTCTTTGAGACCGGTTGCCTTCGAGACCAGAGGTTCACTGTTCTATCTACTCGGTGGTTAGTGAATGATTCTTGGTGAAAAGCAGATGGCGCAACGATGTTAAACACCTATAGTAATGTAAGCTCTTGATTAATAATACCCCCATTCGGATTGTAAAAACTGTAAGGCCTCTTCATATATGGCGGGCTTTAATCATCAAAATTCTACATTAGGTACTCGGAAGCTTGAGTGACCTCACCGATCGCCGATAATTCAACTGCTCAGCGGGTGGGAACCCTGGATCAAGCTGGGTGCTGGAAACGAAAAGTGAACGATGAAGCATCATAGGATCTCGCATTGGCCCCGCCTGGCGGTACAAACCCTTCGAGAAAGTGCTTGGATCCCGACAAAGGCACAGGGTAACCCTGTCGACAGTGGCCATGCCTCTGCCCACCCGTTTCAGCCCCTTTTCGCCCAACGCTCTAGTCAAAACCTGGAGCCCAACCATTCCCCCATATAGCTCCCAGGTAGGTCAATCAAGGTTGGGTATATCCCATATGTCCAGTCACATTCAAAAATCGTGATCATCTTCTACCGACTGTTACTGCTTGGTTTGGGCCACGCCCTAAACCAAGGTATCCCAGTACCACATCTCCCCATGCCAGTCGGGTTTCGCGGGTTGGTCCGTCTGTTGACCTCTGTGGGTCAATGGCACCCGGGTTGCAAACATCACCCTGGCAACCTACCCACCGGATGGGAGAGGTCGGATGACAGTGGTCTGTCTATTTTGTTCATGTTCCGTGGGGGGAAACCACATGTTGCGGGTTTTGACCCACATGTAGCAGGCTCACAGGCTCCAAGGTAGCCGCTGACCCCCCTATTATAAGGCTGACGTAGGCTTAGGCTCTTGATTGATACAAGCCCCCGGCTTTACAATCACACAGCCGGGGCTTTATGAATCAAGAGCCTGCATTAAGTGCAACTGTGAATCCACTTACTGAACTGTTAGGACCGCGACCCTCGACCTTCGCATCTCTTTGACGATGACGCGACGCGTCTCTCGGCGTCTCGCTCCAGCGCGTCGTCCACGGAGGATGGTGAGATGGACCGCGAAGGGTTCAGTAAGTCCCTACTTCATCATCGTCATCCTCGTACTCGTAGTCGTCCTCATCGTCCTTTGACTTCTCCTTCTTCTCATCCTTCTTTTCCTGGCAGATGAGACACTGACGAAAGGGCTGGTCTGCGGGGTCATGTGCACGCACATCACCACTCTAACACCAGGCCATGGGCATTCATAGGTCAAGCAGAACCCAAACAATCCCATCGACAATTACCCTCCTGTTTCCTGCCTCTCATTTTGATGATGAAACGTGCATAAATACGTGCAACTTGTGAATTACTAGCAACAGGTTGGGGAACTCCCTGTAGCTCCTTGGCCCCCTGTTTAATGCGGAATATGGATACCCCGGCTCCTGGGCTCCCTCTCAAGGAACAGCTAGCTTAGGGCTTCAACCCCCGGACCTCCGTTTCGAATATCTTCGGGATGAGCTTGGAGCATACGTTGAGCGAAAACAAGCCCCAAGGGGTCACAGAAATCACCATAATTACCGTTATGGCAACTCCTGGACACTCTTAAAGTCTGCGTGGCCTGAGAAGAAAGGGCAAGATCCCCAAAGAGTCAGGTGCCTGAGTCGTGGATCCCCAAATCATCCAACATCAAAAAAAACGATTCCTCCCTGAGGGCGCCGTTGTGTCATCACTCTGAACCCCCCAGAAGTCGATGTGCTTCTCACCGCCTGGCTGGTAGAAGACGACGCGGCCTTCCGTAGCGCAGAAGCCTTGAGAGTCCAGCGGTCCATCGAGGTCTATCGGAGAAAGAGTTCAGAAATCAGCTGAAGATCACACATGGCCCTATAGAAACACCTCCTCAATCCGAAGCCACATTGCTAAGGTCGTGCGGGAACCTCACACTCCCTAAGGAAGACGGGCAGCCCAGTGGAGCCATCCGGTGCGGATTCTGATCTTCAGGTCACTGGCAAACCCAAAAACTCCCGGCAAAAGCCACTTGGACACACCTCTCTCTCTCTCTTGCATGGACTTGGGGCTGCCATCTCATAAGTACGTGGCCTTCCTTAGCCATCCCGTGCCATCCCAGATCTTCATGATGTTCATTGTTTGTTCGAAACTTCTGAGCTTGGAATCCTCTACCTGGGTCCTGCATGGGCCTTGGGGTTCAGATCATTCTCTTCAGCGAATTCACAATGAAATACCAACTGGAGAGCAGGCCCTGAAATACCAAGCTCTCACGGCGCAGGTTCCATAGTGAGGTTCCATGCGCTCCAGTGGTTCTTCGTGGCCAGGGAGGAATACCATGAACATATCTGAACAGGTTACGAAAAGGCCTGGAATCTGAATCGTATATAGAACACATGCGAATGAATCTTCCACCTTCGCAGATTCCAAGTTGAACCAAAAAGCACATACCACCAAACACAATCGACATGTATTCCGCCACCATCCAGAACCAAACTTTATTGCCTTTCCACCTGGGCCCAACCTATTGGGAACTGTATAGACTGTCATATATGTCCAACCTATTATTTGAAGCTTTCCTCGCTGGAAGCTTGGGCTCAATGATGTTCATCCGGGACAAAAATAGGTATCCCAGTATCCCAACCACATATCTTTGGTTGAAATCCCAGTATCTTTGGGAAAACATAGGTATCCCAACCATATATATCCGAGAAAAATAGGTATCATAATTAATATATATGGTTGGGCTCGGCTCGTGCACCCCGAGGCCAGTCAAGCCATCCTCGCCTCGCCTTATCTTCCACGCTCAGCAAAGCGCCAGTCACCAGGCGAGCAGCTGCGCAAGCGTCCTGCGGCACAAAATCACGGCCGGTGAAGCCTGAACTTTGGGGGGGTACAGTGGCTTGAAGCCAACATGTCCTTTATACATGGGGGTCCATATAAATCACCTTCTGGAGATTGTGACATCTACTCCGAAACCGAAGTCTCCATTTTGAAGATTTCGTGGTGAGTCTACCGATGCGGAGGCACATGACGTCAGATACGAGACACATGTTCACGCAGAACTCCAATTGACCTGAAAAAACAAAGGTAGTTGGAGGTAAACGAGGCAAACGACAATGCTTGGTCTGCCGGGATGACTTCTGACATGTTCTTCTGACAAGAAGGCGGAGCTAAGAGTGGAGTTCGTAGAAAACTTGTGGGTTGTCCTAAGACGTATCCTTTTTCATCCTTTTTCACCTCTCAGGCAGGTCGGAAAATCAACACTTCCTTCTAGGCCCCATATGCCCTCATTTCCAAGGACCTCTTGGAGACCTGCCCCTTTCAAAAAAGAAACTTGCTATTTAAGAACTGGCCCCCAAAGCATGGACCCCACTTTTCATGGCTCTTTCCAACGGCCAGCGGCCAACCAAAACAGACACCACGACCGATTCCAAACACGGTCCACCGACCGTCGAAACGCGCATCGTCCGCTGCGACGATGAGGGTTCCAGCGACGCAGGGTCCTCGGGAGGATCCAAGTCGGCGAGGCCCAGATCCTCCAAGAAATCGGCCTCGACTCGCTCCGGTCCGCGGCGGGTCCACGCGTTGTTGGCTGAAACGGGTCCGTTTCGGTCCTCGGTCCGGTCGGGTGGCTGATGGTGGCTGATATGACGTCAGTTGCGGTGGCAGGTGGTGAAGTGGAAAGCGCCGTCTGGTGCTGAGAATATAACAATGTTTAAAAGGCCAAGGGAGATAGGCTGTCTTGGTCTTGACATCTTGGTGTCTGTCTTGTTCATGGAGAAAAGTGAGGTTTCTTGGGGGCGCAGCCCAGCCAGGCAGTGAGGTCTGGTGAGTCAGTACGGATCCTTAAATTCAAGCGTCAAGAAATGTCAGGAAATCTTTGACAGTTCTGGGAGGAACGAACGCCCCAGTCATCCCCAGTCGACTGGGTTCGACTAATAGTGACTGAAGAACTCACCAGCGGTCACCAGCTACAGTCCAAACACTGGGGCCCGCTTTTTGGGCAACCATGGAAAGGGACCCCCTTCGAAACAAAATCCTCTAAAACATCCTCCTGTACCTCATTGAATAGTGCTCTAAGTATATGATCAACTCCGGTACAGGTCCGTTCCTGACCTGTAAGGAGATGTTCTTCTCCTGAGATGGTTCTTCTCAGTGCCGGAATGACCACCTATTGACAACCCAAGACCTCACTGGAGAACACCCGCCTCCTCATCCTCCTGGACTCCTCCGATCAGCCGACCAAACCCAAGCGACGGCCACGAAGCTGAGCTCTGACAAGAGCTCGTCGCGGTCCTTCACTTGCCGATGCAAGTCTTTCACCTGCGATGTCGTCGCCCAAGGGAGTGGTTACAGGCGCCCAATGCCCCCCTTGGGGGTGTTTGATCAATCAAGCGCCGACATTCGGCGTGTCAACAGGATGTCTGGCAGCCCGCTGTGGAACCCGAAAGCCGGTCCCGGCTCGTCCCAGCTCGTCTCATCGCTCTCGCCTTGCTCTGCACGAAGTCTGCCAGTTCGGACTCGTGCAGCTCTCCCGAGCTTCCCAAGAGCTTGGCCTCGCTCCGCGGCTTTTTTCGCGGTGGCTCGGCTCCGTGCCGAGCTATAGTGGGCAACGAGGGGAGAGATGTAGCACCGCTACATAGAAGCAGGCTATAATGAGCCTCCGGCCACCCGCAGAGCGGTGGAACCGGGTGGACAGCGGCCTCAAAAGCTCAACTGTTTGTAGGATTTGGGGAGGTTTTGAGGAGTGGTTCCCAAAAGAAAATGGTTTTTTTAAGCGAACACATGCATGTCATTATGCCCATGTATTACGTCTGGCCTCAACATCAAGTGTATATGGATCTTGTACATAACATGTGTTCTTCTGTGGCCGGGGTCCGTGAGAGAACCTTGCGGCGATGGGAAAAACGAACCGTGGCCGATAGAAGCTGCTGGAACCGAAGGTGTTGGAACGGCGTCGGAGGGTCACACAACAGCCTAACAAGATGTCTACAAGAGATGGCTGTGGGTGCTGTGGGTCAAAACCCCGTAACCCTAGTTGACCACCGATAGACTGAACAGATTCCTTTCCCTTTCAGGGATGTCAATCCATGATTTGATCCAGGTCTTGACTCGCCATATGGAATTCGTACAGATTCATAGCCCTATGATTGGTAAATTAATTGCACACTGCATGGTTTGATTCCTGCTATGTCGGCAATCTGGAGTTGATGCTGCACTGTTGATAGAATCTGGACAAATGCCATGGTCTTATCATGTCTTATCACTTGCTCCGGGGTTTCTTCTGCCAACTGGTCAGCAGTGCAACTCTCAACACCATTCCGGCCGTTCATCTTCTGCTCTGCGCGCCCTGCGCACCCTGTGCGCTCTGCCCGCTCTCCGTCAGGCTTCCAATGCCGAGAGCTGATCCGTACGACTCTTCGCTTGCCGGGCCTGCAAGGGCGGTGCTGCCCATCCAAACATACTAATCGCGCGTGGTTTCCCCCCTTCTTCTGAAGCTCAATGGCGACTTCCAAAAAGTAAACAAGCAACTTATCTATCAATTATAATCAAATATACACTTTCTACGTCCTGGCTCCTCCCAAATCCAAGAGGCTCCTCTAACCTTACCTCAAGCGCCCTACCCACGGCAACTTCAAGAGCCCCAGTGAGCACCTTGCTTTGGAAGAAGGGCTTCAGATCCGTCTCTGGGACTTCTTCCTTGGCGCCCAGACCCTTCGCCTCAGGTCTGGCTGTGCCCGGCTGTGGAGTCTCCAGAGCCATTCTAGCCGCGTCCTTTCATACCAGTTAGTCTGTGAGTCGGTGAGTCTGTTAGGGTTAAAGGCTGAGTCCCGTTGTGATGAAAAGCTGAGTTTTGGGGTTAAGTGTGCAGAGTTTTGTTGACTGGAGGTCGCGTTGAAGGTTACAAACGATGGTTGGAGCGAGCCAGTGGGGGCTTGCACATGACGTGAGGAATGAGCGTTTGGCTGCTACTACCCCATGGCTCCTGTCTATGCAAAGCCAACCAAGCAGGTTCTCTTCTGACAAAGAACTGAACGAAGATGTTGGGTCTATCCCATCACCAGTAACAGTGGATGATGATGATTCAGTTGCAGGCTTTGTTCAAACATTTTGATTTCCTTGTTTACTGACTAACCCAACAGGCAGTAGGACAGGCCCAACAAAAAGCTTCTTCCGAATGCTGCAGCTGTCCGTTTGCTGCAGGTGTCGGTCGACCATGTCCGAGCGAGAGGCTGTGATTTGGTCCCATGCCCCCTGCTTCTGACCAAGAACCCAGGGAATACCAAGGACAACGAAAGGAGGGTTGCGAGAAGCAAAAGAGCGAGAAACACAGGAGGGTTGCCTGGTGAGCTGGTGAGGATACCTCGGACCACGGGAGTGGAGGTGGTCGGCTATTTAGATGCTACTTAGCACACTGACCGGCAAGTCGAGGCCCTCATTCCGTTCGCTCAATGGGTTGGAAGGTCGATGAACCCAAACCTGGGGAAACGGGCATCAAAAACAGCATTGACGGACCAAAGGATCACCAGGGAGCTGGGCATTGGGTGGATCAAGAGAGTCAGACATGAGCAAGCAACCATAGATAGAGATCGCCCTGCTACTCTCCTATGTCTGATGCAATTTTGGACCCGCATGCAGGTTTCAGCGATGGCCTCTGTGACTATGTGGTGCGCCCCCTCCACAAAAAGGAAGAACAACAGAACTACTGCAGGAAAACAATGATCCGATTATTGAACATGTTTCTACAAATTCCCGCCTGTTGATAAGCTATTCCATATACAGTATCCCTGATGCCTTTCTTCCCTTGCCAGCGAAGCGGCATCCACGTGGGTGGCTAGCGCTACAGCGCCGCTATCCTTGTGTAGTTGGATGACTTGTTAAAGCCCAACAAGCCGAGAAGCTACAGTCCGCAACAGGTCGCCCCGATCTTTGAACTGTTTCTGCAGCTGCAACACCTCGTGACCACACTGCAGTTCTGGCAACAACAGCTTTGAGGGAGAGAACGCACTGAAAAATCAGTAGCAGCAGGTCCATCTTAGTGCACCAGAGATGCCAAAAACAGGTTTTGATATATCCCATTCCCTGATGATTCGTAAAATTCTGAGTCAAAAATCGTGATCGTCTTTTATCGACTGTGAAGGCGGGTACTGATGACCGGGTAGGACACAAACTGTCAGCGCCATCCACTTCCATGAGCTCTTTTGAGAGAACCAAATTGGACCATTCCGGTGTCCACAAACCCAGCATATCGATGGGCTCAATATTACCCAAAAAGTCATGGCTTGGGCGGTATAAACATAAATAGGCATGGGACAATAAATATAAAATTCTGATCCCAAATCTCACCCAGAAAGCTTAGGACATACATGCTGCAGATTCTTTCTCTGGTTCGCCCAGTTTGCTCTGGGTGGTTTTCACGCACATGTATGTTTAACACTTTCTTGCAAACCCACCATCCTAAACAAACAAACTAACTAACATCTCTGTTTGTTTTCAACATCCACCATTTAGTGGCTCTCAACATCTCTTTTCAAACATTCACCATCTTTCAACATCCAAATCCATGTCTTCAATCAAAGCCTCTTATGAAAAGCTTCCCCTCAACAGTCGTTCAATTGGTACCCCTTACAAGCGCCCAGGATCCACAACATATGGGAGGCCACAATTACAGACCCTGTCCCTATTCTGGCTCCTGGCTTAGGAAATGAAAGCAAATGAAAGCAGAACGAAAGCAAAAGTAGAAATTGAAAGCAACATCAAAGCAAATAAAAGCAGAATGAACGCAAATGAAAGTAGAATTAAATCAATGAAAGGAGAATGAAAGCAAATGACAGCAGAATGAAAGCAAATAAAAGCAGAATGAAAGCAAATGAAAGCAGAATGAGAGCAAATAAAGGCAGAATGAAAACAAATGAAAGCAACATGAAAGCAAATAGAAAGCAAATGGAAGTAGAACGAAAGCAGAATGAAGGCAAATGAAAGTAAAATGAAAGGAAATGATAGCAACATGAAAGCAAACGAAAGTAAAATGAAAGCAAATGAAAGCAACATGAAAGCAAATGAAGGCAAACAAAAGGTAGAATGAAAGCAACATGAAATGAACTCCAAAGGGAACGATTATGAAGGGTACAAAGACCCCTCCCCAAAAGCAACGATGAAGAGGTTACTCCTATTGCAAACAAATCTCACATTATATATGTCTATATCTATGTCTATGTAGATAGGGCTCAAGATTGCCTATTTCGATAGGATCCACTTGTCAGCCCCAGAACCTGAAAAGACGTTCGCCTGTGCCTCCCATGGATTAGGAGAAGAGTGTGCTTCTCTTGCTTGTTGGATTCCATGGCAAGAGACTTGCACATATGCAGCTTTACCACAGTATGGCGCGACCGTGTGCCGAGACGGTGCGGCCTTGCTTCGTTGACGGATCGCCTCCCGAAGGCCATGGAGGAACACTGCAGCGACGAATGGTTGGAGAACCAGGATCGAGACCCATTTGCATTTGTCAGGAAAGTAATGTTGCCGATGAAGCACGTGGCAGCACGCGAGCGTTTGCAAACCGGCAGTGGCTATGTGACTCTTGTTTTTGCAGCTTTTGAACGTTCTACACGGCGTTCTTTCAGTAGCTGGCAGACTTTGACTGCCGCTCTCTTATTTAGCAAGTGCTGAGTACATCATCAAGCGGTGCTGCTCAGCCATCTTTTGCTCATGTTGCATGACTCACGGGGGTCCATCGCCCGGTTCAGGTGGTCTTTTGTTTCGCAGCGCTTCTTGTTAAGTATGCTGCGGGCCCGAAGGAACCCAAACGGGTTTACTTCAGGGGCCAAGTGCAGTTTTAAATTCGGAATTAGATGCAACGCGTGCTGCAGGCAACCGCCCTTAGTGACCGCAAAAAAGAAAGCCTATGTAGATATGAATATTATATGTATGAAGTATGAACATATATAATGCATACATGCGTATGTATAGATCAAGTTCTACCAGAAGCTTGGGGTCGTATATCGGCACATCGTTGGTCTGCGATCGTTTTTCGGCTGCCTTGGTCCGCAGGGCGACCTCCACGTTGTCGGGCGATGGCTCTCCGCCCAAACTGGAGACCTTGCGGACCACACCGGTTCCAGGACATCAACTGGACACCCTGGTTCCCGGAATCGTCTTCCGGTTCCAGCGTCATTGCGGCGGTCTCGACTGGAGCAGCCTGATGTTCTACTCCAAATGAAAAAAAATCAAAGAAAACAACTGTTCATATCGCTTGCTTCCGACGACCACCCGTGCGTTGGATGGACTTGGGGCCTGGGACTTGGGGAATTGTTTTCAGGTTAGCATTTAGCATCCATCAACTACTTAACTACTTACTTAACTATGACGAATTACTGCAGTGTTACATGTTACAGAGTCTTTCAATATCATGTCCCGGTCATTCCCCGGTTGCCCGGGCTCGGGCGCTACATGTTCTACGCCAGGGCGCTAAATCTCTGAACTTTCGCTGTTGCTCCTCCAGCCGTTTTTTGCAGCACCACGACTTCCTCTTCCAATCGCTCGGCCTCCGAACTGCGTGCACTGGTCAGCGTCCAAGGCTTTGACCGGGAGTGCTGCTCCGTTGACTCCGTTGACCGGAAACTTTAAACAAAAAGGTAGTTTTGACCTGTAAAAGCCTGGATTCAACACTCTAAGATGTCACAGGCCAGGTATTAGAGATGAAGAGTCGAAGGCGCCTCTGCACCGTTGCATGACTGAGTGACCTTCCTTTTCAGCCGTGCCCTGGGCGCTTTCAACTTGTCTGCTGAGAAAGCATCATCCAGCGAGTCCCGGATCAATCTGGAGCGAAGTTTTTCAACTGGAAGGACCACACCAACCCACAAATGTCATCAGATTTCGGACTTAATATGGATTCTGGACTTTCATCTGGATTCTAACCACCCAATGCATGGATTTCATTGGTTTTTTCACGTGGAAAACTTGGAAAACCCACCGATTCCTCCAGCCGATTTGGGGCGCCTCGCGCGTGGCCAGTTCCGTGGTACGCTCCAGCTCGGTGGTCACCGCCGTGCGGCGGTCGATGGTGAGGAGCTGCGGATTCGCTGGGGAGTGGATTCTCGGAGTCGGTAGATGCACTCGAGTGAGTCAAGCTGTTTGTGAACAGGTTCTCATGTTTGAAAAAGGGATGGCACCCGTTGCGCCGGAAGGGCCAAACAGCCGAACTGTCCATCTGTTCCTTGCACCAGATGGTAACAAGTATATATATGGCCTTTTTTCTTCGGGTCATGTCCCAATTTTGGGTACGAACGGTCCGTCGGGTCCAGATATTCATGGCTAAGCCAGTCTGACTCCCAAGCCGTCGAGATCCCCGGAAAGCTGCAGGTCAAAACGAACTGTCCACCTGTTACTCGAAGGT
The DNA here is from genome assembly GCA_963970005.1 of Durusdinium trenchii. NCBI lineage: Eukaryota > Dinophyceae > Suessiales > Symbiodiniaceae > Durusdinium > Durusdinium trenchii. Next base: position 406,350 of record CAXAMN010000170.1, read on the forward strand.
TTTGCGATCCCGCACGCGAACCGGAAAGATGGGCAAGCTGGCTCCAACTCTTGGGGGTGGTTAGGTAGGATGCGTTTTATAGTATGGATGCTTATCGAAACTAAACCATTTGAAAGATGTGGTTCTTGTTGCCTTTGTCGAAATCCTCTTCTGACGTGCGGAAGGAACCAGAACACAGGGGACGACTCGTAGTGGGAAGTAGTGAGGGGCGACTGCGGGTAGTTATGGGTGACGAGTGGCACAAGTGGCTGCGCGACTGATGGTGGGCGTCAACATACCTCACCGTTCGAGCTTTGAGTGATTCAGCCATTAGTGATGTGCCGGTTCATAGATCTCCGGGAAATGAGACTTTCAGATGGTGATGTGCCTGGTCGTGTGCTCGAGCCACTGGGACTTGCTCAGTAGCTCATCCCGCAAGAGAATTCAGCAATCCCTCACTCGTCCTCCTTCCATCCTCAGTCCAGCCACTGATTCTCCGCACGCGCTTCTCGCCCGTTCCGCCACCCCACGAGCGCAGCGCTCGGAGGCCTCACCGCGGAGTCTGAGGATCTCATCCTGAATGCGACTGCGCTGAACCTTCGACTCCACCGGGGCCGAAGGAAAAACCGCAGCAAAACACCGGAAGATGTTGTACGGGTCGGTCCACTTGGCTCACTTGAGGGAACTCCTGTGAAGCCTGGACTAGGATCATTTCAGCCCTTGTTGAAGGTGGGGTAGCATACTGGGTAGCATATTATATGGTAGCATCATGTAGCATCGTGGGATTTCAGAGGGTGGGAAGGATGATTTATATCTATGGTAATTGATCTGAACACCCTTGTCAACACCCTACCATCTCGCTAGCGTGGGGTGCAAATGCCCCCTACCTACCCATCCCACGGCGCCCCAGCGCCAACGCCTGTGCTTCGAGCCGTCGTTGTTCCCGCAACTCCGCCAACTGCTTCAGCCCACTGCGGGAAGAAGCTGAATCATTGAGGTACATCTGACTGCTGGTAATGGGACACTGCCTATGAATCATTGCGATTAGGACTCAGTCAGTGTGATGATGTGTGATGGTGTCATTCCTCCTTCTCTAAGCGAGACTAATTGCATGATATTCCATGCAGGTAGACTAGATCACTTGGTTCCCATGATATGCATGCTGGGATGGAGGTTGACCAAACAAATTATCTGCATTAATTAGTTGTTGCAATGAATCACCCCAGGCAAACATCGAAGATGCATGAAGGCATGAAGATACAAACTGTCCTTCTCATTAGGGCCCATCAGCTTCTTTCCACATCTTTCCACCTACATGATGCACAAAACAGAAAGGCGGAGCCTGTTCTGCGAGCGCAAGGCCGTGATCTGCGTTTGCAACTCCGCCACGAGGTTGTCCTGCTTGGAGAGCGATTGCCTCAGCCACCGCACGCCAACACCGCCCAGAAACCCGCCGGTCGCTGCAGGTTCTGGTTCGCCTCGCCCAGACCATCACAGGACGTCGGCCCCAGGTGGAAGGCTGGAGTTTCTGGGATCGGCTCTCGCTTGCACTGGTTGGAAGACGGCCACTGGTCATTTGTTCGAATCCTCTCCATCAGAATTCCCCATCTCTCCCAGATTCCATCATCAAATTCCGATGCTCCTCTCATCCCCCTTTTCCCAACAGTTGTGCCACATGCCCACGGGCGTCCCGCCCCCAACAATCGCCAAACTCTCCGAAAACCATCGTCGTTCTTCGCGATTCATGCGCCTGCCTCGCGCTCTCTCGTAGCAAGCCACTTCATTTCGAAGAGCTCCGACTGGAACTGATTCTCCTGCGGGATCTCCAGCGCCTTTGGGCTCGACGGCGCCGGTGGCTCTCGACCTCGGACGGGGAGTTGGTCTTGAGTTGGTCCTAGGTCGGTCACAAGTGGATGGTATATGTCCTTTTGGGGCTTTGGTTGCAGTAAGAGTGTCGTACCAGGTTTTGAGTGTTGGCGTTCTTTTCGGGTTCGTGGGCTCCATCTTGTTGTTGTCCTCGTTGTTTTAAGGCGCGGCTGGGCCCGGTCTAATATGTTCGTAAGTGTTTTTAGACACGTGTCGCGAGCCCGTCTGACCTCATGTTTCAGCATGGGTCAAAAAATATACTATATTTATAATTTATATTAATATATAACCTGCGCTGGATTCATGAAAGAATAGAACGGTATACTGCTATATACTGCTATACTCTGTTTGGCTGTGCATGGCTGCGCATGAAGGTCTCCCATGATTCTACTACTAATTATGTACCTGAAACTGCAAATGGCTGAATTTTCCTGGTCGTACGGCCGTGGCCGTTTTTTTTGGTCATTACGGTTTGCTGTTATTTCTGAGTTTTTGGTCATTTCCGGGAAAATGCCAAAATATATTTTGGGCGTTTATTGGGTTATTTTGTGTTTTTTTTGGGCGTTGTTCGGGTAGTATCCATATTTGATCATATTTGGTTCAACTATGACCAAAACAACCAGCGATTTCAGTCATTTGACTGACATTTTTTCTGGTCATTACGGATAAAGCTGAACTTTGACCATATTCCCTGGTCATTACGGCATATTCGCAAAATGGCTGAAAAAAGCAGGCAAACGCAACTCCATCCAGGTAATTTCTGTGTGCAATGGTCAATGAGTGCTTACGAATTCAGATCGTTACCATCTTGACTGCACCGCACTGAGCTTGGATTTCCGCACATCTTGGGGGTTTTCATCAGGTCCCTCATGTTCTTTCCCATGCAACTCCGCATCCCCCGCTGATGGACAGTTCTCCAGCACAGCGAGGACAAGGGCCGTTGCCATGACCATACCACAATGACTCGTGATGATTGCTAGCAAAGCATGCCACCACCGTCACCCTTAGGTATCGTTTCGGGGTCTTCAGAGAACCTTGTTTAGCAAGAGTGGCTGGTGGTGATGGCCTGCTTGTACGTACCTTTACTACCAAGCTCTTGGACTCTAAGGAGTGCCAACCGTTGGACACAAGGACTCGTCCTCTGCGTGTCGAGGCGCGCGCTGCCCGCAGCTGGTTCTGAAGGTCCACCACCAGGACTTGACTCTTCAGAAGCTCGTGGCGCGCCTTTTGGGATGCGACGAAAACCCATCCAGCTGCCCAGAAAACTCACCCGGATGGAGACTTCAAAAAAGATGATGGTTTCCTCCAACAGAATGTTTGAAGTTCGAGGCAAGGTTCTTTGAAATGAAGGACGGACTCTGGAAATAGCTGCGCTACTATCAATTGAGAGTGGGCCACACCACGCGTCACACAGATGTAGGGTCAACACATGCACAAACTCTGACTGTCGGAATGCCTGCCGCATCTAGAGACCATCATCATGCCAGATCCTGCCTACAGGTTGCAAGTGACCTTGAGTAAGAAAATCCTACGCTAGGTCTGCTATATATACGCATATATATATATATACCTGCGCTCCCCGTGGCTCCTTGTTCAGCTCGAAGGAGTGATCCTTGGCGCCTCCCACAGTCAATTTCCTTGGCAGCCCAGCTCACAAGCAAGCTCTGGCGACAGGTGGTGAAATCTGGCGCGCAAATGAAAATCAAAAGCCACCAGAACCAGACATTTCTTCGTCTAAGTGGTCCTGATGAGCAGTGTCAAATATAGAGCATAGACCCTTATGACAGCAGTGTGAGATGACCAAGTGTCAATATATGGAGCAGTGTCAATACGTGTGTGACAGGGGGGCACTTCCTGGAGAGTGATGTGCTTGGAAACCTCTCCCTGCCACACAAGTCCACACAAGTACCTCATCGGATAGGGTCGAGCTGCAACTACCCGAGATGCTCGAGAGAAGAAAACCATCTTCCAAAATCCACCTCACTCCTCAATACACGTCTGAGGCCCACACCATTCACACAAAATGTCAACCGTCCGTCCAATCTCAAAACCCTGCCCGCCGAAGAAATGTCCCAAGAGGGTGGCCATGAACTATTCCTTTCCTTTTCCTTGCTTGTTCAAAACCCCTCACTGCCAGGCAGCCCGCTGAACTCGTCCTTCACTCGGGCCAGCTCCTAAATCAACCCCATTGGGGCACGCCGCTAGTTGATCGGTCGCACGTTCGACCAATCGGTGGGGTTGGGGGGAACTCCCCAAACTGATAGCATATCATTACCCAGACACTCCATGGGGCTGCCATATATGATATATATATATATATATATGTGTACATTGGGGTAGTTTGGGGGGTACATGGAGTGGCTGCGTTATGGCGTTCAAGTCTTCGTTCGATAAGTAATTTCAGCATATCAACGACGACGGATGCTTGCACTTTAACAGATGTGCTTGCAATGCAGCAAGCAATAGGTAGCACTACTAGCATCCCGAGCAAGTAGTCCACCAACTCTAGTGGACCGAATCTCCAAGAAGACGACATGTCCCGCAATGAATATCTACTCTCATACCTCTTTAATCACCCCGGTGTCAGTAAATCTTGCCAAGGTCCCGTGGAGCTTTTGCGGTTCTGGCCTGCTTTTGCCACTTCTGTTCTTCAAAAGGCTGGCCACGTTTCCTCCTTCACCCACGCCCTGTTCTCCGGCGCCTGTCGCAGCATCTGCTCGGTGAAGAACGCGTCCCGTTGCGAGGTCCGTAGCTCTTCCAGCTCGGTGGCCTGCAACTTGGCCTGCGTCCCGTGGCCTGAAGTGAAGACCTGATCTGTCAAATGCTATTAAAACATATTAAAACCTATTACAGTAAACCGAATCGGGCCATAGAAACGATTGCGGCCATAGAAGAAGATCAAGCTGGCTAGATCATGCTATTCGCTCATGCAGCGCAAGACTTCAGGGGCGGGTGCTGCTATAGGTTTACATCTGTTGCTGCTCTGTGGAGACATCATCCTGTTGCTTCTTGGAGGTTTTTCGTCCGCTTTTGCTCACCTCAATGCTCACTGACTCACTTGGCTCTTGTGCGGCCCAGCCTGCTGCCGAGTCTTCTCCAGCTCATCCTCCAACCTGTTCACCTCCCAGGCAAAAGGACAGAAAACGTGACTATGGCAGTGGTGGAATCAATGATACAAATACATAAGTTATAAGGTTTGATGCACCTCAAAAAAAGTTGACCCTGCCTGCTTCCTAAAAGCTTCAGAGATGTGAAGATGCTTGCGGCCCTCGTTGTCAGTGCACTATTACCCAAACAAAGACCTCTCAGCAGGATCTTATCTCTTTTAAAGCTAAAGGTGACCGGCGAAGGCAAAATCTTCTGGTCGAACGGTGTGGAGATGTAGAATGTAAAAAAGGGAGGCCCCGAACCACTGGGTCTCCCCGAACCACTGTGTCTAGTCCAGTCCTCCGTTTAGCAGGTCTTTGGCTGGCCTCCCTGTTCTAAAGCCCACACACACATGTTCCAAAAGTCCCGCTTCGCAGTGGGTTCAACAACCGGCGGCAGCATGGAACAGCTCAACCCGGTTTCAACACAACAACCTTGGGGCACTCATCAAAGAGCAGCGCAGGCTGCCAGAATCCCTGGCTCCAGCCCCACAACCTGTGAATCAACTGTGGTGGCTGCCCGCCAAACCCACGCCAAGTGCAAGATCTAAGGGCTTCAACCACATCCTCACAGGGTAGTTAGAACCCCCTTGGCACCCACCCCAACCACCTCAGTATGTGTGAGACTAAGAGCCGTATAGGGCTACCTAATCGACCTTTGTTTCTAAATGGTGGGACTTTCTAATCATATAAGGCCTACTCCGTCCACCCAGTCGGAGGTTCCACACCTCCACCATGCTGGAGCGCAGTTCGGCAGCCACAAGGGACAGCTCGGCCGCCTGAGGGCCCGGGCGCCACAAGGTTCACAGGTTCAAACGTCTTGGCTGCTCGTAGCTGAGCAGAGCAAGGAAACCCGATTGATATGGTTTTCGGGTGATAAGATACGACTTAGGGCAAGTGCCCCGTGGCTTTGTGTTATTGGCACAAACATGCGCAGTGGCTGTGTGTTAGGGCACGTGCCCAGTGCCCATGACAATTCTTGATGAGAAAGTTCTGCAAAAACTTGCCCAAAAAAGAAAAGGGACCACCACACACCACAGCCATGTCAAACTTTTCCTTGAAGGCTTGCAAGCTTAGAATTGGAATGTAATGACATGCAGGAGGATTCCCCCATTCCAGCATCCCAAAATCATTCAATGACATGCCCCATCAAGGGTGGCTGCGGCCCGAGAGCATTGAATCGACTCCAGGTGTAGCCAGAGCGAAATGAATCATCTGGAAGTTTGTTGAGCAGGCTGCATGTGTGATCCGTCATAATCCGTCGCCTTGGCATCCAATCCAGAGAAGTCCCTTTCCTCCATGACATGGTGGTATCGGTCCTTAACCGTCTGCGACCGAAAGCCATGCGCAACACTCGAGTCACTCCAGCAGCATTTCTTGCGTCAGTGCCAAGGTTGCCGATGTCACCAGCACGTGACTCCACTGCAGAGGTGCTTGTAGGGAATAAGCCGAGGGCTAAAGCAGAGGGTTACCCCAAGCTTTAAGAATAAGATCGCACTAAATGTTTTTTTTAAAAGGCCTCTTCAGTCCCCAGTCAGACTCTCTAGGTGTATATATACGTGTTTTGTCTTGAGTCTTTGGAACTGCTGGTTGCCTGCACTACATACTTCAAAAAACAATACCGGCACCAATCTTGGAGCGCACTGGGGAAACAAGTATGAAAAAGAAGGTAACACAAGCTAAATGCACCACTTTTTCTGACAAACCCCTGGCATCTTTTTTGAAGCACCCGAAAAGTCACTTTGCTCATGGTCCTTTAGTGACTCTGCCTAGCGAAAGTGACTAGTGACTATGAGGTCAAATCAGGGAGAGGAGTGTCATGAATTGTCTACTTTGGGATGCGGCTGCTCCTTGTGCAAATTTCTTCTCATCAGGTCCGTCACTACTGTAAATTGTATCTGGCCATGGTATGGCAACGACATGCAACAACAATTAATTCTGGCAGCGGCCAAACTGTGGCCTAATGTCGAGACTGCTGAGGAAAATGCCGTCAGTGATCGTTTCAACCATGGCAATTCAATGATATTCAATGCTTGAGTGACGCACCGTTAGCAAGAAACAGCTAGTGGACCGTTTCCTTTGGATGAGCAGTGCCACTGTTGTGAATCCAGGCCCCTCGCCAGCTCCATCTGTAGCCGCTGCACCTCCTTCCATGCTTCTCCGATCAGAGTGGATCCCAGTCCCGAATCCCGGACTTCACTCGTGTCACCTTCCGGGTAGACCGGAATCGAGTGAATCCAACGACGCGGAATCGGGTGAAACCATGGCGGCCTTTTCTTGCGGAGAATCCCTGAAAAGAAGCTTCCACAAACATTCGAGACGATGTGACGTGGAGTCATCGATGACTGGATGATGCTGCTTGCTTATTGAGTAGCTTTCGGTGTACCAAGTTGGCTTTGATGATGCTTTGACATCACCTTGAAGTGGTTGCTGCCATGTCAGATTTCATTTCCGGGCGGTGTTCATTTCTGGTGACATTCCTGGTTCCACACAATATAGAACCTTAACATATCTTCCCGCAACCGATTGACAATCAAACAAAGACTTGGTCAACAGCTCCATGACCCCTCCGGCATTTCTCGCGTTGCTCCTGCTTCTGGTTCAAGACCTGCCTTTCGAAATGCGCTGCTTGGGCTTGTGCTTCGGCCCTTGGCTGGGTCCCATCGGGTCCCATGCCTCCATCAAACCAAATAGGTAGGGCATTATAATGCCAGAATACAGGTCAGAACACCTAACAGCAATCGTAAGACGAAAACCATATACAATACATCTGCCAAACACGTCTGTGTATATATAAGGACGGCCTCTTTCGATCACTTCATTTTCAGCACAGAAATTGGCTGCCCTATCTAGCACAAAATTGTCCATCAACACCTCAGCACTGTTACCAACATCTTTACCTTGAAGAACCACCAAAAGGCAAACGCTGGTTCTACCTGGTCTGACGCATCAATTCTGGACACTTCATGACACTTCTGTAGGGTTTTATCCAGCATCCTGCCTCCCAGGTGCTGATTCTGCAGCAAATCTATTCAGGTGGGTTGTTTCCTGAGACCAGGTTAGCTACCCTCAACCGGAATACCCGTTGGTTGATGATGAAGCGGTCCACTTACCAAAGGTCCCGGCTACACATCGTTCAGTGTCAAGTTCCTCCAGAATGTGGCCTTTCCCGGCAAAAACCATGCCAAGAGGGCTAACTGAAAACATTGATTACAAATCACAATGGCCATGACCACGATCACAACTTGGTAACTTGGTTCTTGACTTCCAACTTCCAACCAATATTGTGATGCTTCTGTTCCACGCAACCCTCACTGGGACGTGGCCCTCGCCAATAAAATGCACCAACCTCTGCAACGCATCATTTCCAACAAGCCAAGGCCAGGCATCACACGCGGGTCAACGTTTTGGAGCTTCCGGCTGTGGCCTCGACAGGTTCTAGAGCTGAGCCAGTGGATACAAATCTCTCACGATGTGGCTGGTAACCAAGGGGTCTTTATGACTGAAAACCTGCTAAAATTAGACATGGAATGAGAATGTTTGGCACCTGTCACGACCAGATATGGTGATTAACCACCGAAGCCGCCGACTCGCCTTCGCCCAGCAGCTTCTGCACCTCCGCGCGGAGCGACGTGCGCTCCGCTTCCGCCTGGGTGGGGGTCGGACCGAGCTTGGGAACCCGAAGGGACGCTAGGACGCGAGACGGGGGCGCTCCTGGACGTACCCGTAGCAAGAAAGCTCTAAGAGAGCGGATGAGTGGATTGAGAGTAAATGAGTAGATTAGATGGTACAATCCAAGGGCGGATGGTTCTGGAGGGCTATGGACGATGACGATCTGAAAGACATCTTGAGGTGCCAGTGCCATCGAACCTCTGAAATCACTGCAGCCAAAAGAAATTGGCGATGGGTGATGGGCGGTGGCCTGCCTCTTTTCCAAAACCCCTTACCACACGTTGTTTTTGAATGTTTTTGACCATGGATGTTCGCCATGCATATGCATTCTTGTCAAACAGTGTCGTCGTTTGCCAGCACATACCTTTCGCATTAGCATGTGCCATACCGTGATATACCATGTCATGCCTATACCTCACCTGTCTCGCAACCGGTGTCCACCAAGGAAAGCTACCATGCTATCGACCTGCAATGTGCCAACCACATCCGGGTGCGGAGCACCCTAGTTCTGCCAATGTGAACACTTTGCTCTGGTCGATTCCTCCATTTCACCCGCAGTTCGCAGACATCGTGCCAAAGGCTGTGCTGACCTCGTCCCAAGTCTTCAAAGCTTGCTGCACGGAGAGGATGGTTTCCCGAAGGTTCAAATTCGGCAGCAACAGCCTCAAGGACAGAGGACAGCAACTCAAAATCTTGTGGCACAATCGCATGAATTATTGCAGATTCCCCAAAAGAACGCATGAGACCTGCTCAGCCGGTCAGCAAACAATTTCTTATCTATACATCTCAATTCTTCGTTTCGAATCGGGAGAACGGACTGACATGATCTAAACACTGGTACCTTGATGAATGGACAGACGCACAGGAGTATACCGTAGCCTACGTGCTAGTCTACCAGCCTTTTGTATCAGCCACGGTCAATTTGTTTCTGCACTTCAAGGGGTGAAGGCAAAACTGCCGGCCAGGACCTCCCAAGTGTGCAGAATGTCGGCATTTTGGCTGGCCTTACGGATGCCATGTTGCTTTATGGAAGGGTCACCCATCCAGGCGACGTGAAAACCTCCGTCGTGCAATCCACGGTCGCGCGCCCCAACTACCAAGCTTGCCCTGGCCCCGTTGGCCAACGATTTTCCTGCCAAAAAGCGCAAACGAACCGACTATATGACCAAAGCGTTGTGACTTCTCCACAGGAAAGTGTCAAAAACAATGGAAACTACCACCCTCACATGCGCAGTCCGAGTAGCTTGTCCGACAGCGCTTCACCAGTGACGGGGGACGACACCTGGGAACCATCACGTTCGTGAGCACGGAACCAGTCCAGGATGCATGGCCGGCAATAGGAGTAACCTCCAGTGGAGCTGGTTGGCGCAAATCCGGGGCCAAAAAACAACAACTGCTAAAAACTGTTGCACCAATGGCAGGAGGTACGTCAGCGGCTCCGCGCGAAAACAATCACAACCCGATGTTCCCACATGTTTTCACCTATATCAACACGTGGTTTCTGACCCATAGCACGGCCAAGAAACCATCTCCAGCGGCCACTGCTGCCTGCAACTCGCGTTTGCAAAGCACGCCTGCGATGGCCAAATGCAATATCGTTGTTTTCTTGTTAAATGTCGCAGTCGCAAAGGCCTAACGTGACTTTTATTGGAATCAGCACAAAAGCCACGTTAAATTTTAAACCCTAAAACTTCCCAAGTTCTGGCACGCTGCGATCACCAGAGTAGCAAGCGTTGGTCGGATCAAAGTCACTGGCCCCCACATATGCATGCATGCATGCAGTATGTATGTATGTATGTATGTAAGTAAGTAAGTAAGTAGGTAAGTAAGTAAATAAGTAAGTATGTATGTATGTATGCATGTATGTGTATGTATGCCCGTGTGAAAAACACACGTATGTAGAGGTTTATTACATGTAACATTGTAACATTATCCGTGTAAATATGCTGTGGGCAATGTACTCTATACATGCATGCTGCCGGGAAAAACCTGCACACCCCAGCCTGCACGGTTTCCAAATGAAATATACATATGTATTCAGCACGGCCGGAGGACCAATGCAGCCCAGTCACAAGTAACACCACCAATGGTCAGCACCACCCGTGGTCTGATGAGATCTGGCCTTTGCGTTGCCACTGTGTCACTGTCCTGCCGCCGCGCAGTTTACTCGCCGCCGCGCAAATAACTGTTGCAGCCAACCGTTTCTAATTGCGTGTCTCATGCCACAACACCCTTAGCATTGGACAATGTCAGCGCCCGGTCTATACATCATTGTTCTTTAATGTCTTTTAAAGCTGCCCCAGCACCCACCAGCACACCAGCAGCAGCCCGGCACCAAACAGCAGCAAACCAAGCAGCAGCAGAGCAGCAACACTAAACCAGCAGCAGCGCCAACAGCAGCAGCCGCCGCCGCAGCAGCAGCAGCAAACAAGCAGCAGCTGACCAGCAGCACACCAGCGGCAGAACAAAACACCGAGGCGTCGCTTCAAATCGAAAAGACCCTTAAAAAACGACAGCCTCTTTACACATAATTACGGAGAAAAATCCAAAAACACATGCCAAGCAATTACAGCCGGACAATATAGAAGTTTCACCCATTCCAGGGACAGGATGTTTGACTGTGGGGTATGCAACGTACAATGCGAAAGCTGAAGTAGCAGCGATTTCAGGAAGTATGTTTCGGGGATTTTCGGGGCATGCGTCGCCTAAGTCGAACATCCCAATTCTCCATGACATACATTGGCCACTTTCAAACCCCATGTGCATTCGTCATGTTCTGGTGAGCATGGCTCGTGAGGGGGTGGCTATGATACATGTTTGTGTTTTGACTGTTGCTCACATGACGATGATGCCTGCACGTTGCCCTTCTACCAAATAATACCAGATGAATGCCTTTGGGTTTTGGGCCCCTGAATTTCAAAGCGCGATTGAAACTTGATCTATTTCGTTTGGGTGGCCACGTTGACCAAAAAGTCACCATGCAGGAACATTCACGCAACGGAGATGGAACATCATGGAAAAAAACATACGCCGTGAAGGTTGTGATGGTCAGCGTTGGAGGAAATTGGATCGACGAAGTCTTGGAAATCATGTCGGGGTCGTGACGGCAAAAAATGTTGAAGTTACAACTCCTCCATGAATGATGCCCCACCATGCCGCAATGAATTTCGGACATGGCTGCGCCAGGCAATTGTGTGAAATACGTGGTCCTAAATAACAACTTTGTGTTAACGCAGCGGCACGTGCCGCATATTCCAGCATACCGGACACACACACACACAATAACACTTCCAAGTAAAGTCAAGTGGGGGACAAAGTTTTGGACACAAATGAGGTGTCTTGTGGCTGCAGTAGTGGGCGTTTTTTGGAACAGTTTGGGCCAAGGCCCTTGAAGCACAGCCAAGGAAACTTCCACTTGCCAAGTCTGAAGCCGCGCGCCTCCCTGTCGACGCGCTTGTGTATTTTGTGTTGCGCATCGTGAAGAAAGCGCAAATGGTTCTTGAGAACGAGCTGTTTCTTTTCATTAGTCTGTCAAGCATCTCCTGGCAGGTGGGGAGGGCACCTTTAGCCTTCAGGGTGTTGAACACACTTGGTACAGTCTGCACCCACACTGCTTGAGAGTTCATTTTGCTCACGCCAACCTATTCAACCCAAACGGCTTCCCGGGTAAAACTGCGATGTGGATCAACACTTGATGGACCCTAGGTTTGGTTTCGGAAACTCTTTACACGGTGATCCGTGAATTTCAAGATGGTGTCAAGTAAGCAAAAAACATGTGAATGTTTAATGCAATGTTGTTTCCCTAGGTTCTCTGTTTTGCATTTTGACGGAGCAGCTGCCATGAAAAACCGTTAGGTTTTATCTCGTTTTCTCTAGTGTAGGAGTTTATGTTCATTCTTGGTGTCAGTCTGTTGGCCTATTGAAAAACAAATGTTTTGGAATGTTTTTATGTTTCCCCCTCTAGTCATGACGACGCGTCTGATCATCACTGATGTGAAACCAAGATCGAACAGGCACAGGCTAGCAGGGCTTCTGAGATGATGCTTAGGCCAACGGGGGGCTGCTCGGTGGAAAATTGAGGAAGCCTGCGAAAAGATTAGAGCCAAGCGCAGTAGGGTGAGAAAGAAAGAGTGAAACAGATGTCAAGGGACAACCCTGGAAGGGGTGCAGCTGTAATGCGCTGTCCGCATGCAGCTGCGGTTAGAACTCCGCTCGTAGCCAGGAAGCCCTAGGATCTAGAGAGGCCGGCTCAGAGAACGCTCAGTAGACGAAACCAATTACTCTGAAAGTTCAGCACGGCGGCGGAGCACCGCTCGTGCACGGTGGCTGCGGACCACCACACAGAGTTCTTGAAGGAGCGAGCTGTGCAGGAGGCCGCCTTCGCCTTCAGTCCGGGCCGCTGCGCTCCGTGACAGGTGCAACAACAATTTGCCCGCCTCCGGCTCCCACGCTCCAGTTGACTCAGCGACCATTGACAAACCAACCGTTGATGAAATATATTTTCGATCTGGCACGCGTTGACCGCCCGAGCTACGCCAAATACAAGCACTGTGCCCCATGCATTCGGGACGGCTTCGGGCAACGTGGTTTCAGTTTTTGGATCGAACGATGGTATTTGCAAATTTCATAGTTCCTTTCGTGTGAAACAACCTAGCTAAATGTCCAGGCTGGTTTCTACAAATTTGCGCGCCTTCCTGGCCAAGTGGTGTGCAATGTGCATGGGGTATGGGTGCGTGTTTGCTGTTGTCCTTGGCGTGCTTGATGTTGATTGCACGAAGAACGACGAGAAAAAATAACATGGCGTTTGGTTGGAAATCGTTCCACTTTCCGCACCGTGCACTAGATTTTGAGAGCGGGACGCTGTGGGGGTGCGCTTTTTTCCATGTTTTATAATGTTTTGTAATTGTTTTTTTTCAGCTTTTTGTCTTGCTCACATCTTGCGTCTTTGTATTAGCTGAGATCGACGTGATCACATGCACATGAAACTTGTCTCTACTCAGGCGCCTCACTTCATGGCCTTCATGACGTTCTTCACCTTCATCCCCTTCACCTTCATGCCCTTCATGACTTTCTTTACCTTCATTCCCTTCATGGTGGTCTTCTTCACCTTCTTTCCCTTTGGAGTCTTCTTGTTCTTGGAGCAATTGTACGATTTGCTTGCCGTCTTGGACTTGCTGTTGGGGATGGAGCGAAGATATGAGGCGCTGCCATGTAGGAGTGCATCATTGTGCCTCTTTGCGAGCCACAAAAGTAGAAGTCTATGCCTATTCTCACGCATTTCATTGATCACGGGCAAACACCTGCTCTGCCAAGTTGGTATTGACGCCTTTCACACGTTGTCCCAACGATCTCTTGATACCTCAGGTGTCCAGGCAATCTTGGTTGGTGTTTGTTAGTGTGAATTCAATACTTTCTGACTCTCTAAACATTGGGTAAGTTGTAGAGTTTACTAAGCAGATGAAATCAATGAAACAACCAAGGTATGCAGATTTGCCAAGATGCGGGGGTTGCAAGAGCATGGAACTTGTCCACGACGGTAGGCATGGAACTTGTCCACGATGTAATACTGGATTTGCTCCAGACCAGGTGTGACCTCTGCGGAAGGTTTGAGGGAGCACGCGCGGTCATATACAAAGCAATCAGCCTTGGGATATAGCCATAGCATGGACTGCAGCATGTGAATGGGGTCCTCATTTTGCTCGGGCTCATGCATCACTGCTATGTTCAAGATTCTGCCACTACGAGGATCACAGGTCATGAACCAGCCGTTGGATCGCTGACCCACTGTGTGTTCGGACTGGCGGGGGCGACCTGCTCTTTTCTGTGGTTTAACTGCACATCGGGCTTCAACTTGAGAGTTCCATCTCCCACCAACGTTGTCACAAGCTTGCGGTTCTGAGGTGGAAAAAGTGAACTCGAGCAAAATGCTGTATAGAGGTCCAAGTGCTCATTACTGATTTCGTTATCAATGACGACACTCTTGTGCACTTTGAGTTTTTCAAGCTCTTCAATGGCAAGGTAGTAGAAAATCCCCGTGCCAAGCAGCTTGCGGAACCGGGTCGCAATCTCCGCATCTGCATCACCATGGACCGCTTCATAGGCGTGCTCGATGGCCCTTGCTGACAAGTGCCCACGAAAAAGAAGTTCAATGTGGTAGCGCAGGTACTGGACGGTAAAGGCCGTTTTGGAAGTAATGAAGAAAATTTTGTCTTAGAGGTCTTTCATCGACAAGACATTGACTTCGCTTCCATTTTCCCACCTGTAGTTGTAGCCATAGTTGGAACGGCAATGGCGTGATCCACAACACACTTGAACATGTGTGACCTCAAACGGACCATTCAGATCGTAGCAAAATGCATCCACTTCCTTGTGGTAGACAAGGTTGCCATCACATCCTGGACACTGACACTTCTGTAATGGACACTCATACTTGTTGGAGACGGAAAGTGCACCTCCTTGCAGAGTATACGGCAAGGCATCAAAGGACGAAGGTGTGGAAGAATGCGTTCGAGCATGCTGAGGAGGTCAGGGTGAAGGGCGGCAATGGTCAAATCATATCTGCTGATGAGAGCAGCCAAGGCACCATCATTGGCCAAGCTGTCCAAGGCTCTTTGAACGAGCTTTTCATTCCACCCGTTGATGGGACTTCCATCCCGCTGGATGTGGCGATGGATCCACCGCAGTTGCTTCAGATTGCTGCGGTCCCGCTCTCCATTGGCAATGATACAATCCCATCCTGCGTCTTGCTCATCTTCCGGCAATGCAGCCACCGCACTCGATGCTTTTCGCTTGTCAGCGGAAAGAGAGAAATGCCGAAATTGATGTCCTCCAAGCTGTTCCAGCATGTATTGCAGGCCTCGACGGTTTGTTGCTTGTTCACCTTGGCCCAACCGATTTCAAAGCCACGACCTTGAAGCAGACGAGCAATGTAGGAACCTTTGACCTTGTCGTCCTTCAGTGCTTCACCAGGCAGAGGTTACCGTCGGTCTGAGTGAGCACAAAGTATTGGGAAATGTATTGAAAATGGGGGCGCTCTTTGGGTTGCAGGACTGGAGGGAGCTCATGCCATGCCTTATCGCGGATGACTGCCTTGAGATTCTCGACGTTGATGTGCTCATGGCTGACATCGTAAATGATGTCGAGAAAATGCTTTTGAGGGTTCAACCTAAGTATCTTTCAATCTATCCAAAAGAATTCGTCTCCGCGAGTTACGCTAACTATACCAATTTTTTTAGAATCATAAAAATTTCACAAGGCAAAACGCTCCTTCACAGGCAGCGTTAATGGGGTCACCAAGCCTTGCGGAAGAGGCCCGACATGGACGTGAGCAGGTAGTTCCCTGAGCAAGAGATGCTCCGCAGCATCGATTGCCGAAGTCAAACTCATATTCTCGGGGTCCACGGCCATGTGAGGACACAAAGTACTACGCATATAGCAGAGCAGATTGCCTTGAGATCACAAAATCAATCACACAGAATTCTTTGCAAAGCCAAAGAGGCATTTGGAAGGAAGATGATGCCTGATTTTCAGTTGAGTTTTTGACATTGGATGGTGTGGCAGAGAATTCATGCGTGATTTTTACTTTTGTGTGGAGATGTGATGATTGATTGATGGAGGCATTCCCAAAAATCCAAGAAATCCAAAAATCCAAAAAATCCACAAATCCAAAAAAAACAGACCTATGTTTGGCTCAGGAATAGATGTGTGTGTTTTTGGATTTTTGTATTTTTTGGATTTCTTGGATTTTTTTGAACTTTTTTGTTTGATTTTTTGTGGTTGTTCTTAAATTCTTGATACCTTCCCAGCAGAGTGTGCCACTTAACAAGTGTGTGTGTGTGTGTGTGAGAGAAAGCAGATGTCTTTTGATCACATACCCTTTTGGCTGATTTTGTGTGTAAAACATAGAAAAACCGGCACCCCCACAGCGTCCCCTTTTCTAGATTTTCTAGGTGCATAAATTTGCAATGAACGTTTGCCATGCGCGTGGCGAACGTTGGCCCCTGCTCAATGAGTGGCCAACGACACTTCATTTGTCTTACATGACAAGCATCGCCCGTCACCGAGGGCTTGGTGTCATGCACGGGGACTATGTGCACATATGTGAACTGCCTTTGGCTTCGTCGGCATGATTCAACTGTCTGTGCCTTCAATGAGCTGCCCAGGTCTGCGCACCAGGTTCATTCATTCATTCATTGGCGCAACCACGTGCAACTGGAACAACTGCATCATACTGCACCCATCACAACGTCATCGATCGTCATGACATTCCCAGCAAGTCAGCATCAAACGTGCACCAAAAAAACATCTGGACAACCTGCACAGGTTAAGGGGGTCGCAATGAAAAATTTCTTCCTTGCATTAGGTAGGGGGCGGGGTGAGGGACCCCCTTGATTAGTTTATTTTTTAAGTAGGAGGGCCCTCCAAATAATCCAGCCGCCGCCAAGTCGAAGATTAAAATAGATAAGACAAAAATACTGAGATCTGAATCACAAGCCTAGCACACATTGTGTACAACATCTGAACCACAAGCTGCAGCTAGTATACGCCTATCTAATCAATGGGTGGTAGACATGTTCCTCACCACCTGTTTTATTTGCACACCCAAAAAATCCAGTGACCTTGACCTAGGAAGCAAGGAACATTTCCAGGTCAATTAGTATCTGGTGCCTTGCTAGGAGTACCCCTCTGAGTACTCACCCAACTTCTAAAAACTAATTCAAGAAAAACCGAAGATCTCAGTCGGGGACCCTGATAAATTTCCTACGGCTGGGTAGATTGAAAAATGGTTTATAACTAAAGCACAATACCGTCGCAACCACTCACGTTTTTCCAGTTCAGGCATTTGCGTTCATGTCCAGGACACATGTTCTTCACTTGGGCTGTGCGGGGGGCGTGGGAAGGTGTGGCCGCGGTCGGCGGGAAAGGTGGGGGCCCGGTCACCAAAGCGATAAGAAGGGCACGAGACCACGGGTTCTAGGTATAGGAAGACACAAAATGGATGCTTGATGGGTTCACGTCCGCCGGATCCAATCGAATATACGGAATCAATGTCATCCAGAACGAACACTACCAAAGATTACTTTCGAAGACCGATCAGAGGGGCGTGCCTCACAGTTTTGTGCCCTTAGGTGTTCGGTATTAATTGTGTGTCGTCATAACCTTGGCCTCCAACGCGGTTCATTTTTCCAATCATGCCGGGGTTTCTTTCATGCCACACGTGTTGTGTCGTTGCCACGAACATCCACGAACCATGTCATGAAGAAACTCGTGTTCGCTGCGCAGCCGCTTGGTGGCCTGAGTTTGTGGCGAAATCTTCTCCCCTTCCCGTTCTCTAGTGTTCAAACTGTTTGATCCCCTGCTGTCAGGTTGTCCTTGGTTACCGCAAGACTGCAAGGACCTGCAAGGTAAGTAAGCCCCGCATTTGGATTGAAGCACCTCTTCATGGGGAGCAATTCATCAAGCAATATCAAAAGTCCACATTTCCATTGGCACGTTGGCTTCCTTCGGTATTCAGTGCTGAGATGCACCTATACCAGGACAATGTGACGAAGCCCTTCCCAAGTCATGTTCTTATGGGATATTGTCTTGGGCAGGTGGCTCAACCATAGGATTTCCCTGCGCCATCATCAACAACTCACCCGTCAAAAAACGTAATTACTTTACATTACTTTACTTCGAGCGACCCCACATTGAACAGCGATTGGGTCGGATTGACACGATGTTTTGATGTTTGTTCTGCCATCAAATCTTGCTTGCGTTCTGAATCACCATCTATCACCACAGCTAGGGAACGTTTTGGGTTGCTGGCGTGTGTCTCGGCATGTTTCCTGTCTGGCATATGCAATGACACGTGCACAGCATCTGTTCTGCAATGTACTCCGACATGTGCTCTGCATCAAAAAGATCAGGCAGCAGCGCCGCCAGATCGCAGTGGGCACCACCAGACCTCACCAGCAAGCGCCAAATCGCAGCACTGCCGGACCAAGCGCCAGATCGCAGTGAACGCTGCCGGCCCTCAACCACCAGCTCCCTATCGCACTGGGCGCTGCCGGCCCCCAACCGCCAGCTCCAGATCACAATGGGCCCTGCCAGGCCTCAACCGCCAACTCCCGATCGCAGTGGGCGATAGACTTCGGAGAAAGTGCCAGATAAAATGCCTGCTTCTTATGCCAGGTAGACGGCGATCTGGCGCTTGCTGTTGAGGTCCGGTAGTGCCCAGTGCGATCCGGCGCTTGCTGTCGAAGTCCGGTAGTGCCCATTGCGATCTGGTGCTTGCTGTTGGGGTCCAGTGCCCACTCCGATCTGGCGCTTGCTGGTGAGGTCCAGTCGTGCCCACTGCGATCTGGCGCATGCGATTGAGGTCCGGGAGTGCCCACTGCGATCATGCACTTGCAGTTTGAGGTCCGGTAGTGCCCACTGCGATCATGCACGTGCAGTTGAGGTATAGCCCATTGCGATCTGGAGCTGGCAGTTGAGGTGCGGTATATAGTCAAAACGACAAGGAGAGGAGAAGAGGAGAAGAAGCAGAAGACGAGGAGGAGGAGGAGGAGGAGAAGAGGAGAAGAACTCTGATAAAATATGATAAAATCTAACAACCCTCACCTGGCACGACGGCCAGGCCAGAAGGCCGTCGCACAGGGAAGTCGTTATTGTCAACACGGGCGTTGCGAAGGCCGTCTCGTCGTCTGCAGTGTCTGCAGTGTGTCGTTGTTCTTTTCCTGCCGACTGGCACAGACTGACACGAAGGACAGTGAAGGCCCCTGCAGAAAGGACCAGTCTTGATAGATGCATCGTGATTAAACGAATCTTTGAAATGTTCGGGACGAAAAAGGACACACCGGCGACGGTAGGGTTTGCAAGTCACGCACTATACACGTGAGTATCGTTGCGGCCGTTTCTTCTTTCGACTCAAGTGAACGTTGTCCATTTTCGCACGTCAGTATTGTGTAACACCACTGACCCTGTGACGCAGCACGCATGCACATTGCATGCTTACACCTTCCTTGGTTTTCCCTAACGCCGTTGAACCGGTTCTCTGCGCGTTTTCATCGACGTTGTTATCTGCTTAATCTTATTACCGATGCCAGGCACAATGTCCAAACGCATGCGTCTCGTTGTTCGGCATAAACTGCTCTTCCAGAGGGTGCCGGTGTTCTGGTCCACCTCCCAGGTATTCCTGGGTCTGGATTGGGGTGTCGTTTGGGAATGCAATTGATACACAAATATCTTCCGGCGCAAAATTGTGCGGCAGACATGGCAGACATAGTTGGATCACAGGTATCTCCGAGTCTCCGAGGCCTTCGGATCGCCTCAGGCCCACGGCGGCCGTAGCGGCGCACGGCTTTTCGCAGGAACGGCGTGCGCACGGACGTCGAGTGGCACGAACGCGTCGAGTGTCCTTCGTTGGCGCCGCTGTCGGACATGTTCGATGCACAGCCAGGGGAGGCGGGTCCTCCGGGGCGGGCGGGGAAAGCTGTCGAGTTCCGGACACCAGTCCCAGGGAAGTGACGAGGCATACCTGGACGTATACGTCTGCTTGACCGTAACATGAGGTCGAAAAAAAAAGGAAAGGAACACACCAACAGCAAGGGTTCGCCAACACAGCTGTCACTGAGCATGTCTGAGCATGCGCGACAATCCCCTTTGGTCCGCGACATGACTAAAGCAACAGGCAAACACCAGCCACGCCAAGAAAGCGGTGCAAAGGCACCATGAGCAAGTGGACACAAGCCATTCTTTGGTGCTTGATGGTGCTTGACATGGACAAGTGTCCAAAGTACCTCAGCAACAAACAACTTCAAATTAAAGACGGATCTGTACAAGAAATCTATGGTTGAGAGGGAGACTCATTTTGCTTTTTCGCAAGCGTCCAGGTGGCGATGAATTTCAAGCTTCACGAGCTCTGCTTGGCGTGAGCTTAGGTTGACTGTTCCACAGCTGAGCTGTGCATCGCTTCAAGCTCGGTGTCTCTCGCTTGAGAAATGTGCACGCAAACGGAATATGGACTGACATCCACCAGCCAATGCTGAAAACCTGGTTGACCAACCAATTTGGAGTGTGTCCTGGTTTTTGTTGATACCGAACCCTCCATCTCGAATAGGCCCTCTCTCCACCGCTGTCCGTCACACGAATCGCGTACGTGGCGCGTGAACGTGTTTGCGGCTCGGTCAGAGACGGTCGAAGGACATCGGTTAAAAAAAAGGTCAGGGAAGAGACTAAGGCAAAAGTCCATTAAAAAAGACACACACACACACACAACAATAATGGATTTAAAATGAATAAACACAACCCTGCCTGGCAAAAGCCAAAAGAAAGCAATTGCAAGACGAGAACCCGACGCTCCTTTATCCGACGTCGCTCTACGGCGCTCCCGTCTTTTGGTCCGAGAAGTGGCGCTTGCCAGCGGAGGACCGTGGCATCAGAGCGACCGGACCGGAGAGGACCATGGCACCAGAGTGACTCATTGGTGGCCTCGTGGCATCCTCTCAACGGCTTGGGTGGGTTTCGGGAGGCTGGGAGATGTGGGTTCCAGCACTGCAAGATGCTGCAAAAATGCGCGTTGTGAGGAGGCGCATCTCGACTCGTGAGCAGACTGGAGCTTTGCAGCTTGAGAGGAGCAAGAGGTTCAAATCCCAAGGGACTTGACAATAGAAGAACAAAGTCCCACCTCCTGGAAGGTCAAACAAAAATCATTTGCAAGGTTTATAGCTGTGTACTGTATACTATCTGGTCCACCACAAATCAAAAAAATCACGCCAGCATGAAACGCAAACGAGGCGGACTGGGACGAGGCCAGCGGCCGAAGTCCTGCAGGTGGTCATGATGGGTCAGCAGAGAGCAGGTGCGCCGAACGTTGGAGCTCCAGGAGGGTGGAGAGTGAAGCCGTGGCGATCATGCGATGTGTTCCGCGTTGCAACTCATCATAACTCATCTATATACAAACTTGCAAGACTCACCATGATTAAATGTCTAAAAGTTGTCACTTACCCCACAAGATGTGAGCATGAAATTCCACTTGAGACATCTTGAGGCAAGTGTGATTAAGTGTGTATCCGTCCATCACTGCATGCTCAACCAAGCGGCCACTCCCCTCTTTTTTCTCCCCTCTCCGCTTTTCGCGTCGGCAAAAGCGAAGCTCCCCGGGCCTGGCGCTGCTGAAAACCAACCGGGGAGACGGATCGGGAGAGGGGAGACGCATGGAAATCAAGGGAAGGACCAAGGAGCGCCTTTCCATCCTGTTAGTACGTGTATGCCTACGTGCAGTCAATGACTGCATCCAATATATAGTGTGGTCAAAGCCTAGCAAAGAGGGATGTTTTGACCTGTGAGTCACCATTCTCCTCGACCAGATCGATGAGACCTTCACATCTGGGCCCACATGACAAATCCTCGTGGTCCGCTGGCCGGTGTGACCCGAGTCAGCATGAAGCACCAACAACATCTCTTGGGTGTGTATTGAAAGACCCTCCGAGACCAGGTAGTGAAGGGTAAAAATCAACAAAACCATACTAAACCCCCGTTGACTGGGGGTGACCCCCATGCTTCCCCTCTCGATGGAAGGATCAAGAGCTTTTTCTTTTCTCATCGTGGCGCGTGTCTTTCCGAGTGGATCCAGTGAAACTGTAGGCAACCAGCGGTTCCAAAAGACATTCAACCGTAGACCCGAATGGGAACGAACACTCCAAGGATACAACGCACCAAGGACCCACACGGCCCTGGTGCAGATTCGGAGCCCCTGGCTGTCTGGCTTTCGTGGGCTGTCTGGCATCTGGCTGTCGTTCTTCCATTCGCTCCTACTCCTGGGTAACTTCAGTCCTGAAAGTGCCGTGATCGGACCCGAAGGTACGTCGGTTCCGAATGGCTGGCCTTGGCGCCTAGGCCTTCGGTCTCTTGGGCTTTGAAGGGCCGGCCGCACCGGGCCTGAGCGGGGCGATGAAACCATCTGAAGGACAGGAAATGCCTGTCCACGGCGCCTTTGATTCGGATGTTCAATGGACATTCCACAGGCAGTCTAGGGTATAGTCCGTTGTAGTGTTGATTTTGATGGGAAATGCCTGCCAAAGGGATGTTGAATGGAGATTGACAGGTAGATGATGGTAGATGCAGGTGGTGTAGGTACAGTAAATCCTTGGATATTGCTTGGAAGGTGCTGGCATGTGCGTTGAGCACATCCCCAAATGTAAACATATGTAAACAGTGCTAGTTGATACTGCTTCCAATGTCAGCATCATCAGCAAGCGAAACCAAGCTTGCACGAGACGAGACCTGCCCCATCGCAGCGGATACATTTTTCTGGATTCACACCCCTGCAATCCCCCTGGATGATCGCTTTTCACGGATCACGTGCCAAATCTCCATCAATTCTCCATCAAATCACCGTTCACCCTGTGTCCTTCCAACTTCAGCATGATGATAAGCTATTAGGAACAAGTGCATCGCTTCTAGTAACAAGTGCCTTACTAGTAGTAACAAGAATGCTACTAGGGGCTATAGATACTTCAGATTCTTATCGCCAATCTGGAGTCCACCTGGGCCCAGACCTCCAATCAACGGTGGACCACGGATCGGTCGGACCTGGGCTCTCCGGTCTTGGCGGGACCCACCTTCTCCGCCTGCGGGCCGCAAACACACGCGGGGTTTGCGCGGCGGTTGGACCATGAAGCGGTTGTTCGACGGAAGCCAATCTGGAGTGCCTTGAGTGTGCATGTTTGTTCAAATGTCCTGAAGATTCACTGACAACTCACATGAACCAGCGGTATTACACAACTCAAGGAATTTGTTGGAGTTCTTGAGGTGGGAACAAGAGATGCCAAAATCGATGAACATCACACAACAATACATACATAACATATATATATATACATACGAATCACATTGAGGACAGGTCGCATTGCTTCGCTTCCCTAAGAACTCCATTCCAATCCGTCTGAAGAAATTCGACGAAACATCGAGATCCCGGTCGCAAGGAGAAGCAGGATGGGTCCCAAGGATCGTCATTGGGATGTCTCACATGCAAGTCCCAAGTCCTCTGCATTGGGAGGTCTCCCTGGGAGGTACCAAGTCACCAACCCATAGAATTACCAAACATGACCCTGTGATGATCCTGTGGATGTCTCCCAGACTTCTTCTCTATTTTTTGAGCCAGCTCGCCTGGCATCCGCGACCAGCATGTTCTTCCACACCCACAAAGTGATTAGGTCTTTGGTCTGAAGTGATGAGGCTCTCGAATAGCCTTCAGACTGTCAATGTGCTTTGGGTTTTTTGCCACCAACAACATACACTATAGTAGACTCATGCAAGCCACAGCTAAAAGCACGATGTGTATTGCCAAATGTCTTCAGTATTACCTTCAAGTGAAAGGGTTTGGATATGTTTGGATGCTTCAAAAAGGGTAAACAATCGTAAACATGTTCCAAATCCAAGCGGATTTCCCAGGCCCGGCATGTGTTAATTTGTTCAAGACATACCTTTTCTGCAAAGAACACATCCACTCGTCCACTCGTACACTCCACCCTTCCGCTCATCCCGCCTTTCGCTTCTCGGGCGGGCCAGCTGGACCCACGGCAGGGCCCACGGCAGGGCCCACGGCAGGGCCCACACTAGGCCCGACGGCAGGACCGACGCTGGGACCTCCCGGTTGGACCGCTGGAAATGCTGTGCATCCAATCGGAGTGATTGGCGTGGCTTGCCCAGCCCAGCAATGTGCTTCTGCAGAGCGAACGTGACGTGAAGCAATTACAGTACCATATCGGTTGCGGTCAGGAACCATGGTTACATCTTTATATTTCTCTAAAGGGAAAAAGTTTGGAAAAGTATTAGTATCGGTTGAGTTTAGCTTGGTAGGCTTGTGCACTTTGCCTTAAGTGGTGTCCAGGGGTGGGGTTTGGGGTGGCAACCAATAGGTTCATATCCATGCTCCCAGTGCATAAGCATACTACTGGGCTGCCCAAAGTATAGGGTCTTGGACGTCAAGTCCTATTCATCCCTCACGAGGTTGCTCGCAGCGAAACCAGAAAGAACACCCCTGTCGCACATCTGGACATAGAAGAGTTTCGCAAAAGAACCAAGAACCCAGACCCTGCTCCAAAGACCTTCCCAGAAGGTACGTGAAGACGAGGCTGAACCACCCGAGACTTAGCCTTCGAAATCTAACTCCTGAGTCGGAAATCGAACATGCCCGGGCCGGGCTGAGCGCGATCGTCCCAGATATCCCCAACGAATCTTACATACTCGGCGGCCAGCTGGTGAGCAGAACCGACCTGGTGCAGCTGGAAGGAGACCAAAGAGCGAACACATCACCGCTCCCAAGCAACCCCTTAACTTCCCCCAACCCCGACCCTATACCTAGAACCTGAGTGACCCCTGTTTTGGAGCATCAACTGACGATCCAAAATATGACCTTTTCCTAGCAAAACGGAGGTCCAATGCAATGAGTACTTTATAGGTATATGATGGTATATGTGATCATATGTAGGTTCGTGGAGGAGTTTCATGGCCCAAGACCGGTTCAACATGTCCTTTCATGTTGTTTCTGATTCTTTCCCTTTCTTCCAATCAAAATGGACCCACATCAACCCATGGGACCCATGGGCTCTCCCTGTGCCCTGACCTCTCGGCCCAGGTCCGACCGGACCACGGGCAGGGCCCACCTACAGGCGCGGACGAGGGATGACTGGTCAAGGGGCCACGACCCGGAAGCGATGGCCTCCAAGCCCCCTACGAGCGATGGCCTCCAAGCTACAGTCCTGGGTAGTCATAGATGATGGTATTTTGAATGCAACTAAGTTGTATCAAGTTCCGCGGAAGCTGTGAGTCTTGGGGTGGAACATCTTCCCTGCTATGACAAGGTTACTCAAATGCAAACAGATCATATCTATTAAAAAGAAACAAGAGTGATAATTATCACTCCGTTTTGTAATTATCAATCTTTTAGATAGTGGTGTGACAAAAAGCACTCCAGAGTGGAAAAAATCAGTCCAACCGCAATTGCGTTCAGATTGCGTTCGCAGTGCGTTCACTTTGCGTTCAATTAACGTTCGCTTTGCGTTCAAGATACGTTGCGGAGCAACAAAAACCCTTCTGGAACAACTATTCTCACTCCGGAGTGCTTTTTGTCACACCACTGTCCAAAAGATTGATAATTACAAAACGGAGTGATAATTATCACTCTTCAGGGGTACCAGGTATATATATATATATTAATTCATACATAGAATTGGCTGTCGAAAACACGGCCTTTCCCTATCAAAAAGGAGGTGAAATGACATATTTGGGGATGCACGAGTCACAACTGTTCATCGCACATGTGTGCGTCATTGTGCTGGGTGGTCAAAATATACACACTGAGACACACATCCGATTTCTTCCGCCCAATAATCACTACATTGCAAGTTGGTTCACATCTACAGCTCAGCCCCAGTGCAAAGGGTCGCATCTCAAGGACACCTAAAGTCAGAAATCATCCACCGAAGGGCCCCAAACCGCGGGTTCAAATCGAACCCCAAGTTGCAGGATCGTATGTATGGAAGCCTAGACATCATGTAGATGATCTGTCAAATCAGTAGAAGCCCGTGGAACCAACCAGTAACATGCTGACCGTGGAACCAACTGCCCGAACTGCCGCAGAACCTGCTTGGATCCGGCTTGGCTCGACCCAAGCAGGCAGGAACGTGTGGTTCACACCTGCTTCCACTGCTCCTCCCCTCTTCATTTTTGCATGCAGAATATTAAGAAAAGAACACTAAGGAAAAAAAGACAGAAGACCTTGGCTCCAGAAGAAAGAAAACACGATTGGATACAATTGGTATGAAACAAGAAAAACAACAAAAACAAAAAAGATACGGTGATGAGAAGCGTGTACAAAAAAAGAAACCCATGCTTGGCCCCGATCTGGGTGCCGTGACCGATGGGCCAGCGGGGCCCGAGGGGCCTGGTACGGGCGGTTGACGGGAGCTGAGACCTTCCGAACGTCTGAGACCTTCCGATCAGATCTTCAAGATCCACAATCCATGTGATTCAAGATCACATACGATTCGAGATCCAGATCTTCAAGATGGAAGTCCATTGAGGACGACCACTTTGACCCAACAAGGACTTGCTCCGACTTGCGAATGAGGACGACCTTGAAGCCTCCCAAAACCTTCCCAACAAGACCTCTTGGAGAATACCTTTCGTTCCTCCGTTGTTTGCAACACATCCACAGCTGCTCATCTTGTGGAAACCAATCATTCTTCAAAAAGAGGCCACAGCTTATCCACTGACAGGATTTATGTCTTCACTGATCTTGGTGAGACTGGGAGACCCACATGGCGCCAGCATGCGCAGCTTGCACACAACCACTGGTTTCCATTCCATGCTTGATGATTCCACCCCCTATCCGGCCCTATCCCCTCCATCATTCCATTCTATCTCAACCTTCTCCATGATTGTAGTACAAATAATCATGGTCAATTACAAAGTACATCTGTTTTTCAAGCAAAAGGAGAACTCAGGGAGCTACCTTTCCTGATTCGTCCGAACGCCATGCATGACCGGAGTCTGAGACCTCGCTGCACGACGGGCGCGACCGTCGGGGCGCTGTCGTCTTCATCTGCGCCTCGAGGGGGTCCGACCTCAGGAACGAGACTTGCGTCTGACTCCCGACTGGATGTCTATTCTGTTCGTTTTGGAAAAACACCAGGGGGGGTTCAGGCTGGAGGGTTTGAATTAAGCCATGAGATCCCCAGCACCCTAGGGAAAAATGGGTGCGAATGGAAGGAAAAGACATCGTCGTGTCCAAAAGCATGTTCCTGGTGCTGGCCAGTAGCCTGGAATTTGGGGGGATTCACTTCCTCAGACTTTGGGTTGACTAGAAATGCCAGAAATCCTGTAAGCAACTTTCATGCCTGCCAGTGATTTGGTCCAGAACACAGTGGTCCACCAGAATACTTGCTTGGGCAGGCTTGCCCCCCATACCCCCGGTGCAGATGACGACATGAACCCTCAGAATTGATCCGTGGTTTGGACCATTTTCCTCTACAACCCAGGTGCTTTGGGGGGTCCAAGTTCATCTCTGCAAAAAAGTACTTGGTCGGGCAGGGCCGGTGCAAGCCACCCCCCCAACACGTACGACAGGGTCACCTACATGCAATGCAAGTGGATCAAAGCCATGTTGACCTCACCTGGTATGTGGGTCATGACCCGCCACCGAGCACCTGGGGCCTCATCTACATGGAGACGGAGAAGCAATCGGTGAACACGCCGTGTTTTCCAAGGGTGGGATTGACACTCCGAATCATCGAAGTGGGAAAACCTTCCTGTTTGTACTCCGCCCTCACAGAGGTTTTTTCTACGCTGCTCAACCGGTACGTACTCCACTGGACAACCACTCGACGCTGCGACAGACCACACACACACACGCTGCGACAGACCACCCCTCGGTCTCGTCGAATCTTTGAGTTTAGGGTTTAAAACAAATTGAAAAACCCGGCCTTGGCCTCCAGTCGTACCGTACCGGTTTGTTTTTCGGTATGTTTCGGTTCGGTGGGACGAAGGTTCGGGCCAGCCAGTGCCAGCCAGTCGGCTCCAGTCATACCGAACCGCTTCGGAGGTACGAAGGGTCGGTGTAGGGTTGAATGGAATCTTCAATCTTGAACCCAGTGCAGATAGTTCCACCAGTTCCACACAAGCGCAAATAGTTCCAGCAGTTCCACGTTCATCCACGAGAAGAAGCGGGGTTCCCTGTTTCAGGACTTTGGTTCACCTTGGGCAATTCAAGGGCCTCTGGAAGTGGGTTCAGGATGGTTCAGGTGCCTCTTGTACAAGCATGCTAGGGCATTGGTCGCTGCCCCCAAACCTGGCCAGCAGGGCTTGCGACTTGCGCTGAGCGGAAGCTCACTGAAGTGAGCTGAGCGGAGTCACTTCCACCGAGATGAGCGGAAGATCCACCGAGCTGAGCTGATCGAATGTTCCAGCACCTTCCTGTCGGGGTCTCCACACACGACTACTCCCTACACGACTGGATGGGATCGAGCACTGCTCCAGCGCACCGAACCAAGAGTAGAAGGTCCAGGTTCACTGCTCCGGTGGTGTTGGTGAACCGGGGGACAGGGTTGATTACTCATTTGGGGACAGAGGCTCTGGAGTCCGAATGGTCTCCACGTGACAGGCTACCGCCGCTCCACTCATAGGCAAAGCATTCCTCCAACAAGCCATGAACTTGGATCGATGCTCATCTACTGGAACTGACTCTACTGAACCATACTGAACCTTTCCATCCAAGAAGCATCAAGAACCCATCCTCCATGTCCCATCGTCTACCTGCCTGTTCATGCCAGAAACCGATATGATTCTATCAATTCTATCCCCTTTGCCAAACGGAACACACCGACACCCCGCTGGGCTTCTCCCCCCTGCGCTTCCGGGCAGCGCCGCGAGGGCCTGTCGGGCCAGTGGGGCCTAGACGGACGCGGAGGAGGTCGGAGGAGATTCGGAGCGCTCTTGCTACTGATGGCAATGCCAGGAGCTAGTAGCGATGGCCTCCACCCTAGATGGCGATAGCCTCCAAGCTACTAGCTTCTTAGGAGCAAGAGTTCATCGAAGCACAGGAAGGTTTCGGACAACTGAAATAAGGAACCCAAGGTTTCAAAAGGTTTCAAGTTTTGCTCTGAGTGCTCTGAGGTCTCTGAGGGTCTTGGTGACCACAAGTTGGAACTATGCCTGTATCCGCAAAGCGGAAGATGAGGTTTTCTCCATGCAAAATCAGTTTGACCATGTTGGAAACCAGCACTTAGTCTTCACTTGCGAACAAGGACGAAAACCAACATGAACCCTGAGAATGGCACCCTGAAATACGATGTTCCCCCTACAAACCAGTGATTTTCTTCAGCGGGGTAAGCTTTCTGGATCCGCCCTGAAAAAGAAGCTGGCCAGCTTCTTCAGAGTACCCAAAGAAGCGGGTGTGCGTTTGTCATCAGCCGTGAGCCGTTGGTCATCAGATCGACATGGCAAACCCATTTCTGGTCCTAACCATTCTGTGGTCCTAACTCAGTTGAAGGATCGTCAAGGCCGGGACAGCGTGACCGACTTGGAGCTTCCATCGGGTGTGGAGCGAACCACATGACGCAAACTCAGTTCGTCGCCATCAGAGTTAGTTCTCCAGAAATCATTATATAGGGGATCCTGGAAGAGTTGAGGATGGAACCTTGCGTGGATGGAACTCACTGAAAGAATGTATTCTGCCACCGGGTTCTTCTTTTTGGCAAATGCCTCTCTATAAATCATTCACCTGACCTGGGCCCAGTTCTGGTGTATCTCCACTTGTAAGGCATTGCCTTAGGGCCTTGGCGGAGTTGCCTTGGAACCATGCCCCACCATCGTGGAACGCCATCGTCCGGAGCACATGGAGTGGACGGTCGAGGTCAAACTGGAGCTTCAAACGATCTCAACATGTTACTATACCTGGACCTTCATGTCGGGGTGCTCAATGGAGAGCCCCTGAGTAGTGTGTGTAACGGTAGTCTATTGGAGCCCCCTTTGAAGGTGCTGGTATAGTTAAAAGCAAGCCAAAAAGGTGAGGAAACACATTTGGAACTAACATGCTGACGTGGAATGGTCTTCCGAAGACCAAACAGGGGGTGCCATATGGTGCCATCCATTTCCAGTTCTGTAGTTCCATGATGTTATAGAGAATATGCATACTTGGACCATTACCTCTTGGACCGACCTTCTTGGACCTCCACCGGTCCCGCGGGTCCCTGAGGTGCCACGCCAGAAGGCCTCAGATCGATGCGGGGCCAAACGCTTGGACCAGTGACCCAGATCGGTCGGTGGTTGTGGTTGAAACGAAGGGAAACGAAGCAAGCAAAGCCGCAAACCGAGAAAGTTCCTGCCGCTGAAAAGCAGGTGAAGATCGGTCTCTTGTTGAAAAGCAAGTCTGGGGTGATTACAAGATAATTGAACATGAATGTCACACTTTCACACGCCCGCAATCGCTCACAAACCGCATCTGAAGCGCCAACCATCACCCCCAAAACTGGGCACCCCTCACCGTCCATTAGTGCCTGGGCGAGATCAGATTCACAGTGAGTCCGGTGTGGGGGGGGGGGGGTTGGGGTGTCACAGAACATGGGAACATGGCATCTGATGGTCAGGTTGTGTCTAGGCATGTCTAGGCATCGAACCGAACCAACGGGATGGTCCACATGTCGCTACTCCCTGGTTCTTCGGAACTCACCCCATGGGACTCACAATTCTTTGGAATTGATCTACATCTGTCAAGAGTCTGGACAGCATCCAGACCTATAGGTGTTCCGCCAAAGGGAATTGCTGCAAATCGCCCCTTGATGAAAAACTGGATTGGGAAACGACCCAAGCGGTTGCTTGGGAGTACTACAGGAGACACCGCGCGATGCAGAAGAGAACATAGATGCTGGAAAAGAAGCATGATATCGCAAGAATACAGGCCCGAATGGATTCCAAAATAAACACCATACACTCCCACTGGCATGGAATTCAAAAATGCTCAACACATGAGCTTTGTGTGTCAAGTTTGAACACCATTTTGGGAGAAAAAGGAACTCTTCCAGCCGTTGGTGAGGTGGCGTGAGGATTGGCAGAGATTACACCGTTCATCGCAGAAAGTTCGCCCTTTGTCCAGGTCCATGTAGCTGATTGGGGTGGTCTCGGATCAGCTGCTCCCTTCGCGCGACGTGCGAAACGGAGCAAGCTGCAAGCTGCACAGAAATGAGAAGATTCAGTGACTACCACGCGGGCAGCGAAAACCAAACGGGTGTCTTAGTATGTGGAGATTTCATGACCCCACACCGGAGCAGAGAACATGTGAAAACAACATGGAAAAAAGATGGAAAAAGTCACATGATGTCACCAAGTGGCCCACCTTTCGTTCGTTGCTTCGACACCCAGTCTTCAAGAACTGTCATGCAAAACGGTCAGGCAAAACACTTGAATCGAGGCCTCCAGCCGCGCCCTCTTTTGCGAGGTTACAGTACCAGACCGTGGAGAGTCCAGCTCGTCGAACTCGCTTCTCGACATTCTTCCAACCCCAAACATCATGGCTCACTTCGTGTCCACCACGCGAGCCACACACCGGCGCTGGCTCGTCACACCGTCGACACGGAAAAAACCCTGGACTCTCAGAACCTGAAAGGCGTGCCAGAGAGACCCGGCGCAAGAGCTTCCCTTTTCGAAGTCGCCCAGGAGCAAGGAACATATAGATTCATTCACTCGATTCTGGGTGAATTATATACAGTGCAATAAATCGTGGGAAGTGGCTTGTGTCATTTAATGTTGAAAGTTGGTCTGGTGGCATCGTTGCTCTGTCGCGCAGCTTCTTCTCACGGTGTTCCGTCTACGCTTTGGGCGGCCGAAGCTGTGCAGGTCCACGACAGTGCCGTGTCGACATGGCGTTCGCCGGAGTGAAGGTGCCAACGTTCTGTGAGCAGCAGTTGCTGGTGGTCTACGGTGTCACCGCTGCCATACCATACCCTACCCTACCGTTGGCCGTTGAGGAAAGTGTTTGGAGGACTACGGTGGTCTTGGACGGAGAGATGAGTGTGTCAGCCTGTGTCAGGAGGTCTATGGTGGACACGGCGTACAAACGTGACTTTGCAAGTATATGACGTATGACGATTGCTGCACAAGTGCGAGGCTTCGGGAGGTGGAAGGTTTGCATACATGTGTGCATCACTGTGCCATTCGGATTGAAGTTTTCCCTGGTGGTCTCTTGAATGTTGAATTGCGCCGTGGTACCGGCATTGGCTCGGGGTTTGCCTCAGAGCTATGTCCACAGGTCTGCTGCACCCCGCCCATCGACCAGGTGTTGGGGACGGTCGTGAGGAGACGGTGGATCCATCGCACCAGGCGCAGCGGAGCCGATCTGCGACGGACGGACGGAGTCCTACTTGGTGGTGGCCCTTTTTGGCACGGCATCTGAGCAAGTTTGGCACAGCACGAGCTCCACACAGCATGGACATAGCAGAATTCACGAATAGAGTCGTACTACAGTAGAAGAGCTATATAATTCTTTCGAGTGTTCAAGTGTCCCACGGTCGAGTGTCACAAAGTCGGAGATATTCATGGCTCATTTGTGAACAGGTTCATGGCCTTCATAGCTCGGTCTTCCCACGGTTGAAGAGATCTTGAACGTCTTTAGAAAATCCTCCAATGCCCGCGCAGTCACTACTTCCATTGGGCCCGGCAAGCACGACAGCTTGCCGTTTCACTTTGGATACAGGTTCAAATGTCCAGCTAGGTAGAACCATCTGAAAGAATGTAGCCAAACCAACAAACAACACGAATTGGATGATCATCATAAACCCGGGGCCTTCTTTAAACAAGAAGCTCTGAGAAGAACGTTTGACCATCTTGGTCATCTTGGATCCTTTCGGCCAGAGATTTGGCCGCGGATCGGGCGTTCGATGCGTCATGAATACCAATGCAAGACTCTCGAGCTGGAAATGGGACGAATTGAAGGTTATACCATCAAACCTTCCGTCTGTTCGTGTTTGGGAAAACGAACAATCCCCACAAAAAGGCATGTCACAACATGTTGAAGGTTATCCACTGACTGATCTTCCGCGGTCACTGGTAAGTTGATGTTGATGAAATGCTGATGGCATGAAGCCCAAAGCAGCTGTTGTAGTCATTTGACCAGGGTTTTGGACCAAGTTCGAGGTGTTCCAGGTGATGGGGCAGGGATTCAGGAAGTCGAAAGTCAACTGGTTTATGCTAGGGTCAAAATCATTACAACCAGGAAAATTAACATGGAACCTGAAAACCACATAAACCACTAGGTAGTAGAGGAGAATAGTCTTCCAAAGGTTCATTTTCAGGTTTCCATGTCAATCTTCCCGGGTGTAGGTTTAAATTATATAGTTGTTTTGCACTTGGGTAAAAATTGAGCATGTGCCAATCAAAGAAACTCAAAGCCATGAAGTGAGGAGGGAAGCATTGCATCAACCTGTTTCTATGAAGTGATGAAGTTTAGTTTTCCAATAGTTTGGAATGGTAACCCCAACTCAACCACCAAACAAAGGTCATTGATTTCTTCAGCCTATATAGACATAAAGGGTCCCTGTGTTTCTTGTGTCGTGACAAGGCCTTATCAAGTCGCACCACGCCAAACTATGTATTGATCAAGTCGCAGCGCGATGGAACCGGCCTTGAGCCGAGACTCCGAGCGTTCACGTGGAACGTGGAGAACTGAGCGGCGACGGAAAAGGATCCCAGAGCGACGGTGCGCGAGTATCAGGTGAAGTCACCCGACGGTGTACAGAGTATCTTTGATCGATGGAAAATTCGATGTCTCTGAAAGATATTTGGGGTCAAGGTCCTCAAAAGGCGAACTGTGTTTTCTTGAAATAGCTTATTGTGGTGGTTATGGTCCCCAGCCAGCCCCCAGCAGCAGCAGCAGCATTTGCAACCGCCACTTAAGCAACTACTGTGTACGTGGCCACATAAAACCCAACCCTGAGGAACTCGCCGCTAACCCTCATGACAGGTGTCAATCCTTCCAAAGATAGAATTCAGAGGATGCACAGTGCAACCTTTTGAAGCTTGGCTGGCTGATGTCTTCCAAGCAGCCACATAAGAAGCCACCTCAAGCCATCGCAAGAACACCTTCCAAGCGAAACATCCCATGACAGCCACGTGGCCAGTGGAATGAGACCCAAAGTAACCGATCTGGCTTGATTGAATCCCAAACTTAAGAAACACAATGACAGTGACATGAAGTTCTACCTCTCCACTTGTCGAAAACGTTTTTCGACGGCACTTGAACTCCTCAGTTTGGTCTATAGAAGGTGGACGTGCAAAATTTAAAATGAGTTCCTCCGAGGGTTCACACCAAAAGGACACCGAGACAGGACAGCGAGGACACCGAGACAGTGTCTTCTCCCAAAGGTGCTCGGTGTGAGTTCAGAGCCCAAAGAAATGTTAGACACCGAGCCCAGCGAAGAGAAAGCCACCAGGTACTAGTTTAAGCCAAAGAAAAGGATTCAGTGATTGTAAGCCTCTTTCGTAAAGCCTCAAAACAAAAAACCCTCTCTTTTCCTCTTGCGCTAGCCTAAAGTGGAGCGGCAGTAACCCGCACCCCCCCTTGTTGGATCCTTCCCCGTCACCCTTGTTTGGTCTGAATCGGATCTGCACCGATTCGGAGGAAAAACTTCCCCGAACGACGCGCCCGATGCGCGGAACGGCGGAACTCCACGGAGGTGCCCATTGGTCGAAACACGGCTTTCGGTCGGTCGTGTGGCTCTCTCCCCCTGCTCCGTTTTCGTGTCTGGCACGGTCGCAGGAAACGTGACCGGACGGTCGCTAATTACTGGATGATCGGAAAAACGAGCAAAGTTGAACACCCCAAGAACCAACGACCAACCCAACCCCTGTCATTCGTTGAGGGCTGGCCCTGTCACAGGTCTTCAGTGCACTGGAATGATCTGTCGCAAGGGGATGAGGACGGTGACTCACCGGGCTTTTGTCCCGCTGATCGCCCGCGGAAGCTGAGCCACCTCCGTAGAGCCACCCCCCTTCACAAGGGGGTGGTATAGGCGCGCCTTTAAAAAACGTTAAGCGCCTTCCAACTGCGAACATGCGACAGCTTGGGTTGATTTCGATGTGTCAAGGACTCAAGAGAAAACAGCTGCTGACCCCCATCAATATATCTATATATATATACATATATTTATATATATATGCATGCATAATCCCGAGTATCTATTTAAAACGGACCCCTATGAGAAAAACGTCATGTCGGAAGCCCCTAAGTACGGTTTATTTTTGTTTTAAATTACCGCCCTTTCAAGCCGCCACTAAACTACCAACATTGCTGACTTTGGAGGAGTTTTTTTTAATTAGGTTCCAAAAACAACCGTAACTGCCCACATCTGTCCGCCCTGTCTATCCACCATGACACGCCGCGCTACACCAGCAGGCTTTCCTTCCCCCAATGGCACGGACTCACGCAAACGCACTTGCCACCGAGGTCATGCAACACCGCATGGCACAGCGACATCACCTTTCGAAAGCTTTAGCTGTTAGTCTACTGAAGAATAACTATTCTAATGAAGGTTTTTGCAGGGGAAAAGGAAAACCCTTCGATCTGGAGCTTTTTTTGCATTTTTGATACGAGTTTAATAAAGGATTTTATATAAAATTTTACTGATTTACTTTTTGGTTTTGAAGCTCTTCCCAGGTGACCCTATTTTGGACCCCCCCATTTCAGGGACCCCCTATTAGAAAAAATGCGACCGAGGTTTCCTTATTAGGGGCGGGGGGGCGTGTTTTTTAATAGGTGGACCGGATTACTAAGACAGAAAAAAATCCTAGCAACCATCTGACGAACCAGAATGCCATGAACAGCTCCTCAATCCATTAGAGTGGAGATTCCTTTTTCTTTTTGGAGCAAGGACTCCTCGTCTTCAGAGTTGCTGCATTTCCCAAGAAGCCGCCGACCAAAAAAATAGAAAAATACTGTTTTTCTTGTAGGCGCGACCATATGCGACCATACGGCGCACAAAAAGAAGCGGACAAAAAGGTCGGTCAGTTCGATGCCAATGTATCTCCAAAACCCACGGCTTCTCTTCGACCCTGTTTTGCATGGGTTAACCGGTACTCCCATGGCTTTTGTCGCCACCCGGGTCGACCAGGTTCGCTTCCACTCAGTCCACTCGCTCTCTGCGGTTGGGATGGGCCGGTTGGATGCATCCCAGGTGTGTCCCATGCCAAATCCAAGCTAGAACGGTAGCTGCATGTTGGCCGCGTGCAGCATGAACTCAGACGTTCACCCCAGCAAGCCGGTCACCCTTTTCCTGAGCTGAGCTTGGAGGTTTCAGCTTGGGGGAGCTTCGAGTCCCCTTTTGGTACTTCCAGGATTTTTTGGGGTAACTACCAGGTTTGGTCAAAGAAAAAAGAAAAAAACTGTTTGTGGAAGCATTCCGACTGTTTGTGTGCTTCACCTGATGGAAGCAAGCTCTACAAGCGTGTTTGAAGGAGAAGGGGTTGACGATCCGCCTTCGCTTCGTCCGGTGCTCGTTGGATCCACCCCGACTCTGGAGAAGAAGACAAGCAAAGCAAAGGTTGATCGAAGCAAAATGAAGAGGACATATACTAGCCGATCGTTCAGTATACTTGTGTGTTTCTCTTCTCTGTCTTTTTGCCAAAAAATGGTCCTGTTCCTTGTTTAGTGGTGTCTCCAATCCTTCAAAACACTGTGTAGGTGAGGCACCCATTTAGCCAGGGTAGCTGGTCTCTCTACCGGCTTCTGGTTTCGATAGTCTCCGTTTCGATGAGAGCAATGCCCAAGAACTAAAGCACCACAACCAACCTCAAGCCACCTACATGTTCTTGGATTTGCTTTCTTCGGATGCCATTGTTTGAGCATAATTGCAAACATATAAACAACGGATATATGGAGATAGATATGGTAGAAAGATCTTATGATCAATATGAGCCTAATTGCTAGTATGATCAAAAAGTTGAGAGTGTGAGTATATATTATATGTTATAAATAAATATATGTCCATGTGATCTTTCTAGGAGATGGTCGCAGCCAAGAATTACGGATAGATTTCAGAGTCACGCTCAATAACTGATCAAACAAAGTCACGCTGCAGTGGATCAAAGACAAACTGTAGACTGTAGACATCATCAGCCAACTTCTCCCCCAAAAGTGATCGAAGAACGCTGGAATAAACGGAAGCTGTGTCCAAATGTTCTTACATTTGGTACATACAGAGATGCAAACATTGACGACCAAGCATCTTTTGCATCCGGGCATAAGACGTGGCACAGTGTGCCAAACCCTTCTTCGCGTGCGAGCGATGCTCCATGCTCTGCACTGGTGACCTGGTTTGGAAAGCAAATTGGGGGAGAGTCACCCTGCCGCACATATCCGCTACCAGCAGTGTTTTTTTGGGGGGAGGTGGAAGGCTTGCCGTCCTGTGGATTGGGTGCGCGTTTGTTGTGGTAGGTACGAATGTAACCTTGGACTCTGCCCCCACACCACTCAATGATGATGGTTTCAACCAGTTTGGAGCCAGCACCCAGGATTTGAAGAGGCTACTGCCATGCCCTGCGACAATATGCTAGTTGCTACTCCCAACTATAGATTCAAAAGCTGTCCTGCTTGCTAGCTGGTCGAATAAACACCTGTCGAGCGTGTCGAGTGTCTTGCCAAGAGAACAAATTGTACTCTAGTCACATGACTGTAGCTGCTTGCTATCACAGTGGTTCAGTACTTGCGGGATACGCATCAGCAATCATAGTGAAATACCGTTAGACACCAAGAATCTCTGCATTCTTGGCCTTGGAAGATCCAGCTTGACCGCCGAGGTGCGCCGAAGTACTCATGACTCCCTTGCTCGTACACCGGTAGACCTTCCTGCCCTCAAACACGTGCATGGTTGGCACGCGTTTCTCGACTCTACCCCCCTTCTTACCGGTCAAAGTGGAGATCCTTCAGACTCGAAAGTCTTCACGCTCACGATCGCGACCGCCACTTGGAAAACGCCACACCGAAAACCGTTCACACCGAACACCGGGCGTTCGGTTTCCGCCGTCTTCGGGATCTTTGTCCGGATCGTTCCGGGTCGCATGGGGTCCTCTTCCACTGCCCATTGTTCCTCCTTGGTGATCTGGAAGGGCACCTGCGACCGGACGACCACCGCCGGCACCGCGAAAAAAACGTTCATTTAGCAGGACAGAGCATCCAAGAGCCGGATGCTAAAGTGATCACAGTAAGTGATATGTCCGGACAGAGCATCCAAGAGCAGGACAGAGCATCCAAGAGCTGTGCACCAGTGATCAATAAGTGATATTTCATGATATGTCCGTTCTTTGCACATGGTGTACGTATGATTTCTCTGTGGAGTCCCATCCATCAGGTTGACAACGATTGCCATCGCGGTTGGAGGACCCAATACGATCAATCAGTAGAAACCCATCACACCAACTGGCACCCTCGACAACCCTCAAGAGAATGGTCGGACTCCAGGTACTGTGGAAGACAACCCTTCCGAAACATCGGTGTTTGACCACAGTACCTCCTGGTCAAACACCGTTTGTGTTTTGAAGTGCAACAACACCGCACCGATTCGGAGCGATTCCTATCTTTGGGCTCAGACAGGTGCTCCGTCGACGCGACGAGTGGGTTAAGACAACAGGTACGTGCTCCAGAAATGGTTGCGTGCGTGCTTGGTACCTGTTTCTGCGACCCAATGGATCCGATCGGCCTGAAATTGACCCGGGTTTCTATGGTGTTAATCTTGGGAACCACTGCTTTACCAGCTATAGTGGTAACTAGATCTACTGGATCCCACATATATCCCATGCGCACCTTCAAGCCCTGCACCTTGTGGATTCGCATGTGAACCGGGGCTGATCGGCAGCGGCGGCCATGTACCGGACTCGTTGAGACTTCATCTTCCTTAGTGCCGAAGTCTTGCCCCGCCCCCACCGCTGCGAGCAGGACATGTTCGAGATGGCCATTGGTCACGTCACACCGAATCCGAAGAGTTCATGCTCAAAGCTTTCCAGGAAAACACGGCCAGCCCTTTATGAAACGAACAGTGCCACCCTGAACTACCCCCACTGAGTCCGTTCGTCGAACTACCAGTCCGTTGTCCTCGGTCGCAGCCGTGCGCAGATGATCGCAATGATCAGTGAAGATATGATCTAGTTGTCCCTGCGGCAGTCGTAGTCGTAGCGGTGTTAGTCGTAGTGGTAGTGGCAATGGTGGAGTGGTAGTGGTAGTGTGGTGGTAGTGGTAGCCCACTAGTGTAGTGTGGTGGTGGTAATGATAGATTGGTAGTGGTAGTGGTAGTAGTGTGGTAGGTGTGGAGTGGTAGTCACAAAATGCTGCCTGCATGCGCCTGCCAGGAAATCTGCACTTCCAGGCTCACAAAGCGCTGTGCTTGCCACGACATCTACACATCAAGGTTCACAGCGCGCAGCCCTGCCAGGGTGCTTCGCAGCAAAAGCAGTTCCAGAGACAACATCCAGATGCCAAAGCGCAGCTTCGCTAGACAGGTCCCCCCAAATTTTCGAAACACAAGCATAATTACAAGCGAGATATGATCTTCGAAGTGCATGTTTGACTGCGCAGGCTCGCAGAAAGTCTCTGACGGAAGCGTGGGGTGCTTTCGTTGTGGTGCACGTTTTCGGACTTGGTGGTCACGCAAAAGCCTGGCAGGCGCAAAGAAAACCCTCAGGGGTGGGTCGCAGTGGGTCGGAGGTGGTGTTTCTTTCGGCGCAGCGCAGTGTGGGAAACCCAGCGAAATGAGCGAAACAATGTCACCCCAACCAATTGTGGTCGAGTTGCGGACATCACGGAATTCTTTTCGGATGGCAATTCCTGGGACTCTTCCAGCCAAGTATTGACAGACACGGGCGACTTTTCCGCCTCTGGAACGACTCTTGAGAAGTTCACAGTAGCACTCGTGGAACTCCTGGTACTCGCTACGCTCCCCATGGGTGGCGCCACAGATCTTGCGGACAGGACTGTGCACTTTTGTGCACTTGAGCCTGCCTCGTCTGCCAGTGTGCCGGCACGCGTCACCCCGCCAGCCCACCGCCAGCGGTTTGGGGAGGTCAGGAGGCCAAGTCGGAGCGAAAGTCTTCCGTCTTTGACCATCCAAAGAGAAATACCAAGCTATACCAAGCTCCAAGAGCGGCTCACAGTGAACAGAGCAAAGGGGAGAAGGTGTCCATCGGCACATGATCTTAACACCAACACCTGGTAACACCATATGAAGAAACCTATCCCTGATTATCCCTGTAATTATCTTTCCGACTCGGAAGAGTGATTGCTACCTTCAATCGCTATGCCAAGCACTCAGCTCCAACTACAGCAATGGAGTTTGCTACCGTTCTTTTGATTCTTTTGAACAAATGGTGATGGCCTAGCAGCAGTACCAGGTCTATCCAATCACGGTCTAAGCCCAAAAGCGTCCAGGTTCAAGAAAAGTTCCGCAAATATGCCAGGAGAGTGCGGGCGCTTTCACTCTCCTCCAACCTACGGAGCTGGTCCGCTCTTCGCGAAAAGAAAGCACGCACCCTCTTTCCAGCCTTTGGGCCATGGTAGATGATGTCTAAGACACCCATCCAAAGCCGGTCTTCTACAACAACGAGTTACAAGAAGGTCAACAAGTCTCCCCTCCAACAGAAGAGACTGCAGAACCCTGCGCTCTGTGTGTTGACCCAAATCTAATCTTTCCATTGGACCTTCCCTTCCAGCCTTTCCAGGGCCCGAACAATACTGCTTCCCACGCTTGGGTGGCAGTGGCTCGTAAAGCTTCGGATTGCTCCTCAACATCACAATGGATGCATGTGCGCTGGACAAGGCCTTTTTTCACGACTTATAAAGGAAATAACACCTCCTCAGAAGGTAGTTGGACCCCACTGGCACCCGCCCCAACCACCAAACCCGCGAGGATGGTGCTGGACCTCGGGTATATAAAGGACATATACTGTGTAACTCAAATCAGGAGACCCGCACCACAGAACAGCTGGGAGGTTCGGGAGTCCTCACCAGTTGACCAGTCGGCGGCCCATCCATTGAAGTCCTCACCAACACTTTCTCCAACAAACACGGAGTGTAGTTCCACTTCCGGGTATAGTACCATCCCCAAAGAAGTTGTCACACCGCTCACACTCCTTTCTTTGCATTTGACTTCGGGCCTCCTCGCATGCCTAGCCACTCGAGGCCCAGCCTTTTCAGCTCAACCCACAACGAGCAATGTGCCCGCCACTCCCCCACAACGAGCCACCACCAACTGCCAAGGGTTTCACTGGGACGAACAACCACCAAGCGGGATGAGTCGATGTGAGCATCTTCCCAAACAGGAGCTGTTTGTGAAGAGGGAGGAGTCGTGACCGAACATCCGATTGAAAAGGACGGTCACTTTGAAGGTATCAAAAACACATCTCCTGTCAAAAGTGACAGGAGACCCAATAGTGTAACAACATATCACTATGCATCAGTACTTCGTAGGTTGTCTTCTTCAGCTTCCTGAGCTTTCAACTCCCGAAAAATCAAAACTATACAAATAGAAGCATCTTTAACCTACATGACACGTTCATGCTGACAAAATAATGCGAATGCTGGAAAAGCTACTGAGTTACAAAAGCAATACCAGCATCACTGTTGCAATCATAGGAACAGCACCCTCATGGATCTTGGTTCTCTATCACAAGTGGAGCTTTGACAGCAATG
Source organism: Durusdinium trenchii (assembly GCA_963970005.1). Taxonomy (NCBI): domain Eukaryota; class Dinophyceae; order Suessiales; family Symbiodiniaceae; genus Durusdinium; species Durusdinium trenchii. The sequence continues at coordinate 448,221 of CAXAMN010000170.1, forward strand.
TGCGGCTCTGTTGAGCAGTGTCATGTTCACTGCGCGATACATCTGATGCTAGTTTGTTCACCCTCTTCAAATGCCCTCCCATTGTGTGCGTTTCCAGCGCCTGCAGAAAGCATGCCTTCTTGGAGGTCTTTGATTCTTGGAGGACTCGCCCATGTTCTTTCACTTATTGGGTTCTTAAACGCTGCCAGTGACATCTGCCCATCCTGAGCTCATCGTCGAAGGCTTTCAGCTGTTGAGTGAAGCCTTCATTGGGGCATGCCTGGCAGGGCGAAGCAAAACTATGCATTGCGCCGAAGCGACGCTCTGGACCTGACCTGGATCAACTGACCTCGATGTGGTGGAGGCTCCTCTTGGTGGCCGGGTTGCCAATCTGCTCATGCGCTCGTTCGAAAACAACAGGGCCTGCTCCGTTCGCTTGGGGGCACGAGTTCCAAGTTGGCCCACTCAGTGCTTGGGAGTGCGATTGGACTGGTGTCTTGCGGAGTCTTGGAGTGCTTCGCTTGCGGTGTGGAGTCTGTCTGTTTGACACTTTTAGTCTTTGCCCCACTTGTGAGATTCCTTGGATGATCGTGGGTAGGGGCTTAGTTCTATAGGAGAATCATCCAGGTGTTTCGACTAGGTCTGCCGCTCTTGAGAGCCTCCACTTCCTTCAAGTATTCTCAAATTCTCGTGATCCTTCCGCAGAATTGGGCTTCAGAATCGAGGCGGACTCGACCAAGGACATCCAAAGGACATCCGCAGAATGGCTCCATGATGCTCCATGTGTTCGGAATCACATAGCCATGCTACGAATGACATCGTCTGCTACGCTTCATGCTGCCTCCGGTCTCATGTGTGTCTCCGGTCTCTAACCCCACCGGGCGCCCGGTGGGTCGGAAGAACTTGGATCCCGGATGGCGCGCAGAGAGTTCCGCATCGGTTCGGAGGTTTGCAGGACATCGGTGGGAGGAGAGGGAAGGTGGGTGTTTCGTCTATGCGACCTGGAAAACAAGAGCTCACATAGTTAAGGTTCTGATAGGGACAGACCTTGGCCACCACACCCTACCTTCACCACCTGAGGATGTGGGATAGGATCCCTAGACGATCTTTCCTTGGCTGTATGACATCTTTGGCTTCAGCATCAAGACCGACGCATTGATGATTCTTCCTTCTTCTGCTTAGCTGATCAGTTGAGAGACTTTTGGGGGGACATAGTGATGGACTTGTGACCATGATACGTGCAACGATCGTCTCCCTATGTGATCTATGTGTCATTATCGTAGGAATAAAAAATGTATGTACAGTAGACGTGTCTTTTCATCTTGATCTGCCTTCATGGGATTTCATGGGAGTCAATCATCTCCTCACAGTTTGAGCAACCACTCTGACCTACACACCGCAGCAACTTCGCCAAGTCCCGTTCGCAAGTTCACCAGCTTCTGCATGAGTCTGCCAAGTCTCGTTCCTGCTCGTTCTCAGTCCCTCCCACAACGGACTTGCTGGACGCCCCGCACGCTCTGCTCCCGCTCCCGCCTGGGATCGTGCATCCTTGCAAATCGCATAGGCCTCGTCGAAGCTCTTCCTCGCCGCGAGAGAAGCCAGAGAAGCCAGCGGATCCGAGACGCGGTGGCTGATTCCGAAAGCAGCCGGGTCCGGCGGTTGATCAAGTGGAATGGAGGTGGGAAAGTTGGAGATGCGAGGCTTGAATTAAAACATATGGGGCGAGGTTCCGTGGTGAGGTTCCCATTCTCATCAAAGCTCTACTCGGACCAGGTCGGCAGTTTCTCCCAGGGTCACTTTTGGTTCCTTGGAAATGAATATGGAACCCCAAGCTTACCACGGGGTTAACACCAAATACATGGTCGTTTCACCATGGGTCCATGCTCAGGTCCCACGTGACTTGGGGGAGTAATTGCACGATGATACTCACATGGAACCTGGTGACCACAAGGTTGTTATATAGTTCCATGTGTTTTTTTGCGGGAGTGCCCGATGGTCAGTCTGATCCTCTAAGGCCCCTTGCAGATCAGAAGCGATTTTTTCGGCCCAAACCCTTGGGACCGGCCCGGGGAATCTGTGATCTGCGATCGGCATGGAGTGCGGTTGGTGTCAGGAGCATGTTTGCCCCAAATCATATGAACTCAGTCAAAAGCACGTGGCAACAGAAGAGATTCAGAGTGGCATTCACCTCGGCCAAACCCTCCACATCGCCGATCGCGTGAACCCTCGTTCACCATTCCCACGTTCACCATGCCCGAAGAATTTCGTGACCATGAGCCACATTAACAGACCAACAAAACAGAACATCCCTATACCAGCACCTTCATGTCGGGGTCATCAATGGAAGCCCCAGCCCACCACTAAGGGACCTCCAGACAGGACACCCCTTGAAGGTCCAGGTAGCCCTTCTATGACTCCCACGGACGACCCCCAGGCGCTGAAGGTTGCACTGTCCACCCCACGCGCACGCCAAATCCAGCACTTCGCGCCGCAGGTGTCGGGTTTTGCGCAGCGAGGAATGCTTCTGACGATTTCGTCGGCACCGCCTGAGCATTTCTGCTTGGAAGGGCCGAAGAAGAGGATGTTTCTGTGGTCTCCAAGGCGAAACACCACCGCCTGACACAGAAGTTCATGGTTCCTCATTTTTGGGTGGATCCCTTTTGAATGGGTCGGTGGTGGATATGCAATCTCATTGTTTGGCTCCTCAGTCTGCAGAATCAAAAAGGAAACTGTAGACCTTGAAGTGGAGAGTTTTCCCAACCAAAACACGTGCAGACTGACCACTGTATAGAAACAAAAAGAACACCTGCACACAGAAAAATGAAAAAAAACAAATGGTCATCATTCCTCCCGTTCATTTCATCCATCTGGCGACATGGCACGGCCTGGTCGTCTCGTCTCGATCATTGGTTGGACGTGTCCAAACTGCGAACCAGTGCCTGGCGAATCTGGCAAAGGGCACGGACCCAAAAACCTCCCAGTGCGTGTGTTTCATGCTCAACCTGGAATTACTGTAGGGCCTTATAGCGTGTTTTCTTGCCGAGCCTCTCAAGTCACCTACTTGTTTCATCTTTCTTTACCCCAGCTGCAGCTGCATTTGATGAGGCATCCCTGCCAGTAGAGCAGTAGTGTTTTGAGCCAAAATCCATCCAAATCGCACCGAAATCCGTTCAAAGTTCAAAGAGCTGTGGGGCCAGGGGCCGAGTTCGGAATTGCTCGTGGGCTTCAAGGACCGACCGTGATTCTTCCACCTTCCAAACATGTCCCGCCCACTCCCGCGGGAGTTCTCTTGATCGATTGGGGCCATCTTCCGTCCCCAAGCTTCGGACGGGGACGGGGAAGGCATTGCGAACTGGCAAGAACTGGCATCAAAAATGGACACCTTTGGTCACCCATAGAGTCCGTGATCGATCACGCTCCGTGCGTCGCACGGCACACGGTCGTCTCCCTCGCCGGCCCGCAGTCCCGCGACCTCGTTCTCACCGAGCGCACCAGCTTCGACGCCTTTGGGCGACGCGACCTCTTTGGGCGACCAGTTGCTACAGCCATGTGGCCACAGCCAATGAAAGCCATGAGAGCTGAGCTGTTCAGAGAAGCAGGGAGATGCACAGATCTTAAGGAGCTGCAATCTTGGAAGGCAAACTTTCCAATTTCAGTCACAGAGTCGGGAATCACCAGACTTGTCAAGGAGCTGCAGTGCTGGAAGGCGCCAATTCCGATGTGAGTCACCGAGCTAGGAATGGTGAGCCTGGTCAAAGATCTACAGCCCGCGAAGGCGAATCTTCCAATCCGGATGACAGACTTCGGAATCTTCAAGGTCGTCAAAGACTGGCAGCGGGAGAAGCTGTAGCGTCCAATCACTGTCATGGAGCTGGACAACGTCAGGCTTGTCAAAGAGGTGCAGCCTGCAAATGCATATAGATCAATCTCACGCACTGAATTAGGGATCCTCAAGCTTCTCAGAGATGTGCAGCATGAAAAGGCACTCTCTCGAATATGGGTCACAGAGTTCGGGATAGCTAGACTTGTCAAAGACTCGCAGCCTGAAAAAGCGCACGTGTGAATCTGTCGAACAGAACTAGGGATGGTCAAGGATTCCAAAGACGCGCAATTCTGAAAAGTAGAATCCTCAATTGTCGTCAGTGCATTGGACAGTGTCAGCCATATCAAAGAGCTGCAGTCCAAAAAGGCATACTTTCCAATCGAGATCACCGAATCCGGCATGACCACTCTTAGCAAGGATCTGCAGCCTCGGAAGGCAAAATCGCAAACAAACCGTGCAGTCTCCGGAACGCGCACGTCCTGCAGACCCATCTTTGCTGCACCGCCGGTGCAGCTGCACTCGACTGGTGGTTTCATGGTGAACAAGACCTCAGCAGTCGTTTCGACCGACGTGCGGTTCGCAAATGACGCGCTATATGGCAAAGAGGACAAATCAACCTGGAATGTCGGGGCGGTCATTTCACAACCTCATGCATGTGTATAACTGTGTATATTCACAACAAAAGGTATATGTAACATACAAACCAAATATGGGTTCATATATGATTGAATCATATTATACATGTCTATGTATACCCACTAATATGTAAAAAACAAATGTGTCGAAACCTCGTGACCACGTCAGGCAGCCATCTCACCAAGCGTTCGATGTTACCGTGGAGGGTTCCTACTCCGTGGAGATTCACCGACATGGTCGGAAGAGACGAACCATGTCAGACGACCAGTCGGCCTGCTGATGTTTCAATCCAACGTCCCTTGACCGGACATTTCGTCCAGGTGCCTTGTCCAGAATTACACTGGCATAGACCCCAGATAGCGGGTGTATATAGGCTTGAAGGACACGTCACGGACGGCTGTCACAGCAGCACGCAACATCAGACCAGTCCACCAATATGTGCGCAACAGCTATCAGCTGAATGCGCCCGCCTTGCCCAACACAGGCGTAACACTGCAAGATCGGCAAGCGGCAAGGACCAGCCAAAGCTGCACACGACGTGATGATCATTGCTGATCAACACGGTGTCACGCACACTATGACAGCATGTCACCCTGGCATGACATGATGTCGCCCCTGGCATCACGTGATGTCATCCCTGGCGTGACATGATGGCATTCGGGGCATGACGTCCCCTGGCATGACATGATGTCATCCGTGGAATGGCATAACGTGATGTCATTCCTGGCATGACATTGTGTCGTCCCTGGCATGACATGATGTCACCTGGCATCACCAGAAGCCATCCCCGGCATGACATGATGTCATCCCGGGCATGACATGATGTCACCTGGCATGACCTGATGTCACTCCTGCCATGACATGATGCCATCCCTCGCATGACATCATGTCATCCCTGGCATGACATGACGTCCATCCTGGCATGACATGATGTCATCCCTGGGCATGACATGATGTCATCCCTGGGCATGACATGATGTCATCCCTATATTCCCGAGTACCTTTTTAAAAAAATCCTCCCCAATTAAAAAAAAACACGTCCGAAGCTCTAAATTCGGTCTAAATTTGGTTTTAAATTACCGCCCTTTCAAGCCGCTACTAAACTACCAACATGGTCGATTTTGGGGGTAGTTTCTTTTTTTCATTAGGTTCCAAAAACAACCGTAACTGCCCACATCTGTCCGCCCTCGGTATCCACCATGACACGCCGCGTTTACACCAGCAGGTTTTCCTTCCTCCAATGGCACGGACTCACGCAAACGCACTTGCCACCGAGGTCCTGCAAAACCGCATGGCACAGCGACATCACCTTTCGAAAGCTTTGGTTGTTAGTCTAATGAAGAGTCAGTATTCAAATCAAGGATAATCAAGGTTTTTGTAGGGGAAAAGGAAGATTCTTCAATCTGGAAGTTTCTTGAATTTTTGATACGAGTTTAATAAAGGATTTTGTATAATGTTTTTTCTGGGATGGCTTTTTGGTCTTGAAGCTCTTCCCAGGTGACCCTATTTTGGACCCCCCCGATTTCAGAGACCCCCTATATTAAAAATGCGGCCGAGTTTCTCTTATTCGGGGGGGAGGGGGGGGCGTGTTTTTAATAGGTGGACAGGATTACCCCTGGCATGACATGATGTCATCCCTGGCATGACGCAAAACGAAACGCCAATCCAGAGCCAGCGCCTGCACCAGCACCAGCACGGCACCAGCACCGGCCAAACAAAACGCCGATTCAGCACCAGCACGGGAGCAGCGCCCGCAAAACGAAACACCGATCCAGAACCACACCATTGAGAAGTTGGAAACCTTTCAGCCTGCAGCTATCTTGGGAAAAAAAGGACCCGGATCGCTGGAAAAGCCACAGATCGCATGCGGCGAGCGAGTTCGAGTTCGAGGAGGAGCGCCGCACCTGCACCGAGGAGGAGCCTGAAATCCCAGCATTGATCAGCGTCTCGTCCTCATCATCCAATTTCCTGTTATCCATTGCAGCATGACCCGATTCCAACTCTGTACTGAAAAACCACAAGCAAGAATCCAAACAAACATAAGAGCCTGCATGGAAGAGAAAACATGTTTAGTGCATGTCTTGATCTTTCATTCCCCCAGTTCGCACCCAACAGGCTTCATTCCGCCAGTTTTCGAGAGAGCAAGATGTGTTCGCTCCTAAAGTTTGTTAATGACACAGCAACCACCGAGATCTACACTGGATATCTCGTCGTTCGAATCCCAAACCTCGGACTGGCACTTCGGCACTGGCTTTCGTTTCCGGACGTGGAGCGGCGTGGAACTGCCCACCCGAGTGGAGAGACTGTGCGTTTTGGCATGCTCACCATCTAAACCCGGCGCTCTGGCACAAGACAGGTGAGTTCGGACGATGTGAGGCCGTCTACTGACTTTGCAAAGCAAAAACATGTAGTCCTCACCTGGTGGGGCATCGCGGCCTTCAAGGAGGATCAACAGAACTGATCAACTGATCTCTTCGTCTTCTGCGTGTTTGGCTCCCATCCACCCGGAACCGAGGTTGAAGGAGCCTTTCCTGTTCGACTATCCCAGGCCACCCCAGGTTGTCCGGGTCACTGAACCTCTGAATGTCCCCCACAAGCAGGTCGCTTTTCCTGCAGCGATCCAAGCTTCTGTCCCTCCAGAAGCACCTCCACCGTGCTCAATCTTTGGGTGATCTCATCTTTGAAGGGAAGCCATGCCTGCCATTCGATCAGGCATGCGTTTGCAGCCGTAGCAAAAACACGTTGGGCATGACCACGGCATGACCTCGTGCGGTGCAAACTGTGCACTTCCCGCACTTCACACATCTTGCCATCTCATCTTCGGATTGCATTGCATGTGGTGAAACATGTCGTCCAACATATTTGACGCTGACCAGTTGGACCAAACGACTGGAACGGACGACGCGACCGGGGACGCTGGGACGAACGTAGGTCATATGGACATCTTAGATGGTCTTGGGGGTCTATGCCATCTACTCTGAAACCACTGTCTGGGGGTGGAAACTATCCTGTCATGTCATCATATGTCATCCACACCTCAGTTTTTTGACATATATATATATATTATAATGTATTATAAATGTCCTGATCTTCCAAGACCATTAGCGTACAATCCTTTGAAAAAAAAGAAAAACAATGGCTATTGGTTCAAAAACCATCAAATCCATGGTGGACCATGGTGGGCCAGGAAGCCTAGTTAATGTAGATTCTTGATAAATGAAACACCCCAAATGAAGAAGCTAAACAATCCATGTTAATTGGGGGGATTTAAAAAACCCCCTTCATAACAAGGGTCCGGGTTCGAAGCCAACCCTTCCCATTGGAGAAGCGCCCGGATTCTACCCCCCCCACAAAAAAAAATATAATTTTAAAAAAGTTACAATTACACGCTATGATTCATCAAATATCTGCGCAAGAAGCGACGCGAAAAAACGGGCTCCAAACGCGCCCCCCAGTCCCCGACCGTCCGCCGGACGGTCCGACCACCCGAGGCCCGTTCCGACCCCGAAGTGTTGGACGTCCATCGGGATGGAAGGAAACGAGTCCAGGTACGTACTTCAACATCCAGCCCACCGATCCCAGGCCTTCAATTCTTCCTTCAACCTTTTCAGGGTCATCTCCGGTGTCGCTTCCAAAACGCAAACCTTGCCACTCATGAACTCCACCGTCACAGGAACTCTCGCCATGGCGAAACACCTCTCGCCGCCCCGGAAGTCGAGCGGCGCCGGCGAAAAGGAAAGGACTTCGGTGAACCACCCGACGGGTCAAACTCTTCGAGCCGCGACGTGAAGTTCGTGGAAAGGAAATGAAAGCGTTCGTGAGCGGTTCTGAAAACTTCGATATGACGCACTGAGTGGTTTTTCGAACAGGAAGGTTTTAATGGCTCAAATGGACTCAGTTGGTCATAGAAAAATGATCCATCCTTCTGCATAAGAACTGCTGGTCCTCCTTTGAGCCAACGGTCCGCGCCCAACAGGCTCAAAGTCAGAGGTGTGGAGTATTCCTCACCAGTCGTGGTAAAGAAATGTAAAGAATAAGGAGCCACTACATGTGTGGCCAAAACAAGCCACTGGTTGCTATCACGAAAATCGATGTGGGACCTGACCTTCTCAGAAGGTCTGGTTCATAATTGGTTTGGTCGCCTTGGTCGCCCTAGACCTCCACAAAATGTCTGGAACTCGAAGAACGCCCACTCGCTACGCTGCTCACTACACCCTGAGACCGAACGTCACCGGTCGGTCAGTGGCTGAGACCCCTCGTCAAGTCGACGAAAAGAAGGGTCGGAAATTGGGTGACCCGAGGTGAAACCCAAAGGCATCCAAAGGCATGGCACATACCCCTTTTCCATCCTTTTCCCCCTATAGATCTTCAGTCCAAAGATCATCCGACTTCCAACGGGCCTAGTGAAGCCTTCAAGAGGTCAAGGCCATGTGTTTTTTTTCACCAACCCTAAACCCTCCAAAGAGGTCACCCAGTCGGGCGACAAGAGACCTGTTAGGGTTCAGCCTCCACACGAGTGCCTCCCAGTGTTCGGTGCTGGTAAAATTGGTACATATCCCCAACCATCCATGAAACTGGAACATAGATTGGCCTACATAATTGACCCTTAAAGCATGTTTACACCTCCAATTCATTGGCCAAAAGATGTCAGTCTGGATTTTCTCCCCCGAAGCCCTACAGTATGCGGACTCTCCAATCTCCGTCAAAGATTTTCCGATCGCTAAGCTCGTCACAACCCTGGAAGGCGAGCTTTCGTATCTCTGTCACGGTGTCAGGGATCGTCAAGCTTATCAAGGAAATGCAATCTGAGAAGGCGTACCCTCCAATCTCTTTCACAAAGTGGATGCTGCACGGTCCACGTGCATTCCTGAAAAGCAAGGCACGTCTTGGACTTGGACCGTGTCCGGGATGCAGACATTGAGCAACATGTTGGCAGGGCGCCAGGACCTCGAAGAATAGCCTCTCTTGCTGACAATTGCCCCCGGGTTGATCGTGAACAAGACCTCCGGCAGTAGTTGAGATGATAGAAAAAGAACAGCAAATAAACAAGAACAACAATGTGCAGGCATCACCATCATTGAGCGGGTTGAGTGAGTTTCCATAGGACCTATGAAGTGAAGAAAAGAACCTAATTGAGAAGAATTGCAGAACTCGAAGTCTGATGGAATGAGTTTGTTTAGACTACTAGGAGCAAGAAGGCTACTAGGGGCTCTTGGCCTTAGTACTAGGAGCAAGAAGGTACTCATTTAAGATTCTTAGGACTTTGCAGCGGGATGCAGCATCTTAGTAACCCTCAACGGAAATCTCGCCGCAAGCGAGCCGCGCGCCGTTCCTCATGTTCCGTCGGGGCCACCGAGCCGCGATCGCTTGGCAGGGCAATCAAAAGTTTGCGGCAAGCTGTTGCAGCCTGGGAAGGCACGGCCAGCTTGGCTTTCCAGAGAGGCTGGTAGCTGTAGTCTTGACAAGGAGGTGCAATCTATAAAGGCACACACTTCGATCAGAGTCATTGATCTCGGAATGACCAAGCTTGTCAAAGAGGTGCACTCTGCAAAGGCCTCCAGTTGAATCTTGATTACAGAGTCGGGGATCACCAAGGTTGTCAAGGATGTGCAACTCTGGAAGGAAGACTTTCCAATCACTGTCACAGAGTTGCCGACCGTTAAGCTTGTCAAGGAGGTACAACCTTGGAAAGCGTAATTTGGAATCTCTGTCACTGAATTTGTGATCGTCAAGCTTGTCGAGGAGGTGCAAGCTGAGAAGAGCAGACTTCCGAATCTCTGTCACGGAGTCAGGGATCGTCAAGCTTGTCAAGGAGGTGCAATCTGAGAAGGCGCAGGCTCCAATCTTTTTCACAGAGTTTGGGAGCGTCAAGCTTGTCAAGGAGGTGCACAATGCGAAGGCATACTCTCCAGTCTTTGTTACGGAGTCAAGGATCGTCAAGCTTGTCAAGGAGGTGCAACCTGAGAAGGCGCACGCTCCAATTTGTGTCAGTGGGGACAGGGAGTGGATTCCAGATCGAGATGCTTTTTCCGGAGATCATGCACATGTTGCAAGAAAATACTCATCCTCCATTTCGAAGCGATGCATGAATATTTTGGATGATACATGGTTACATGTATGTGTGTGAAAACTGATCAAAGAATATGCAAGCATAATCAATCCCCTGTGACTCTTGACTCCAAAAAATCTTTGTATCGCTAGGCCAAATCTTTGGCCTGGCAAATTCTCCACTCTCAGTTGGAGGAAAACAAGGTTGGACCTGAAATCGGAAACATCCGCTTCCTCTCCGGTTCTTCCTTTCCATCCAAGGCACCCATCGAAGGACCTGAAAGAACAATGTGAAACAGGCAGAAGGGCGGCTTTGGGAAAACGACATGTCTAAACGGCCCCGGAAATTTGATATCTCTGCAGGATTTCGATTCTTAGAATGGGGGTGGCCAAAAGTTCCGAATGCCATCACATTGTGCTTCGGTTCGAGCAGAGCTTGTCTGAGACAAGATCTAAGATTCACCATATTCCATGCATCTCAATCGCCGGCTTGTAGGTCAAAAAAGTTGTTTCATGGGATTTCTCATCACTCCTACCAAGAATGGATGTTGAAGAAAGAACCTCTGGTAGTATCACTTTTTAGTCCCACCTTCACGATCTCAAGACGGTCCCACCCCAGCTCGCTCCGTCGGGACATTTTCGGACCCGGCGGTTTCCCACACCGTACGCCGGCGTATGCCATTGCGTACGACTCGCAAGACGATGCATGTTCAGAAATTCTGGGCCAAAACGGACCCAGGTTGACCTCCACAAATCAAGAATGAACATCATCAGTGTGTTGGATGCAACTGTTGGATCGAACTCTTTGTGAAGACTGTCCGTTGATTGGGTCATGGCTGCCATAGACATCCTGAAGATCCGCGTACGTGAACCAAACGGATGCTCAAGGGGGGTCAACCGCAGTGCTTAGGGGTCTAGGTTTTGATCTGAACCGAAGGCGAACCAGCCACATGTTCAAGCTGGCGCCGCCTCACACAGAAATGACGGAAAATCATTATAGAGATGATATGAGATGATGAGAATCTCTATCCGGACTTTGCTTGCTTGGTGAGTAAGTATATATATTATTACATATAGATAATGCCCTTTCCAAAAATGAACACCTCACATCATCCCGCACGTAAACACCTGTAAGCATCAAAAACTGAACGACGCAGTGGATGTGGGACTATTGGCACCACTGCGAATTGCGAATCTGTGTGAGTTCTTGGAACTCTCTTCGTCGCTCGTGGCCTGCTTGTTGGCCATTTTGACTGTTGTTTCAGATTCGACTGGCCGCAAACTGGGTCTCGACAAGCTGTAGCACACGAGCAAGATCAGCAGGAGGCAGAAGGGTATCGCACAGAGCAGGCCCGAATCAGCAATAAGCAGGTAGTAGAAACTTCCCAGAAAAGCTGCCACCAGGGGAATGCAGAGCGGAAAGACGAGCATGGCCGCGCAAATGGAGGAGCCAAGTGCACGAGCCAAGCGTACGCCAACATGCAGGGCAAGGAATCTTGACAACCAAGATCCCGATAGCGCGACCAAGCTTATAGTCCCCCACTCTAAGAAGTGGCGCAGAATGACCACCACGTCGTCATTATCTTCTTTGACAATGCGTGGCTCAGTGATCATCCTACGAACACACTCTGAGAACCAAGGCAAGTTGGTTGCAGCAATCATGTAGAATGTATAGCCTCCACTGCTCTTGGAATCCCGACCCCTCAACCACTACTTATGGTCTCGTATCTTTTAACGGCTCTGAGAAGCACATTCGGCTCTGAGAAGCACATTTTAACGGTAAAGCATGGTAAAACTTATCTTCGCAGTCCAGCAGCGACGAGGGATGAAGTTGGACATGCTCCTCAAAATTGAACTTGACAAGCGTCGCTGGACGAGAGTATTGAACCTCGACAAATACTCTTCCCCCACATCGTCGGGTTGTCCATGCCACTCCTTTCTCCAAGAAAAGCAAATACACGCAGGTTTTAAGTTTAACTTTTAGATACTCTGAGTGTCCTACTACATTACTGGTAAAAAGGAACTCTTGAAGCTCTCCACTATTGGCCAAGCAAGACTCCCTGAGCTTCTGGTAGACTAACTTCCGGTCACAGGGTATCTCTTCGCCAGAGTCGGGGTGTCGGTGTTGGTTAGAACAACAATAGCAGAGCGTCTCTTGCATGTTGAACGTCAACAGCTGTTGCTGAACATGCTGCACATGTCGAGCCAAAGAAATCTCCCAAGCAAGCAAGGGCACGGCAACGCATACTGCCACCCCTGCTACCAGTGACCCGCCAATGACCACACGACCAAATGCAAAGGGCAGCAAGTCCATGACACCCCAAATGTTTGTGCCTATGGCAAAGAGGCTCAGCCAAAAGGCAGCTGAAATGCCAGCCCACCCCAAATATTCCACGAACAAGATCGCGCCTGCATGCGCTGGCATGACGATCAATGGTTTATGCTCATTGCTTGCTGTCAAGTAGGTGGCAATTTCGTATGAGCACCACAGCCTCTGAAAATAGCGTGGCGACCACAGTACCTCATCCGAGGATGGTTCAGAAACTTGAAGGAACAAATCAACAGAATTGCCAAAATAGAGAAGCCCAAGGCTAATCAACATAACAACTCTCATGTAAGACTCAATATCCACCGAGGTACAACAAGCCGTCTAGAATGATTTAGGAATGCAGCAAGTCCAAGAATGCCTTTGGCCTTCCGTTCTGCAAGCTCCGGACTTTGGGCAATGCATAGCTTGTCCAAGAAGACAAATGTAGGTGTCAGCAGCAAGCTGCAAAATCTTTGCCAAAAGCACAAGAACACAAGGTGAACACCATGGCAAATAACAACAGCTATGAGCGTCAGTTTCAGATTTAGCATGGGGTCTTCCGGAGACTCGACATACACTCGAACGATGCCCATCGCGATGCTTGCTATGCACATTGCAACCAGCGCTGCTCTTGAGTTATAAACAATGAGCATCGACATCAGCTTCAACCATCGAGAGGTTCTCCAGTCATGGCTGAGGAAATCGTCAAAGTACTCCATAGGCCGGCTCAACTCGTAATTTCCCGGATCGACATTGAACATGCCTTGGATTTGCGTAGCACAGCTTAGCACAATCACAATCATATTTTTGGATAGCAAAAACTCGGAAAGTCCTTCATAGATTCTCTGGGATGAAATTATCCAAAGTGGGCAAAAAAGACGCAACGTTCCCTGTAAACCACAAATTCTTAAGAGGTTCCGCATACAGGATGGAAAAAAAAACAAAAACACCATATTCTCACCTTTCCACTAAGATTCCAGCTTTCGGTGGTCGCCAGTGTTTTCCCCATCCACTGAGGCACTCATGCAAGGGCACTCCACGCAGAAGCTCCGGCTCTAGCTGGGTTAGCAGCTGCGGTTCCATGCTCAAACGCAGGGCTGGAACACCTAAAGCCTCCAAAAACAGGATATGTTCGAGCACAAGACTGCACGAGCCACAAAGCTGTCAACAATCTGTTCAAAGTCACATTGGTTCCAGAGAAAAGGCTGGGATTTTCTCGTTTCTACCTGTTTCTACACTTCAGCTCACCACGGAAGTCGGACGACGCTTTGGGTGGGAACTTGTGCTGTGCTCGCCACGGGATGTGCTTTGTCCACGTCTTGGATTTGCTTTGTGAAAGACACGGAAATAGACAAAGAAGCGAATCCCCAGAAGAGGATTCATCCAAGACAAACGGTGCAAATAAACAGAAACGGTTTGCTTCTAAGTCTTTGAAGCGAATGCGAAGAGGATTAATCTGGCATCCGGCAAAATAGAAGAGAGCGCGACACGACGCAAGCATACCGATGCTTTCACAAATCAAACTCATGCCGACGTTTTTCAGAGTTTGATGTGCGGATGCCATGAAAATGTCAGCAAAATGAATGAGTACGCACTAGAGAAGCATATGTTTCAACAAGAAGCTCAACTGGTATAGGGTTTGTTTTTGAAAAAGTTGATGAGTAAGAATGTTCAGTTGAAAGTTCACGGTATAAGCAAGCGGGCGATAGAGTAAAGAAATTCAGAAAAAAAAAAAAAAAAACATTACATAAAAGAGAGTACTTCACACTATTTGAACAGATTTAAGCAGTGAGCATAGAGTTCAAGAGAGTTCACAAAAGCTTGGGCAAACCTATAAACTACAATGGATGTGCTTTTACCAAGACTATTGACGAGGTACGTTGAAAACTATATTTGTCGTAATGTAATGTTACAGTACTATTTATATGTCCTTTTACGGAATACTATCAATCAGATTCCTCACTCCTCCTCAAGATACTTCACTGCCGGTCTTCATGGGCATTGTGAAACTTACAAAAAAGAAGTCAAAGCTAGCAAAACAAAAACAAGCCAATGTCTGAGGGGCAGATCCTGAGACATGGACTTGTTTTTGTTTTTTGTTTTGGTGACTGTATCACACACAGCAGATGCAAAGGGAATAGCCATGCTGAAGCCTTCTTAGCACAAGCAAGTAACAACCAAAACTAACATTAAGACATTCATGAGATAGTAGTACAATATAGATAGGTAGAGAATGCGCAAAATGCCCACAATAGGGCGTCCTGTTCTGAAAAGAAACTCAACCGATGTGGCTTCAAATCCCAAGTTCTCCCTCCATCCAGCCTTAAACCATGGGCAGAAGCGGTGCTGCATGTTGACCCAGAATCATCACTTAGTCCTGGCGGCTTGGACACGGTCAAACATCATCAAGTCATCATAGTTTTGCTCAAGGTATGCTAAAAACCCGCCTGTGTTCTTGGTTATCGATTGGTCTGTTAAAGATCCTCTTTTAGTAATACCAGACCCCAAGCATCATGTAATACCATGTGTCAATCACCAATGTACATCTCTGAACACGGGTTCTAAATGTTTCTCATAACTCCTATGAGCCAAAGATGTTTTGGAGCAAAAGAACTGAACCTCAGAACTCACACCTCCACCGCTCACACCTCCTGCACCTCGGGATGACTTAGGGTAATGCACTCTTGGGGTCAAACACCCCACGTCGCACGTGATCTTTCGCGGTGCCGCCAGACTGCACCCGGATGCAGAGGCCCCTCGGCCGAGGTGACTTTTCTCGGCGAGTAAAGCCTCTCGGAGAGCCCTATCAATCCAGGCAACCGATCGCCCTTCATTTGCCGATCTCCCTTCGGAGTAGCAACATCTTCAAGCGAAAAGCGAACACTTCGCCGCTTTCTTCGGACCCTGTGGTCCTGCTACAACTGCTAGCCATTGCTAGGATCAGTTCAATGCATGTTCAGAAATTTGGATCTGAGTTTCCAAAAAACGGACGATGCTTTTCTTGAGCCATGAACAGCGTTTGTTGGTGCTAAGTGGTGTATGTCACACCTATGATCACATCAAGTGAAAATGCAGGGATTCACACTCCCCCTGATGGTTGTACCATCATTCAAACATGCGTCGGCACTAGGTTTTTTCATCCAGTGCTGCGCAGAAATTCAAAGCTTCCGTCCGACTCACAGTCCTCATCTTGTCGTTCACCATCACGGTGAGGATGTTGTTGAACTGCCGTCTCAATTCCAAGCCAAATTGGCCATTGGTCAGCTTCGGGAGGGAAGTGTTCGCTTGAATTGGCCGCTTGGGACGTCCCTTCCGTCACCTGGCCGGAGTTGTTTCCGCTCTCCCCCCGATGCTCACGTCCTTGGAGCCTTAGCTCATAGCCCATCTTCGTGCCACCCTCGATGGACTCAATGTCACAAGCACTGATGCCCCTTCCACCGTAGGTGACTTCCTCGCCTTCTATCGTCTCTGAACCTTGTAAGGCCTCTCGACCTCGTTGCACTGCTCTTGACCTTCCTGGAATGGAGCCACCATAGCCCCCGTCTGCGGCCACCGATCCCGGTGGAGGAAGTGGTCCCGGCCTGACATCACGTCGGTCGAGATTTCCTGCTCTTCCTTCTGGGAGGGCCTCAAACTTCACGTAGAAGAAAGTGTAGCCACACCATTCATGAAGCCCTTCCACATCTGAGCCCCTGTTCTCGATCCAGTCATCGGTGATGACCACTCGCTTCCAAACTTCTCGCGGATTTCCCCGCGAAAAAGCCACCGTGACTCTGGTCGCCGAGAGTCTTGCTATCGACATTGGGGTTCCACGATGCAATGGATGGAAGGTTCGCACTCGGAACTTCTTCAGCACCCTGACCCACCATTCACCACCACCGAGGCCCACACCAAGACATTCCCACCTGTCTGTTCCAGTAGGCGGCGTACTAAACCTCATCAGCTCCCATGGAAGATCCGTGCCAAGTCCCACATGGGTGATTGGTGCCCTCAAAGCACTCACCCGCGGAAGCTGCCGAATCCATGGCTCGCACGCAGATGCACCGCCCGGGGAGCCCTTTGGGCTAAAGTTGCGACCGGAGTTGGAGACAGGTTCATTTTCCCTTGTCTCTTCTTGACATTTTCTTCTTTCGACACTGCCCTCTTTGGACGCCCCTGTCCGAGCGAATGCCGGTTCACCCTCTTTTTTGGGGTCATCTCCACCCTTCCTACCCATCAGCCAAGCTACACTTGAAGCTACCGCTGCAATGGTCACACTTTTGGCGACCTTGGCAACCGCATCAACTGGCTGCCAACATGAAATGCCTATCAGCCCGCTCAGAAGCCCGATCAGCCTCTTGACCTGCACACAGTCCTCCGCTTCCTTCGTCTGGGTTGCTCCAGCACACAAGCCAGTGAACTCCCGGAACCTCCTCCACGAAGGGGGACTGACGATGGACTTTGTCAATAGGTCCACCGACAAAGATGCTCCCGGCTCGTGACGTGCCTGCCAGCATCCCGTGCGGATTCTCTCCCGCAACACGAAGCTTCGCAGCCTGAGATGTCTCGTCCGCCATGGGCCGTCCGGTGACTGCAAAATGCGGATGCCAGACTGCGAGTCACCATGAAGGACACAGTCCATGACCTCGTTCGCATCACCACTTTCCAAAATCGCAACGATTGAGGCACACGACTCACCCATGGTTAAGGCATCAGAATACCCCATGAGCTCTGCTTCTGAGCTAGATAGGGTGCCAAAGGGCTGCTGTTTGCTTTCCCACTGTATAGGAGCACCTGAGTACATGGCTATAAGGCCTTGGTGACCGCGAGATCCAGGGGGGCCGAATGAGGCATCCGAATACATGTGAATGCCCTTGCTCTCCTCCCACTGGGGTTCATCAGATGCAGCTTCATACAACAGGCCCAAACCCATGGTGGTTTGCAAGAACCCCAGGACCTGCGCTCCATATCGTTGGACTCGACATGGACAATGTGTCACCTGCCTCCCCATCCACGACACGGCGAAGGAGATGTCTGGCCTCGACCTCACCGCCAGCCACAACAACTCTCCAACCAAGGTTTGCGCCCTTCGGACCTCTGCAACCTCAGGATTCGTCTCCTCAGTCTCATCCAAGACACCTGGCAGCGGGCTTTGAGCGGACTTGACATCAGGATATCTGGCCAAAAGATCTCGTAGGTATGACTCCTGATGCAAACGAAGTCCCCTCTTCTCCTGGGCAATCTCAAAGCCACAAAACCTCAAGCTGCTTTCAGGCGTCAGCCACTCCGGTGTCGAGCATTTCCACTGTTGCTGGAACCGAGCAATGGTCGATCGAGTCACTCTTTCATCACCAGTCACCAGGATATCATCGACGTACACAGCGACAAATCCGTACACCTTGTCGGGCAACCTTGACTTGGATGGATCATCGAGGATCACCTTCCACAAGTTGGGCTCTTGAGCGCGAGCCAGCTTCCAGCATTCACCTTCCTCAGTCCAGCGGAACTTGGCCATCTCTTCGTCCCTGAATCTCGCCCAGTTGAGAGGCGCCTCCTGGAGACCGTAGAGCGAGTTTCTGACCTCCCAGATTTCGTCGGCAGCGCACACCTTTGCTTCCACCAGCACTCTAGGAGGACGCGTAATGAGCAGCCTCTGCTGTGCGTCTCTTCTTGGAGCTAGCAAGAACGCTGTTCTCACGTCCAGGCTCGCTACGGACCATTTCTCCAGGGCACTCTTCCTGAGTAAAGCTCGCAGAACTGTCGCATCCGCCCCTCCTGCATATAGTTCAAAGGGCGAAGAGGTAGATGATGCTTCCAATGGATTGACAGCCTTCATCTCCACCTGGTACTTTGTGAGATGGTTGCCACAAATGACCACCCTTGCCCTATGCCGTCCATGAGGACTTTTGACCGTAGGGACCAGCATTGCTGGCGCTTCTTCCCGCCAGGGATATCTCGGATCCTTCTTCAAAGCCTCCTCTGTGGTTGGAAAGATCGCTCCGGTAGTAGTGGACAGAGAGACATACTCATCCTTGAAGGGTTCGACCCACTTGTGCAACTCCCTTCGCACTTGGGCCAGCGACACCGTGTAGGTCTGAAGGACCAGCGAAGGCTTCTGTTCTTCTCCTTCTCCTGAACCCCCCGCCGCCTGCAGTGCCGCCATCCTCCAACTCTCCAGGGCTCCATGTTGGTGTTGAAGACACTCCTCCCGGGCTATCAACTGTTCTTCCAGAACTTGAAGCCATCCTCCATGTTCACTGCCCTGCTGTGCACCCACCGCCACCTGATTCAACTGATCCAGCCACATTCTTTTCAACTGCCAGTGGCTACGAACTTCTTCCTCATGCCACTGTACTGCCTGAGCCCATGAACAGGCTTGCAAATCCAAAGCTTCCTCCCCCGGAACCTGCAGCCCATCCTGCTTCTTCGGCAGATCTCCTTCACAAAATCGACATTCAGCTCCTCGATGTTCCCTCAATTGCCAAAGATCGCACTCGAGGCACTTCACCATACCTTCTGCCGACCCTCCACAGCTTCCATTGCTTTCGACCTGCAGACCAGCTCCTGGATCTCGATCTGTCCCCCCCCCTGTCCTGAAGTTGGACAACGCGGACAGGGCTGGTTGTGGTGCAGGCTGCACCTCCTCATACATGTGTGAGATCACGTCCTGCAATGGGTGAGGATCCAAACCTTGTTTTCCAGTCACTCTCCTGCGAACGATGTCTGCATCAATCTCCTGGAGCTCGAGAGCCGCTTGGTCCGCTTCTGGAGATGGCTGTAGAGCCGTTCGAACGTGTTGAACACGACCTTGATGGCGAACCGCCCAACCGTTTGTCATCAGTGGGCTTGGACCAACCAGCTGCATGGAGATGAACGGGTTGATCAACTGGCCAGCCTTGTGCCATCTCTTCGTGCGAACTGCCACCTTCGACCCAAACCGTAGCATTGGTTGCACCGGAACACCTAGTCTGCTGAGCTGCTGTCTGCATCTCTCCTCTGCTGCATGGCGAATCGCACCTGGCCACAGTTCTGGTTCCACTTGTGCCTGATGGATGATCAGCCTCATGCGTCTCTTAACTTGTTGCACTTCTGCTTCTGCACGGCCATTGGCCTGTGGATCATCGCCCTGCGTGAAGGTCTGTACCAGGTGTCTGTGGCCGCACCAATTTGACACCCTCCTCGACAGCATGCCCTTCTCCCTGTCGCTATGCAGTCTCATCACATTGATGCCCAGACACCTGAACCTTGCATAAAGTCGGGACAGGCCTCCCAAGAGCGAATCCACACCTCTGTCTTCCATCACCTCCACCATTGTAAGGTTCTGCAGCTGATGGGGTCTCCGAAGCTCATCGATCTCTTCACGACCAATCACCTGCTCCTCACCCTCCTCAACCAACTGCGAATCTTCTAACTCTGGTGGATCTTGACGGCCATCACGTTCTAGGTCTTCCTCCTCGAGGTCCTCTTGATCCAAAGATGGCACGTCCCTCACCTGCTCCTCAGTGAGATCCTCTTCTTCGGCCGGTTCCCCCGGCAGATGGTCCGGCACCGGCAACGGCACTGTTCCCAACAAAGCGTACTTGGCCATTCTTCCAGTTGCAGGATCTTTCCCCACTGGGAATGGTCCAATGATATCCACCGCCAAGGTGTATGCAGAAGACGCTGTCCTGGACCTCCGATGTGGATTTTGTGTACCCATTGCTTCCAGACAGGTTCTGCAGTCCCGCCTGAAGGGCGTGTGCTGCATCCGCACATGTCGCCGCCATTGGTCCATATCCAATCGCGCCACCTTGCAGTTCTCATCCTCCTCAAGCATACTCCTCAATGCCAGCTGGATGGCCTTGACAAAGCCCGGCGACCATTCTGACCAGCTTCTCGATGCTGCCATCCTCTGACTCAAATCACCTCCGACTGGGTTGGTGCTTCCTCCTCCTTGGCATAGTTCCAGCTGCTCCAGCATAGGCAAGTTCGACAACACCCCCGTCGGCTTCCTCCGTGGATGACCAGTCGCTCCCTGGTCGAAGTTGATCATCTTCATAGTCTCATCTTCCTCCAGCAGCTGTTGCAATTGAGGCCACTCAAAATAAGATGGATTCTGCCGATCCTCTTCCGACTCCAAATAGGATGCTGGATCCCTTGGCGACTCCAGCAAGAAGCCTGTCAACCGGCCCATCTGCTGTCCCTGTTTGGCCAGCTTCCACAGTGCAACCTGCTTGAGAACCAGCGTGGTGTCGTTCGCGACCATCTGAGCCTCCTTAGGGGTTAGATCATCCAGCCCCCACCTCAGATCACCTCTTGCTCTGACTTTGCGAGGTCCAGGTGGCCCACGATTCCGCAACCTGCTGACTGTTCTGCATGGAGGACCTCCCAAAACTGCCTTGATTCGGCCCTGCTTGGCCAACCAGCACAAATATCCCCACACTTGAGGCGAGTGAAGATCATACCTCGACCCAAGTAGCGGGTCCACGAACAGCCAGGTGTACCCAGAGGGCAACGAGTCCTTCCACCTCTTCACATTGGTGCCGGAGAACAGGTGCACAATGATTCCCTTTGAAGTCTGATGCATTCTCCTCTGCCTCCGGTTCCATGGAAGATCATCTCCCGCCGGACACCATGACTGGCCCTTCATGAACTCCAACAGCTCCCCCGGGACCCCAGGGATGTTCTCCTCCCACCACTGAGCGTCCTCAGCCGTGATGCTGTAGTGCCCCCCTTCCAGCTCCTCAAACTCCTTGAGCATCGCAAGAGCTGCTGTCCTTTTCATCACTGGACAACCCCCCCGGAGCCAACATAGTATCGGCCCTTGCCGAGGATGGTTGATTGTGCATCCATTCGCCGACCAGTCAATCCGAAAGCCATGTTGTACCAACAGGCTCAATGGAATGATCGGCTCAACCTCGTCCAAAGACAGCAATGTGCTACATCCCTCCTTTCGAAACAGCGTGGTCGACCCATGAGCAAGCTCCACCTGAACCGGAATAAGGTGGTCCTTCTCCCCGACCTCCGCCATCCTCAGTGGATGAGTCGCACCTCCATCCAACAAGGCCACTTCGCCCTCCCTCTCGGCATCAGGCTGTATCCTGCAAATCTGCCTCAGCCTGCAAGCCTTGAGCGCTCTCAATGATTTGAGCAAACTTGTAGCTTCTGCTATCAATGCCGTCGCGGACTCTGCACTCTCCGTCGAAGCTTCTCCACCACCTGCAACCTTCTCCCCCTCCCGACTCCTTGACACCTGTGTGCTCTTCAAGGACCCCGAAGTCTGTTGGGAAGAAGTCGTAGTGGCGTTCTCCTCCTTCGACTTCTCTGGAGCTTCCAGGTCACTCACTGGCGACTCCTTGGTGGGCATAGGATTCTTTACCTTTGCCACCTTCTTTGAATCCTTTTGATCTCGTTCACGTCGAGTGGGACACTCTCGCGACATGTGTCCTTCACCGCTGCAAACAAAACACCGACTCTGCTTGTTGATGCCTTCCCACGAATGCCCATAGGTGCATTGATCCCCCCTCCTGCAGCCCTGAGCAGACCCCCAGAACTTGCAAGAGGCCTTTTGCTTCTCTTCTGTGGAGCTCGTGGTGTTGAATGCCGCCACTTTTGGAGCTGTTCCTCCAGCTGTGGACATGTTCACATTCGTACCTGCTGCAGGCGTCTTTGAAGAGCCAGTCATCAACGCCAGATCCTCAGCCTCCGCCTGCACATACTCTGCATACTCCATGATGGATTCCATCGTCGGACACTGATCCACTGCAAGATCTTGCCTTGCTGTCGCCATTCTGAATGAGACCTGAGCGCCACCATGTCGACCCAGGGCTTCTGTGACCCTGTTCAGCACTTGCACCAGCACCAAAGGGTCCGGTGTAGTCAGGCCCAACTCCTGTGCACGCTGGATCCATCGCCTCCATTGGCGAATTCCAGACAAAATGTCTGCCACCCCATTGCCCACCTTCAGCTCGGTGATGCTCTTGAGGAGCGCAGTTCTCTCAGCTGAACCCCCTGGTTGAAAAATGGTGTACAGCCGAAACAGAATTCCGAGGCAGCTCACCTTTCTAGAGGCGATGACATCCCTTCGAACTTGATCGGGAAGAACCCCCAATAGGATAGTCACTCCCCGGTGCTCAACTCGCTCATAACTGGGGTGCAAAGGCCGATCAACCTTAAGCCTTAGCCTCTCCAGCGGCTTCAACTTCAGCCAAGTCTCATACAGCGCCTCCGCCTCCATGATGTTCGCTTGCCACCAACCCCTCGCAGAGGAAGACAGGTCCGACATAAGAGGCATCGCCACCGTCAGCCAATCGCCGAAAGCCAGCGAAGCACCATCGCTGCCAGGAGATGGTAGAGGTGGTAACTCCAAGCTTCTAAACACTTCATTCACGGTCCCCTGAGGCGGTTCAGACCTGTTCAACGGACCCTCACACACACCCTCTTTCAGCAACCCTGGTGGACGCTCAAGACCATGTGATTGAGACCCTCGACCATCGCCACGAGTCGATTCGCCCCCATTGCCTCCTCCGCCCGGTCCCATCACCCCGACCGTTGACCGCCCAGGCTCTCGGTCAGCACTTGGAACCGACTCGAAGGATGATGACTCTGCTCCACCAGTGGCCTTCTTGATCTCCTTCGCAAAGAGATTCTCGGCCTCCCTGAGGACCTTCTCCCTGATGGCCTCCACATCAACATAGTTTGGCGACCTTCTGACTTCCCCTTGCGGCATCCCTTCAGGCACCACCCCACTTTCACCAGGATGAGCTCGTGCTTGTGTGCTCCAAAAAGGGTTGACATTCACCCCACTCATTGGGGGAGGGGTAGCCATGGGATAAGGTTCCAGAACCCTCGGTTGTGGTCCCAATTCACTCGTGGGGCCATAGCTCAAAGGTCCTCCTCGGGGTGGAATTGGACACTGTGGCGATCCAAAGACACTCCCATGCCCAGCATGAACTCCAGGACCGGTACCGGCTAGATGTCCCAAATCGTGGTGTTGAAGTAGGGGTGCAAGTAGCCCTTGACCTTGAGAATTCCCACCAAAGGCTCGCTGCAAAACATCTAAGGACTGCCTGACCGAGTCCAGCAATCCCGGTGCTGACTCAGCCGTGACTTGTCCTGGCCCATTTGGCAGAGCCACCTGAACTTGTGGTTCTCTGCTCGGCCTTCTCACCGAGGATGTAGTTGTTGCTTGCCCACCCTGCTCCGGAGCTGCAGCCAGCCTTCTAACCGCTGCCGTCCTCGCCGGCACCGATGCCGCTCTGCCTTCTTGCTCCTCCAGCAGCGCTTGCAGGCGCTCATCCGCCGCCCCCCACTCGAAGCCGACCCTCCCGATCTCCAGGATCATGGAGACGTTCTCCTTCACGGGAGGATCGTCTCCGCCGCTGCCGCACGAAGTCGCTCATGGCGGCCAACGACCCTGATCCACAGGGGTGGACTTCAAAGGGAAAAACAGGTCGTTGGGCTCATAACCTGAGTTTCCAAAAAAACGGACGATGCTTTTCTTGAGCCATGAACAGCGTTTGTTGGTGCTAAGTGGTGTATGTCACACCTATGATCACATCAAGTGAAAATGCAGGGATTCACAGGATCAAAACGGACCCAGGTTAACCTCCCAAGATCAAGAGAATGCACTATGTACATATATGACGAGTAAGTTGGATGCAACTCTTTGTGTGACTATTTGTGAGATGGCCATGAGTGACACCCAAACAGCTCTTTCACCAAGATATGAGAACATACACCGAAGTCAACCTAGTGCTGAGCCTGGGGGGTTCGGGTTTTGACCCGAACCTAAATGAAGGTGAACCAGCCACATGTTAAAGCTAGCCCCGCCTGCTATTCATGCCTAGAAGGACATGTGTTTCTTGTGATTAAAAAACCAGAAAGGTTGGGGGTTCGTGCCCCCGTCCATTTCCAAAGTGAGTCTCTATGTATACCGTGGTCATCATCGACATATCAGAAACTGAAAGTTCCTATGGATGTGAGACTATCGATACTTCTGCGACTGCACATATTCTCGTCATCTTCGGCTTTCTCTGCTGTTTCGCTTATGGCCTGCTGGTTGGCCATTTTGACTGGCCGCAAACTGGGCCACAAGCTGTAGCACACGAGTAAGATGAGCAGGATGCAGAAAGGTGTTGCACAGAGCAGGCCGGAAGCAGCCCCGCGCAAATAGTAGAAGCTTCCTAGGGAAACTGCAACCAGAGGAATGCACAGCGGAAAAACCAGCACGGCTGCGCAAACGCAGGAGCCAAGTGCACGAGCCAAGCGTACCCCAACATGCAGAGCAAGGAATCTTGACAACCAAGATCCCGATAGCACGACCAAGCTTATAGTCCCCCACTCCAAGAAGTGGCGCAGAATGACCACCACGTCGTCATTATCTTCTTTGACCATGCGTGGCTCAGTGATCATCCTACGAACACACTCTGAGAACCAAGGCAAGTTGGTTGCAGCAATCATGTAGAACGTATAGCCTCCACTGCTCTTGGAATCCCGACCCCTCAACCACTACTTATGGTCTCGTATCTTTTAAGGGCTCTGAGAAGCACATTTTAACGGTAAAGCATGGTAAAACTTATCTTCGCAGTCCAGTAGCGGAGAGGAATGAAGCTGGACATGCTCCTCAAAATTGAACTTGACAAGCGGCTCTGGACGAGAGTATTGAACCTCGACAAATACTCTTCCCCCACATCGTCGGGTTGTCCATGCCACTCCTTTCTCCAAGAATCGCAAATACACGCAGGTTTTAACTTTAACTTTTAGATACTCTGAGTGTCCTACTACATTACTGGTAAAAAAGAGCTCTTGAAGCTCTCCACTATTGGCCAAGCAAGACTCCCTGAGCTTCTGGTAGACTAACTTCCGGTCACAGGGTATCTCTTCGCCAGAGTCGGGGTGTCGGTGTTGGTTGGAACAACAATAGCAGAGCGTCTCTTGCATGTTAAACGTCAACAGCTGGTGCCGAACGTGTTGCACATGTCGAGCCAAAGAAATCTCCCAGGCAAGCAAGGGCACGGCAACGCATACTGCCACCAACGTGACCAGCGACCCACCAATGACCATGCGACCAAATGTGGAGGGCAACAGGTCCATGAGACCCCCAATGTTTGTGCCTATGGCAAAGAGGCTCAGCCAAAAGAGAGCTGAAATACCAGCCCACCCCAGATATTCCAGGAACAAAATCCCACCTGCATGTGCTGGCATGACGATCAATGGTTTATGCTCATTGCTTGCCGTCAAGTAAGTGGCAATTTCGTATGAGCACCAAAGCCTCTGAAAAAAACTGCGGCGACCACAGTACCTCATCAGAGGATGGTTCAGAAACTCGAAGGAACAAATCAACAGAAATGCCAAAATAGAGAAGCCCAAAGCAAATCAACATAACAACTCTTATGTAAGAACTAATATCCACCAAGGTACGACAAGCCGTCTAGAATGATTTAGGAATGCAGCCAGTCCCAGAACGCCTTGGGCCTTCCTTTCTGCAAGCTCCGGACTTTGGGCAATGCACAGCTTGTCCAAGAAGACAAATGTAGGTGTCAGCAGCAAGCTGCGAAATCTTTGCCAAAAGCACAAGAACACAAGGTGAACACCATGGCAAATAACAACAGCTATGAGTGTCACTTTCAGATTTTGCATTGGGTCTTCCGGAGACTCGACATACACTCGAACGATGCCCAGCGCTGTGCTTGCTATGCACATTGCAAGCAGCGCTGCTCTTGAGTTATAAATAATGAGCATCGACATCAGCTTTAACCATCGAGAGGTTCTCCAGTCATGGCTGAGGAAATCGTCAAAGTACTCCATAGGCCGGCTCAACTCGTAATCTTGGGCATCAACATTGAACATGCCTTGGATTTGCGTAGCGCTGTGCCAACGACCCTGAAACATGATAATGACTAAACTATACACCTGTGTAGGTTAGCACAAAAATTCTCCGGAGGGGCGGGGGCGTGTAACGCCATCCTCGCCTTCTGAGCGCCAAGATACCAGGTTTCGGTTGTCGCCAGTGCTTCCCCCATCCACTGAGGCACTCATGCAAGGCTACTCCACGCAGCAGCTCCGGCTCTAGCTGGGTCAGCAGCTGTGGTTCCATGCTCAAACGCAGGGCTGGAGCATCTAAAGCAAAAGCATATCTTCGAGCAGACACCAAGCTGCACGGTCAACGATCTTTGAAAGAGCTGCATTGCACGGCATTGGAAGTGGGAATTGACAGTAGGACATGTTCCTTGATGCATCGCCTTCAGGTTGTTGTGTTCGTGACAATATCACTTCTCCCCTCCATCCCGCCAGAAACCGGCCGAAAGCAGCGCGGCCTGGTCAAACCACACGGAACCCACCCCTGTCCTGGTGTGAACCGCGCACTCGCAGTCGGAGAGCCACGTCAGGTTTCCGTTCGGCCGCCAACCAAAGCCTCCGCCGCCGGCATGATGTGGGCGGAATTCCGACTGATTCATCAACCCCCCAGAGAAAGAGGGCTGTTCAATCCATGTCTGGGCTGTTCGACTACTCCAATGAGCTCGGGCAGTCCGAGATCCTCCAACATGTTCGTGGACATCCAAGAGTGTGGAAAAAAAGTGGTGGTTTTCAATGACATCCAATATTGTCTGGTTTTCATGGACCACGTCGAGTCACTTCACTCACCTGAAACACCCAGAAAACCCGTCTCCACCGTCCGTCGTGGACGGTCGCCCGCCTTCGTGGTCTCGACTGTGGCCGGTGCAAGAATTCCGACCAGTCATTCTCTGAGCCCAGATGGGCACTGCATTCATATATGGTCATACTCTATTATGCGAATATACATGTTTATAAGATGATTGGGACATGCACTTCGATGGCTCACAGGATGCTCTTTTGGTTGCAGTCACCTGCCGTCCTTCGACTTCGGAATCGAAAAAAAAAAAAAAAACGGACCTCGCAACATCGTAGAGGACATCCCGGGGGGGATCCATGGGAGACGGTTTCTACACATGGCGATGTGAGCCATATTTGCACAGGTCATTTGCACATAATGTTCATATATTTGATAATATTTGCATATACTGTTACTTGCATATATTTCATCTTGTTTCTAACTTTAGAGAAGCAGTTGCTCTGAAAGAACCATCCTGCCAAAAATAGCCTTTAAAACCAAGCTACAGCTACAGTCTCCCAAACAAACAGAGCGACCGAGTGAGTATACTCTCCAAAACCCTTCTGTGGGATGTTCATGTTACTTTGGGGGGAGAGGTTAGTAGCTCAGGATGGTTAAGGTCTTTTTGCGTCATTGCTTGACCACCTTCTCGATCGATCTCTGCCACACAAGATTTGCCACACAAGATGACACAAGAGTAGCGGCGAATGGGAGACCCCCATCAGGCCGATGTGTGGAAACGAGGCCCCTTGAACGATCCTTCACCCAGGGGCCTGCTTCGGAAGACCCCCTACATGGCTTCCCTACATGGCTGCTCGTCATGCTGCTCTGCTCGAACGGTTCCAGTCAAGGGCAATCCGGAGTGGTTCGAAACACGAGAAAAACATCGACGGTCCCAAGGGTTGATAGGAGAAATCGGACATCTCTACAAGCAAAGTCTTTACCTCTACAACCACGCCACAATATAATCTTTCTGATGTCTGTAGGTCAAAAGGTGGAGACCCTGATTGACCACTGATAGACTGAACAGATTCCTCTATAATAAGAGATTGTCAACCGAACCCTCAACCGAACCCATGCTTTGGTGGAAGAGGTGCTCACCAGCCTCACTTTTGGGGGGCCACTCCTCACCGGTCTTGGGTGACCTTCCAAGCCGAATCCTCGCAGTTCCGTCTCATTCTCTCCACGCCTGCCCACTTCCCGCCGTCTCGTTCTTGCTCTGCTGTCGGATCGTCGGCTTCAAGAGCCCCAGCTTCAACGGACTGCACGGGCCGAGCCGAGCCGTCGCCGCCCGCGCACGGTGGGGAGGACGGTTCGTGGTCAAAAACAGGTTGTTAGGGAGGTAGGGAGACCCCTTTCCAGCCCAATGGATTCGTTTGCGTGCCTTTCTAGAGCCGCAAGGACCTCGAGTGAACACTGCATCGTGTTCCAATGCTGGAAATGCGAACTGCGTAAATAGGCATAGCTAGCATCACAAAACATAGCTTCGGCCAACAAATTGCAAACGTCTTCTTCTCACTTGTCTTTTGAATTCTCACTTCTTCTCTCTAAAGATGATGCCACGCACGGAAGACGTACGGAAGACGTGGGTCGAACGCCTTCCAATCCAGTGGATGCCAACCTCGATCTGCAAGCAAACCTGTGTGGTCGGTGGTGAGGTTCATTGCGGTTCACCGCTCCAGATGGCAAACGCGGCGCGGCAGCGGCCGGAGATACGACGGTTGAATGTAAATAGGAATTCATGGTCTTGGGATGTCTATGCTCACAGGCGATCGGCAAATGGTTCAATTGTGCATCAGGCATCACTTTATGGAGTCATGCACCTTCGCAGAGACCAAACAACCGGCGATTCCAAGACCAAAAAGAGGGAGGACAGAGTCTTGGATGACCAGAGGCAAAGAGACCAGCCATGTCATGGATCTCTCAGTTCTCCACTTTCCCGCCCAAAAGTTCAAGGAATTGTTGAGATTGATTTCCCCCTCATGTTTCAAGTAATTAGTGGCTTCCCTGCGTTCCCTCTCATGGGCTCACATTCGAAACCTGACCACCCCTGGTGAGAGCCGAGACGCGGCACCGCTGGCAGCCTGCAGGATCCCGAGGCCGAGTCGGGTGTGACGACGACCACCCTCCAACAACTCTCTTCGGTCTGGTCACCCTCCAACAGGACCCGGTCAATTCCTGCCCACTCTCAGCCACTCTCCCGCTCAAGAACGGCGCAGCCACTCGGAACTGCGGACTGCACTACGAAAAGAACGGCTTTTGAACGAGATGAGATCGGAAGAGGATCGTGGTGGTCGATGGACCAGCGTGGTGGTCGACTTCTCAACCAGGTCCGCTCGGACGAACGGCGGTGAGACGAACGGCATCACACCTGAACGAACGCTCCTGCTTAGACCAGCTACAACGCTTGCACAACCACTTCCCATATACTGATCCGGTTCTGGAGATCTTTAATGCCGCTTTAAATCCCCTTTGAACTATTTGATATCACATTCAATCCACTTTGACCAGTGCAAGAGCTCGAACCGCGCCGTCCACGGCCCGGCCCGCCATCCGCCCAGCTCGTTCGGGTGCTTCGGTGCACCATCGGTGTTTAGCCGGAGACTGGTCCATGCCTTACTTGGTCCATGCGCACTAAGGCTAGGTGGCCTGTTTGAGTTGCTGAGAAGAAGACAGATGCCCGACCTCGCATGATGCTTGGTGCACCAACGCGCCCAAAATCTCCCGGGCCGATGCTGCGAACGCTTCACTGCGAAGGGGGCCCTTTGGTTCCGAATCAGCCACCACCCCAGCCCGCTGGCGACAGTGGACCCATCTGTCCAACTCTCTTTTTCGCTCCGGCTTCTTGTTCCGCACCACCGAACCATGGACCGCTCCGATGGAGAAGCGAGAACCGAGGAGGAACCTCCTCGCCTGGCTGAAGATGTGCTTGGTGTAGACCAGGAAGTCATCTTTGAAAGGGATGTCCTGGGCACGTGGAGCCCGCGGTGAGAAGGTCTTCGCGGTGCGGTCTTCGCATCGCACCGCGCGGTGCGATGCTCGCCCCGAGGTTCCGTTTGTCGGAGCGTCCAGCCGAAAGGACGAAAGGAGACTCGGAGACGTGACGTTCACGAAGCCAAGTTCAACCTTCACTGCAGCACCGAGTTTTTTGTTCTGCACCCTGGGCAAGCGGCCACTGCAGCTACGACCGTCTCATACGTCCCGTATCACCTACGACTCAAAAAGACCGTCCAATCACGACTTCTGGTGAAAAGAATGAGAAAGTTGGGGAGTGCTCACACAGCATCTTCATGTTGTTTTGACTCCTTTTCAATGAGTGTCCACTGCGTTCATTCTTCAATCCAGCCACTATGCACAAGGTCAGGCCACACTTTCAATGGATCCAGTACTGATGAGTGTCTTGTTTTTGTTATATGAAGCGAACATGGACCAAAAGTACTCGACACACTCCATATAGCCTTGAAGCAACTCATGTGTTTGTTGTTTCACTTTACACTGGCCGATTCTGTGTTCAGTAAAGCCTGCGCTTTTTTCCGACGCCCCCACCCCCGCTTGTCGAAACACTCCAGAGGATGTTCCCCGGTCACCAAACATGAAAACTCTGTTTTCGCCCAATGGCGCCGCCCGCATCTGTCTTCTCTTCTCTTCGCAAAGAGATAGGAAGAGTCTTCGTTCGGATGACCCATGGCCTTTGTGATCCGAAAATGGCCTTTGTGATCCGAGGATCCCATGCTTTGTTGACCTTATGCAAGACCACCTGCCCCGCGGTCCGCTGCCCCGGGCTGAGCCGTGTGGCGTGTCTAAAGCCGTTTCAAGCAGCCAGCGAAATCGGGAGGCGGTGAGCCGGACGGATCCAGTTTGATCGAATTGGAAGGTTGACATTGAATTCTATGGAATTCCCAGATTTTTTGGAACCACATGGTGGTGTGCCCTGAATTTTGTAGATGAAGGTGGCCATGTCGAATCGATATAAAGTCAATACAGTTCGGTGCAAAAACTTATATATAGAACATAAGAACCATCAACTCGGTGAGGGTCGCACCGGAGACTGGACACAACCGGACCACTCCTCCACTCCGGATGAACGAGACATCAGAGACCGGTCCAGGTGCATCGCTTCGGATGAAATGAACCTCCAGCTGCTTCGGATGAGAACCTGGAGATGTCTGTGTCTGAAGACAGCAGCGACTCATCGGCACCCACTGGCCTTTCCTTTAAGCCTTTCCCTCCTTCGAAATCGGCCGTGGAGGGTGCGGTTGGACTCGAAATCCTGAACACTGAAGAGAACCGAAGAAGGGATACGCGTTTTGCTTATTTATATATCAATTACACTGCCGAACACTAACATGGACACTGAGAATGGCACCCTGAAAGACTGTTTTCCTCCACAAACCAGTGGCCTTCAGGTTCCATGTTAGTGTTCAGCAGGGTATATCTATATATGTAGTGTTGAAGACATACAGCACCTGGATGGGGCACATAGCACAGGGGATGGTCCTCGTCGACGTGCTCGACTCCTCCAGCTTGGGCCACAAATCGAGAGGCGACTGGTGAAAGGGACCATGCCCAGGGCAGCCAACTCACCCTGGTAGGTTGACTATGTCTGGTTTTCCACGGTCCATTCTGTTCATGTTCGGATCCCGCTACCAGTCCGTGTCTCCTATAGCCTATCGTGCCTATATGTGCCTATCGCCCTACACACCTCGGATGAGTACGCTGTTCCCGCCGCCGCGGAACCCGCGGTCGGACACGAAGCTCGCCCGCCTCCTCCGGCTGGTCCGGCTCGAGGTAGTAGACTGCAGTCCTGGGCAAGCGACTCCGGACGTGGTCCACTCCGGACGTGCGACTCGCGACGCCTGTGGCTGGATCGATCTCGCAGGGCCCGCAGGGCGGGTGATCTGAAGGGGAGTGTCACACTGCCAGGGGGGGCCCGGCCGTGAGCTTGGGCAGATGGGGCCGACAGAGCGGGACACAGCGCTGTGAACTCGATCGCTTTTATTTTGGGGCATCCCCCTGCTAGGCCATGCGGCTATGCTGGTGATGTTTGTCGTGTACAACGTGCATTAGAGCTACATGACAACTAGTCCATTCGGTGGGTGGTCTAGTATCCCTCACACAGACTGGGCTATCATGGAATTCCCTCTTCCAAAAACATCCACATCTAGTCTATACGCCTAATTGCTCTGATAGGCATGGCAGTGTCTTGGAGTGTCCATGCTCTCACAACTGTCTCCTGTTCTGCGCCAATCACCGGCACCCGCCTCGACCGTCTAAGCTTCCCAACACGCGCGTGTCCGAAGGGCCAAGGCCGCCCCTGAGCTGCTCCAAACCCCGAGGCCATGTGGAACCGAACTGTCCCCGTCCCCCTGGTGGATTTGACTGAGGAAAGTTAAAACCATCGTTCACCGATGAACCAACGTCTATCCATGGGTCTATCCATGTGTCATCCGACCGAACTCCACATGTTCTGATCAAAACCTCCCCCCTTGTCCATCTTCGCAAACAGCACCTCACGGGAGGTCCAAAACCGAAGAACCCGTAGTTCTGGGGCCCCGGGACGGCAAGATCTGCTTGAACTCGAAGAACTTCACTTCTCCGGGGCTCAACCACTCGTTGCTCCAGCTCCAGGAGGTCTGGGAAGAGGGAAGTCGATGGGAGGAGGGATGGCTGGTGATAGGCGGTGATGGCTGGGGGGGTGGGAATGAGCTGGAAGTTGCTGGAATTGAAGGTATGAAGTTATCCTTTTTTGTATCCTTTTGTTGCGTAAGCGGACCGTTCGAGAGTATCGTGGATGGACCAGCAATATGTCATCTAGGGACGTCAAACCTACTGAGGTTTAGAGGAATTGGGATTGGTGGTGATCCACCATTTCTTCCAAACCCCAAACCACTTACACGGGTTACCCAAGAATCTTCAATTACGTACCACTTACAATCTTACATACTTGGATTTGCTTAACTGGGAAAGAAAAAATCCAAAAGAATTCCTAGAAGGGAATTCAACCTCAGCAAAACAACAATGTTCAACTCGCCAGCTAGACCAAACACCGGTTCCATAGATACCACTGAAACATATACCATTAGAACCGACCACTTCCAAAACGAACCTGTTTGCCTGTTCGTACAGCTGTTTCCCCGGAGTGAACCCAGAGTGACCCGGAGGGAGTCCCGACCCGGGTCAGAGAGTCGTGGGGGTTGTGTCGACACATCCTTGGACTGTCCAAACCAGGTCGTCTGGACGTGGACCTCGTGTGGACACTCGTGTACCGACACCGTGTAGATCGGGTCTCGGACCGAGGTTTGACCGGAGGTCGGGAAGATCGGGCGTCTGTTTCGGTGTCTCCAAGAGTGGCAGGTCAGACCAGGTCAACACCTTGAGACACTCGAAAAAATAACACCTTTCTTTTCAGTCTCTGTACCTAGAAACTGTTTTGTTTAACCAACAGACCAGGTCACCTCAACACCTTTCTCTTAAAACGAATCCGCGCTTCCGGTCTCGGCTCTCGGTGCGCTCTTTGTGGCGCTCTTCAGCGCGGCCCCGTTGGGCCCCGGGCCACGTTTTCGGCTCTGGAGGCCTCGTGCATCCTGGCGCCGGTGGTTGGTGGGGATCCTGTCGGGGTGTCCTGGCTGGACTACCCGACACTACCCACTAGGCTTCCAGACAGGGCACCCCGACAGGATGGTCCAGGTATATATCTTCCAAAGCCAAAACTGTAGATATGTCAAAAGCAGTTTCCACATTGTCCCAGAAACAAAATAGCTTCTACCTGGTGAAAATC
This sequence comes from Durusdinium trenchii, assembly GCA_963970005.1. Lineage (NCBI taxonomy): Eukaryota > Dinophyceae > Suessiales > Symbiodiniaceae > Durusdinium > Durusdinium trenchii. The sequence goes on from CAXAMN010000170.1 coordinate 482,386, forward strand.
AAATATTTCCTCGTGCGAGTGAACAATCCTATTCTCCACAGGAGTTTACGGAGTTTAGCTTGTACCTGGTTAACCCGAACAACCAGAAACAGCAACATTACACAAATAGCAATTGAGATTCTTTACACAACAAGTGGTTGCTTGGAGAAACGTCAACTTCTTTCTGATTGGGACTGGGTTTCCAAGATGCCCCAGGAGCCAGTAGTCCTCAGCATCCACTTGATGACCCCCTTTTTGGTTTTGGTGCAAGGGTGGGGCAGTGCCCGCCCTCGTCCGCCTGTCGTCCGTGTTGGACCCGGTGGAGCGGAGCGAGGGAAGGCCATGGACGGCTTCGACTGGTGACTGGTGCTGGTGACTGCGTGCTCGACTGTCGAACTCTAACCCCAAAAGCAACACAATTAGACAGAACCTGAGAAACGAAAAGCGAAAGCTAGTAGAAACCAGCGTGCAGGCCCTTGTTATAACTTATAACGGCAAGAAACAAAAACCCGTTGATAAAGAACAAATAGCAAAAGCAGCAACAAGCAATGTGGCTCCGATAGCCATGCCGCAACCGTCACCCGAAATGGGCCACGAGAAAGTAAAAAATAACACTATATACTATATAGTTAGCAGCAACAGCGGCCGTCTGTCCCCTCCACACCCCCTAGATACTCACTTCGTTCTGCAGTAACTAACTACAGCCTAACCCACCGGCTTCATCAAAAAATGGTTAAACCTGTTTGGACTTCAAGAGACGATGCACCTGGATGGGTCTGCGCTGGACATACCGGGGCCCGCCTCCAACCACCGCATCTCGAGATGCTGCCGCGCCTGCGGAGGGGATTTTGCTCATCGTCTCTGAGACGCTTTCTCACCTGCAAAGGACTTCAGCGCCGGAGCGGTGAAAGGGGCCATATGCCGCCCACCAACGGGCCGGCAAGAAATGCGGTGTAACAGTGTAACATGGATTTCTGGATTCGACATGAGGAAAACACATAATTAGTATGTTGATGTATGTTGTAGGATGTCCAGTGGGTCTTATGCTGCTTGGATTTCTGGAGAGATGACTGGTTGGATTTCAGTCGGTCACCTCGGATCTGGAGGATGTGGTGGAGGTGTCGGCCAAACTACTACTACCTCGGTGTCCGAATGCGTGGAGGTCCATCGAATGCGTAGAATGGGTCCGTCGCCTTCGGCCTGAAGATGCCTGAAGTCTCTAAGCCCTAGGCGAGGGGCCCTAGCTGAGGATCGATTTCCACCATCACGGTGAGCCCAGCACCGTCTGACCCAATGAGCCGCGAAGAAGAAACACGTGCCGGGCCGGCACAGACTCAAGACCGCAGACTCCCTGCTGAAAAAAAGGCCAGGCCTCCAACCTAATAGCAATGGCCTCCTACTTTGGATCATGGCTCTGAGGTCAAGGATTTGGATCATGGCAGCTCCGATTGAGGTCACTTTGAGATCTCTGTGTTTTTTTTTGGAAATCAAATTGTGGAAGACTGGAATCATAATGCAAAATTGCACGTCAGCGTCCCGCAAAACCTCGAAAAGTGTCACCCTTCCTCCTGCACCTCTCAACAAAACACACAAACACTCCCTCTGCCCCCCCCCCCCCCCCCCCCCCCCCCTTCGCACCAGGTGGAGCTCTGCACCACGACCGGACCTCGTAGAGGCTCAAGTCCACAGCCAAGGGCTCGGCAAAGACTTCGTTCAACTCCAAGCCATGCTGGCCTCGCGACGGCGTTCACCGCTGGCGACGGCGGCCACGAGGCCCGCCACAAGGCCCGCTGCCAGCAGCTGACAGAGAGGTGTGGGTCTTCGTTGTGACGTATAGCATTTGAAGGGTTTGCGCTTGAATTGAAGGGGCGCATTCCCAAATTCTGCAGGGCTCTTTTTGTTGTTTTTGGAACACCCAAATGCATGTGTCTGTACGAAGCTCTGCCGTCTTCCCAATCTGGGTGTATATAGGATCACTACCCTTTCCTGAGGGGGGACGTCGATAATTGTTACATTTTCCTATGCGGAGGGCCTCAAAAATGTAATTACACTAACTTTGAGGTGGGCCTCAAAAAAGGTAACTTACATTTTTGAGGCCTCAGGGGTGATTTCCCGCAAAAAGGACCTCAAAAATGGAAGTGACATTTTTGAGGCACGGTGGCGCGCTTACATTTTTGGACCCCCCCCATCGGCCCCCTGAATCTTGCTGTCAGACACACTCATTTCCGTTTTGGGTGAAGCACTGGGGGTTCCAAAGCGATAACATAACGATAACAAAACTACACGAAAAAGTCCTGGGGAAGACCATGTCCCAGACGTACAAATTCCAAATTTTAAGAAATGCTCTCAAAACTCTTCAAACATCAAGGGAAGAGAGGAACTGGAGGAATATGACCAGGAAACTATCTAAAAATTATAAATTAACTAGCTACTTTTTCTACTTTTTCTCCTCCCCCCTGTCCCTGTGTCTATTCCCTTAACGGGGGAGGGAACGGTGCCCCGGGAGCGGTTTCTGTCAGAGTTGGTCTTTCGGCTGTTGAACTTTGGAAGCTGTTTGATCCCCTGGTCTCTTGCCCCCTGCTTGTGCTTCGTGTGGTCGGACGTGTGTGATTTTTAGTATGCTAAAACGTAAGTAACTCAGGGGGACACCCCAGTTCCTTGAAAATTCAGGGAAGTTGGGCGTGGCAAAAATGTAAGTTACGATTTGTGAGGTCAAACTTTCCCACATAACCCATGTACCCCCTGTAAAATCTGAGGGTTTGGATGCGTGGACTAATTGTAAGTTACAATTTTTGACGTCTGCAAATCTCACCTTTCGTGATTCCAAAAGTTGACTTGCAGATCTCATACTTGCCACAGTCTGACATATCCCCCACACATCCCTTCGATCTGCCAACGCACCTTTGGGGGGGGGGGTCAGGCCTCCCAGGTCGTAAGTTGCATTTTCCAGACCCCCTCCCTCCCTTCTATCTGCTGACCCCCCTAGAGGGGAGGTAGTAAAATATAAGTAAGCCCCTCACCCCCCCCACCCCTTACCCGTTTCGATGGTGCCTGGGGGGGGGTTATATAACTTGCATTTTTTGACCCCGTAGGGGGCCTAAATGTAACTTACTTTTTTGAGGTTCGCCCTCCGGCAGTAGCTTAAGAGGGTAGGGATAATATAGGGAGCCGCCAACGAACAGGTCACCTATGCCTCTTTCGTTCTGTTCAGCTCCTTTCCAGGAAGCCGGAAGCCCAATCCATCTCACCCAAAAAGGTGGCATCGCAGCTCCGCCCGTCATCCGGCCATTTCCACGCAGCCACGCCCACGCAGTTCCTCGCAGTTCCACGCAGTTCCACGCCTTCCGTGCACTTGCCCAAGAGGTCGATCAAAGGCTGCACGTTGCACTTCGGCCCTGTCGGCCGGACGTCCGAGGCGCATCGAGTGGAGCGGGAAGAGGAAAACAAGGGCTAGATACCTGGGTACCTGGGAAATCCCCGAACACGTTCCTCGTCTTGCCTTGTTTTTTTACGCTTGGGCGAGCAGAAAATAAAGGAAACCATGCAAAGTTGACAAGTGTTCAAAAACTCATGAGAAGAGCCGAGGCGGGAAGATCATTTCTTGGTGGAAGAACTCCAGCAAGAAATCTTAGGTTAGTGGTACTCTTCGGTGTGACAATTGTCTCTTCTTCCAAGAGCCGCTGGTGACTACCCGCTGGTGACAATTGCTGAAGACGTGGAAATCGTGAAACATGCGCAGATAACTTGCAATGTAAGGGGCCATAGACTTAGACATTCCCATCGCTACTGGTAGCGATGCCCTTCAAAACCTCTGTTGACGCATTCTTCCGTCCAGCGCGGACGGCTACAGATCTCTTCACGTCTTCAAACACGGTATGACTTGGCTCGCTCCACCACCCACCACGCAGGCTCGTGAGGTCGGTGTATGACTTGGGAAAAGTGGAGGAAAGAAAAGAAAACATCCAAACCATCAACGAAGGAAAATACAGTATATATCTGCAGCATGATCACCCCACCTTCATCCCGAACCCACACATTTTACAGCGCTATAGTCTTGGTCGTGTAGTGTATATAGTCTTAGTATGTCTTAGTCTAATTCTATAAAACCTCAAGTCCGCATCATCAACACTCCACAGGAAGCCCCTCCGATGACAAATAGAGCACCATACCCAGCACACAACCTTGAGGTACTTGAGGTACCACCTCATATGGCTGTGCATCAAAAGAGGGAGACCTCCCAGTTCGACCCGGAAGAAGGGAGATAGACCAGTCTATAGCCATTGTTTCCTGGCTGTCTCCCTATTGAAATGCACACCCATGTCCTATGGCATCTATGGTCATCGAGTGCCCCTCACGTCGTATGGACTCGCCACACCGATCACCGCCAGGACTCGCTTCTTCCACCGCTCCGGTCATCGACGCTTTCGACACAGCGCCTGTGCTTTCTCCTTGCCCTGGCGACGACTTTCGACATGCACTGCTGGGAGGCTCCCCGTAGACGGGCAGTAGCCAGTATCTAAGACAAACAACACAAACCACTCAAACCTGCAGTCGTAGGCCTTGAACAAACTGCATATGTGTGTTCTTCGTCTTCGGAACAGATGGACCTGTCAACACCTTCTTCGATCCTAGCGACGGTGGCAGGAAGTTAAAACTCAACCAAGTCCCCTCAGCGGCGGTTTCGCACAGATCTGCTGGTTTTCGCCCTCAGGAAACATGGCCAGGATCATTAGTCGTTTTACATGGCCCAGCGACAGTAGTTTGCATTGGGCAGGAAAAAACACTTAGAACTTACTTGGCTAAAGAAGAACTGTTTTACATGATTTGCTGTTTTCATCCGCTTGACATTGGCATGTCCGGTCTAGAAGTTGGTTCCAGTCTAAAAAGGCACTAGTCGTCAGGTTGGACTCCCCTAGTGAGACCAGTTCGAGCTTCTGTTTGCATCTAAGTGGATATACATTAATAATAGCAAATGCTTTGTTTCTCCTTAAATGGGTGATTGAATTCCGCTTTCTTTGCGTCCGCAGTTGCTTCTGTGTCTTGTCTTCCCACCTGTCTCCCTTATCTCCCTCTGTGATGTGTGGATTGTCCTGCTGCTATCCCAAGCAAAGGGGAAACATTCCCATTCTGCCACCACACGCCCTATCTTCACCAACCCTTTCGCAACACAATTCATTCATCAAGAGGTTGGAACTTTCTCCAAACCTTTCGCCAAGCTTTCCATAACTGGCTTTCCTCTCCTTAAATATTCATAATCTTAAGCCCCAGCTAAATCCGTTCATAGAGGGTTAGAAAACGGCCCTTTTTGGGCCAAACCTGGACCGCGGTCTGCGCCTCTGAACACCAAACAAAGAAAGCTAGTTACAGGCGCGCGAGCGGGGAACACTACTCGATTTGCCACATGCCAATTCCAGTCCCAAGGGCCAAGGCGCACGCGCTGTGCTCGTGGTCGAAAAAAGACGCGTTCCGGAGCGAAGGAGCGAAGGAGCATCGGTGCCATCAGGGAGGAACACGCAGATGTAACGGAGGTCATGCAGATGTAACGTGCAAGAACCCACACCCACAACGGGACGGGACCGATGCGTCTACCTGATCGAAGCCTGCGGTGCTTACGTTGGGCGTCTCTACAGACCGGGCGCAAGCTTGGCGCAAGTGCAGCAGCTTGGCTTAGATTTGGTGCAAACCAGCAGATTGGGTGATCATCACTTGAATCAGCTTGCCAAAACAAAACCAAAGTCAGGCACTTCTTTTCTGGCTTCTCCCATCATCAAAGTCAACAAAAGTCTCCCACAAGTATCATCATCATCAACATCAACATCATCATCATCATCATCATCATCATCATCATCATCATCATATTCATCCTCATCCTCATCTGCTCCTCCTACATACCATACCTCCTGACTTCGCATGGCGCATGGCTCACCCCGGCACCGGCCTTGTGAGGCCTGCCAGAGTCGCTTCATGAGCTCCGGAGGCCTTAGGGGTCGGTTCGATCGATCCATCAAGCCGATGGTTTCTGGAGGTTCAGTAACTCAGCATCTCAAGTAGTTTATGCATGTGAAAATGATCTGATTGGTGTGTTTTCTCTTAGTCAGAACCACACCACTGTTTTGTTTATTGACGAGAGTCCCTTCCCGCATCACTTCATTTATAGTGGGCCATCAGAGCAGATGCACAATCCCCAAGTTTAGTGGCTTACAAGGACCCCAATGTAAAAGACATCTTTGGGTGCCAGTGCCATCTACTGTGAAACTGTAATAGAACACCATGACCTTTTTGCGCCTGCTTGAGGCGGAAGTGGTGCAAAATCGACCCTCAATTTCCATATAACTGATAAGAATTGATAAGACATGATAAGACTCTATAGGTGAATGTTTCACTTCCAGAGGGGAGGGCACTGGGTCACCCCCGTTTCGCCGGATTCAATGGCGTGTCTCCCATCCGGTCGTCTCGCCCTGGACCTGAGCCTCCGCACCCCGCGGCGCCGAACCTGGGCCGTGGATGGTCCGTTCGTTTCCGCGTTCGTTCGCCTGGTTCCACGGGCGAAGAAGAAGAACCTCCGGGACTCGGGGTCTGTCAATCGGTGAATCGAGACGTGTCTGGGAAACAATGTGTCACCAGATGGAGTGGATGAGGCCACAACATCCAAAACTCATGTGGTAGCTGCGAGTAGACTCATTGGCATGGGCGGCCCTGCTTCAATCAACTTGAATTCTAAAGACCCATGAAAGAAGAGCTGGAGTCACTGACAACATCAACAAGAAAGCACCAACTAAGTCGACCTAAAGCACCTACACGACCAGTTGGGCAAACAGCCCAACGTTGGACCCCAAACCACTGCCCAAGGGGCTGCAACGTGATGCGCCGATCCGACAACTGCATCTCTGCCTACGCGATGGACGACGCGGCAAGGCTGGTGTCGTCAATGGGGCGCCGGGGAAGCCCCAATGGCAAAGTGATGATCGACCGACTGGAGATGAATGGATTTGGGGCCTTGCAAAAGTCTCACAAGATCCTATCAGCGTCTGGCCGAATCATTCCTGCATGAACCACATGCAAGGAGGAAACGACGGATTCTCGGATTCTACAAAAGTCATGCCGCAGGTGTTCGGTGTTGACACGTTCGTCTAATCTACTGCCAGTCACCAGACCTCCTGCAGCGTCTGATAGTACCCATCCGAAAGCACCCGTTTAAAAGGTCTCAAGAATTCGAAGAATTGCACTCCCACCTTCGGAGAAGAGGAGGTCAAAAACATGTTTTGCCGGCCAAGGATTGTCAGTTCTTCAAGCCGGTCCTTCAGACATCTGAAATCGTCCAAAACTCATCCTCCAGTCAACCACATCCCACATCCATCCGCCTGGAAGAGATTACTCCTCACCGGTTCACTGGGTGCTCTCAACCATCGTATGAGGCCCCAGCGCGGGGTCTCCGCCCTGGGCGAAAACGTGGCAAAAACGTGGCGACCCATGGAGACCCATGGAGACCTCGAAACCAACAGCCTGAAAAGGAACCTTCTCAGAGCAACAGGAATCCGATGATCTCTACAAGCGTGGGTGCGAAAAGACACGATGTTACGGAAGATAGCAATGACTTGGACTGAATGGCCTTGTTCTCATGGTGAGCACATGTGAAATCCAACCCACAGTGGATGGGTCACCCAAGTACTACAGGACACGAGGAGCTACAACACAAAGGGGTTTTGTTGCGGAAGGATCCCACATTCCCTGATACCCTCTACAGTAGAGTTTGCCCCCACCTGAGGTAAAGCAAGATAGTCTTCCAAGCGATTTGCAGTTTGGATCGACCTCTACTCTCACTTGTTCCGGTTCATTTAGGTAACTCAAGCAACAAAAACCTTCCCCCAAGGTCAACCTGATCGATCAGTGTTTGACCTTGGAGACAAAAACCGCTTACGCAGCTGCGACCCAGCGTACGCACACAGCTGCGTGCGCGGAGCATAGGCGCTCCCCTCAAAAGTCCCAGACCATTATTTAGCACGGGTCTGTGACTCCACGATCCCAAAAAGGATCATTCCTTACGGAATGTCCTTTAACATCGAAAACGTTCGGTGACTGCCAAATATAGATCCAACATGATCCACCCATCCCGGTCCGACCAGTCCACCCTCCAGGCTCCGAAGCTTCAGGACCTTGGTGTCTCGACCGACGTCGGCCGACGTCGTCGCAGCGAAAGCCACGCTTTCCTCTTTCCGTTCGTGTCTTGCTAAAAGAACCCGTTCGGTGGAGTTCTAGAAGGGGTGTCTAGAAGGGGGTTGAAGGAATTGGGGTGGGGAAAGAAACGACGACTTAGACTTAGATAGTCCTCTGGTTTGCTGCTCTCGGTTTTCGCGGCTCAACGTTTCTACACGTCTACACCTCCTTGTTTGCTCACTTTGAGAAAGGACTTGATTGGGAGATTTGGAAGCATCCATGATGGGAGATTCTGAAGAACTTCTATGTACCAGCGGTCCCAAAGGGGACATCATTCCTTTGTGACTCCTGGTAGTATCAACGCTAGATGGTTTTTCATAGACGCCATGGTTTTGGGTATCTAACCATGCTTTAGCCGCAGCTCCCGCAATCTAGCCATGCTTTAGCTTGACCAACAACATCCGATGACCATCCTTGACAACAAGGTACACAACAAGACACCACAAGGTACTGAGGTTCATCCATATTCATCGACTGTACAAGAGAATGTTCATCATTCTTCATCCATTCTCCTGCTTCGTCTCCCCTCAACTACCAGACCCGACCTGCACCACCCGCCCTGAGATCGACCCGGCCGTCCCACCTCCCGCACGACCGTCCAAGGCGCCGGGGCTTTGGACCTGGCTCCACGGGGTGAGTTCCGTTTCCATGGTGCCACTGGTCACCTGCCGTTGCCGTTGCCGCCGAGAGGAGGGGAAGCAGGTCGGGCTGGTGAATTCAGCTGGAGAAATGGGAGTTGTGCGCAGGTGGATCAAGTGGGTTTAATGAGTTTCGGGTGGAGTGGTTTGTTTTGGCAAAGCTAAAGATGCCTCGTCATTCAGAAAGATTTGCCAGCTCGTCAGTCTTAAATTTGCTGTGGCATTCAACAGCAAGAGGAGAATCTCGAAGAACCACACAAACAAGTGACAAATGCCCTCATGGTTGAGCGTCCACAAGTTCACATCATGATGGTGCTGCGGTGAAAGGGAAAAGTCGAGGAGTCACCATGGTGCTGCTTCGCCCGAAATTGCACCGAAGCTTTTTTGGGTCTCTTCAGAGTTTGGTGTCCACCACCCTGCTATACCTAGATCTTCCAACTATGCAAAATGTATGCCTTTTAGTGTATAAAACCAGCCAAAAGGTATAAATGTTGCATACTTGGAAGATCTTCGGTATGAACCCTCGCTGTCCCATCCATCCCTCTGGTTCTCCTCGCCTGGCCCGGCCGATCCACCAGGGAAAAGCCATCCGCCTCGGAGCTCAGGTACGGTATGACAACGGAGCCCTCCTGGCACCCTCCTACACTGTACTTGTGTCGAAGTTCATCACCTGCCTTTGAAGGTGCGACTGGATTTCTAGGGAAAACCCCAGAACCTGCCAGGACAGCGCTCTCCATTTGACCCTTTTGTGCGTCTTCACAGCGTGTCTTCATGTCTCACGTCTGAGTCGGTCTCGAGACGAACAAAGGTCCCTGGCACTCAGCAGCACCCGCTTCGTCTGCCAGGGCGAACCAGCGACGGAGACGTTGCAGTTCACCGCGATCTGGGGACGTGAACGCGCTGCTTCCGCGACGGCAGAGTGGTCAGAGATGGTCAGAGTCAGTCATAGGGTCGTCCAAGGGATTTGAAAACACCTCTTATATCCTCTAATGGCAATTGTATTGGCTTGCTCTTCCCATGGAGGTCTCCCAATTCTTTCAGGTGTCTCCCACTGATCCCAGATCAATCCCGTTGCTTCGGCTGTGGACCATGCCACCCAGGAGTTTCCGGCTGTGTTTCACCTCCATAGTCAGTGGATCCCAGCTACCACCAATATATGAGGAACCAGGGGGGGTACCGTTCGGTCAATGGCTTCTAGGTCTTGGCACTGCTGAGCAGTTTCGGTGCAGCTGGATCCGGTGGGTGTTCTCCCAGGGATTCCTGATGCTCCGACTACTGTTCCTTTTCTTTCACCCATGGTACGACCAGTCTGCCAGTTGCAGCTAGCACAGTCGGCTTGGTTTTTCAATACACCAGTTGCAGAATACTGTACACTGTTGAACAGCTCGTCATAGACATGGAGATTGGGGCCGTTTGGGCCATGTTCCTCTGGAAAGGGGAAACTTTCTCTCTGTATATTAAGAACCAGAAGAGCTAATGGGTCTCCAGTCATGTGCACTCGTGACATGTGTCTCTAGTATCAGAGTGGACAACTTCTGTGTCTCCAATCATGAATGGAACTTCCATCGACACACATCACGACCTCGAAGAACAAGTCCCGCCTCGTGCAGGGCTCGCTGCGACCCTCGACGGCCCTCGCCCGCTGCGGCCTCGACGGAGAGGCGTCGCGGGTGAAGTGTCGCTGCACCACCGGCTGGAGACTTTTCGTGTTTGGAGACTCTTGGCTGTGGGTCCCAAAACAGAAACACACCCTCACCGATCGTCGTGAGTTGGAACGCGAAGAACGCGAGTCGTGGAGGTGGCAAATATTAATAGAACAAATTCCTACCTCCCTTTTCTCAAAGGTGAGTACCTTCTGAGAAGCTAGCTGGATCCCTAGGGTCAGAGAATGAAGAAACCTTGGCAGCTTAGCCTCCACACCGGGTGGTACCTGAGACCATGAAGCGCCGGACCGGTTTTTCCACACGCGGGACCAGTCACTGCCACAAAAACTCGGACCTTCTCTCCACTGCAACTTTGCAGCTGGCGATTAGCTGGGGGACCTATGGAAGAGCTCAAGACAACGCCGTCACCCTTCGCCCCAAAAAGGGAAAAGCTCAGGGATGGTCCCAAAAACCTTTCAACGTTCAACTCCAGAACTCGCACCCCCCGGCTCCAGGTCTTTGGCTCGCACCAGGGGCCGCGAGCCATGGGTTTCCACCGCCACCGCCCACCGCGACGGGCGACGCCTCCAGGTCTCTCACCAGCTCGGCCAAGTGCCGCCCCAGCCGCTCCACGCGCGCCTGGACAGGTCGCGAGCGTCCGACAGCGGTGCTTCACTTCTGCAGTCACGTCCCTGTGCCCAAGGAGTCCTATTCGTCCTCGTTTTTTTGTGTGGTGATGGAATGGTTCCACTTCGCCGAGAAACTCTTGGATGGTGGCAGAGTCCATGATCAAAGGCTCTTTTGGATTCCTTTGGCTTGTAACTTGTGTCCCAGCGGGTCTTTTGTCGATCTTGTCATGCTTGCCTTGCCAATCACCTGTGGTGATACAAACAATGCTGCTATCACCTCTGGTCTATCAGAGCTTCCCCTGCAGACGCAAGTCCTTTCACTTCGGACACAGGCGCGCAGAGCCTCTCCAGCCTCACCCCTCCCGTACTGGCGCAGCTTCTCCGTCCCCTCTTTTTCTCCACGCCCCTCCAGATCCCCGGGCTCGCGAGCCCCGCGGCCAGCTCGCCGCGGGCGACGGCGGAGCCCAGCAGAAGGCGATCCGGGGCGAGGGCCAGGTGTGGCAGGCGCTGCAACAGCTGAAACCTCGTCCAAGCGGCGCCGCTCCGAAGGGGCGGGTCTGGGGGGGGTCGCCGGGCGTTTGGTTTGGTGCGAACGAGGCGAAACGCACACCACTGGTACAGAAGAAACTGGGTGGGTAGGAAACACCCACTGTGCTGAGTGCTTCATAGTTTCATAGTGGACATCTAACGGGTTAACGTATCTCCTGCTGGAAAGCTGGTCCATCACAGTACCTGGCACCACTCAGGTACCGTAGATGCATGGCCGCCTTCCGTGCTTCTTCCCCCCATCGGGGATGGCTCTCCTACCCAACATCCACAATATTCCACTGAAAGCCCGGTTTCCTTTGCAGGATGGCTCCAAGGCGCGCGCGTGGCCAGGCTGCGACACAAGAAAAGATGACCGCTGTGCAAGAGGCACAGCTGTTCTCCACCTTCTTCTCCTAACATTTTTCTGGACGGTTTTTCTGGACCGACTGAGTTCCATGCGTTCTTCACACCGCTGATGCTTTCCGGCGCGAAAAAAAGTGGAACGCTTCGAATTCCGCTTCGTGGGGGTTCGTGACCCATGGAGGTCGTCGGGCGCCGTCGGCACGAACCTTCAGACGTCAAAAACGAACACCCCAACGGTTCGCTCCAATGGATATCCTCGAATCGAATCAATCTATAGTTCTTTCCTTCTATCTGTTTTTTTTGATTTATTTCGATCTTTCTATCTTTCTATCTATATTTATCTACCCATATTTGGGGGGAACCAGTTTCTTTGTTGAGGGTCCAGCGGGTGGTTTGAGATTCCTTGTCTTCCTCAACGCACAGCCAGCTATTTCCACAAAGCAACTACGTAGGACCATGTAAAGGGTTCGGAGTGTCTCAGGAAGGGGTCATTCAGAACCCAGTGATGAAGCCATGGCAGAAGACTGTAGACCCTTAACACCATAGGATAATGCAGCGGTGTAATTAGCACGTTGGGACCTGTGTTACCTTCCCACATGTCAAGGTAGGTGCCTGTCCATGTCTGCATCCCTCAGCTACTCGGTCCTGCATGCCGCTTAGCCATGAGAACATCTTGTACCAGGGCGCTCTCTGCGAACATGCTGCCAATGCCGCGCTGTTGCACATGGCATCCTTCGAGTTTAGGTGGTGTGTTGACACCAGAAAAAATAGAAAAACATCCTCCCTAAATAAAACCAAATCTGATTTCACGCACTTTCAGGATGGATGCCAAGCCATTTGGGAACCTTGCCTTCGTATATCGAAGATTCCTTCGTTCCAATTGATTGCCCAAGAAACCACTCAATGGAAGCCTTGGAGGTCCTGACTGGTGCGACAAAAGTAGGGAATCAGTTGGGTCTATCCTATTACCAGTACAGTAACAGCAGATGATGATGATGATGATGATGATGATGATGATGATGGTTGGTGTTCAGTTGCAGGCCTTGTTCAAAAATAGTGATTTGCTTGCGAAACCCTGACGACTCTAAAGGACAGGAACACGGACACCCAAGGAACTGGAAGGAGCTCGGCTCGCTCAATCCAGCCACCCTCCACCCGTAGGTCTCGTTGCAGGGCGGCCGGTCAGCTTGGAGCTGGCGACCGATGAATCCGGTGCGTCGATTTGACCTGGGTCGACGAGCGGTCGCGGGTCCTTTCTCCTGAACAGACCAGGACCACCATCCGAGCGAATCAGAACATGTTCCAACCATGTCACGCCCTGTTCCAGTTTCATTTGGGAGTGTCCCATCCTCACATACTCCGTCCAAAAAGGATCGGCCTCCCTGGGACCGATCATGAGATCAAACCACTCAATGGGAATGCTGCTTGGCCCACTGCTTGGTGTGAAACCACCCTTCGGACCTTGCTCCATCCATTTCCTAATGTCCACTTGCCATCCGTGTGCATAGGTACACACAGAGGCATAGATAGATGGGAGGTAAAGCTGCTGCTGAATACACCCACCCCGGATCACCCTGGCATGTCCATCCCCCGTCCTGCGCTGCGTGCGCTGCGTCCGCGGCGCCACCCGAAAAGCTCCTCAGCCCCTGGCGCCAGCCATCGCCGGCGAGGCCAGTGAGGGCGGCGCGGACGTGCCATGCGGTCTCGGACGTGCGCTCGGAGTGCCATGCTGACGCTCGTGCCACTGGGAGTGCCGAAGCACGCATGTGGAAAGGGTGCTTTAAAAAAATGAAAAAAAAAAAAAAAAAACACTGTGAGAGTTTGATCAAGCGTTGGATGGGAGAAGATCTTGGAGTCAATTGCCAGGCGGTGTTTTCAGTTGAGAGACAACAATCCTTCCTCATTGGGACCGTTTCCAGGATGGTTGCTGGGCCACCCATCCTCCAAAAAGTCATGTTGTGCTCATCACGATGGTTTTGTGGGTTTAGACTCTAAGACCGGGTATACAATAAAGCTCTGGTTAAACATGAGGCAAGGCAAGTACCGTGCATGGCAAGATCCACACACCCTTCGGCCGAAATCGCACAAGATCTTAGCCGGGCATCTGGCAAATTCTGCTCTTGTCTCCTGAGCTGGGAAGGAGAGGTCTAGCTGATCCAGCTGAATTGCTTGGTCCAGTTGATCTCTTGGAGTGGCTTTCGGATGGTCGGGTCTTCTTGTCTTCTGCATGGTCTGAGAGGCTGAGTCTTCTTGGCACCTTTTCGAGGACGAGAGTCTGAGTCCGTCCACGGTCAAGTCCAGTTCGTCGCGATGCGCGAAGATCTTTGTTCAGTCCCTACGTGTTCGGAACACCAGGCTGATCATCTTCCTCAAACCCTGCGGACTTATTTTGTGGAGAAAACGGCCGACTTGTCAACCATCCGCATGATCAACAAATCCACGATCAAAGGCAGCTTCTGAACCACGGATGACAGAAGAGTTCCTGCCTCACGTGTGATCCCAAGAACCGAAAAATGCACCGTTGCTCCCCGTCTTCAGTGCCTACTTATACAATAGATGGCTTCTTCTAATTCAACACTCAACCCATCTCAAGCGCAATTTCCTCCAGCCATGCCACATCTGCTGCAAGAGCGTATATCCCAACGTCCAGCTCTCGCAGGCATCGATGGCGGCTCCGAACGCCACCAGGCCTCACCCGGCGTCGGCCAAAAGAGCGAAGGAATTGATGAAGGATGAAGGATGACTTGGATTGAAGATGATCTCCCCCCCAGGAAGGATGACCAAATGCCCAACCCCTCTAATATGTCTCCTCGTCATTAGTGGTGTGTCCACTTGCCCACTCGCCACGGAACCGCCTCTGCGTAGGCCATGGTGCAGAAACAGCCCCAAGGCCTGACCCAGGTGGTGTGTCCACGTCGGCGATGGTCCGTCCCGTCGTTCCAAAAATGGACGTTCGTTGCCAAAGAGACATGGATATAATGATCCCCAAATAGATAGTGGCACAGTTTCCACCTTTTGAGTGAGGATCTACGAACTTCTATCTATTTGGGGATCTATGTATTACAATCTGTATGATGTGTGTCATTATTTTTCCATCTTGTTCCATCTGTTTCCTATTATGAATATGTTTTCACCTCCATGATCCTCCATTTCACCTTCGTCGTTCCATCCTTCCAAATCGCGAAATCGTCACGGATGTCCGATGTCCAAATCGTATTTCCTTGAAAAAACGCCAACGGCGAAGCCCCCAGCACGGTTGCTCCGTCCTCCTCCCATGCCGCAGCACGGGCACAAGCGCTCCCAGCCACGTTGAAGGAGTCGGTGTCCTGGATGGGGCCAACTGATGGGGTTCCATGGATGGACTGGTCGACTTCCCATGTGCATTCTGAGGGAATGGCTGCATGGTGAGCCCTGCGCACCCAGGACGTGGGTCCCTGAAGCGTACCTGAACCACGGGTCGCTGTGCCATGGCACGTAGCCGCCCCACGGCACCGCGCCAGCTGCCGGTCACCGCCGTCGTCCACAGCACCGTATCGCCTGGTGACCGGCGTTCAGACCCCAAAGTCAGGTCGAGAGGAACCGCCAAAGCGCTCGGAACGACGGGGGGGCGGATTCCGATGTCAAAAACGGCCATGAAAGCCATGAAAGAGCGGCCGCAGATCCGCCGCAGATCCGCCCGCCCATGCGGCAGGATGCGGCACATCGATCGGCACGTGTCCCAATCGATCCAGTCTGATTTTGGCACCATCGATCCTTGGAAACCTCACGATTGACTTTCGATTGGCGCTCATGGTTGCTATGTTTCTCCATGTGTCCCATGTTTCATTGGCGGTTTGCTCCACGTTTGGGTCTACATCCCAGTTTGCCCATGTTCATCTCCTATCGCATGTGAGGCAAACATCAAGCAAATAGAAAACAACAAATCAATGAACACACGTGCAATGCATTGCGTTTGTCATCTCAGTTTCTCTAATGACTCTATATAATGGTTTACCAACTTGGGTGTTCAATTGATCATCGTGGCACCCATGTGACGATCCATCATGGCAGAGTGTCGAATGAAGTCGACGGTGAAGCACTTCATCCACTGGATAAACAAAGGGACACTGGGACTGGCTTTAAAAAAGGAAAACTGCATTGTTAAAAGAAGGAACACAAAAGGGGAGGCCTAGGGAACATCAGAATCTCTCCAAGCAAAACCAGAATACGAATACCTCTCCAAAAGGTGCCACATCTGCAGGAACCTCGGGACTGCTCGCTCGCTCGGAACACCGTGGATCTTCTCTGAAACGGCGGGTTCACGGGTCGTTCACAGGGCCGGGTTCACAGGTCCGCTTGTCCAACGGCGAAATGGCTTGGAAGGTTCACGGCTCCAAAACGGATCATCTCTCACTTCAGTTCTTCCTCCAAATTGCATCGCAACCGGAAGTGAAAGACATCAGAGATCCGTTTCCGTTTTCAGAAAAAAATAAACGTGGAAGTTTCGACATCCATCTGGAAGAGGTGACTGGTGAAGTTGGATCTCAATCTTGCTTCTTCCTCTCATCTCTCTCGCGGCACAGCTGCCTGCGATCCGTGCGCCAGAAACTGCTGCGCGCAAGAGCTCCAGGGGCCAACGCCAGTGCTCCTGCGCCCAACTCGTGGCGTTCACAAGGCCTGAAGCCTTTTTGGAAGGGCGCTTTGCTCCAGTCACGACATCTAAAACGTGCAACATCCAGAATCCTAACAAAATAAACCTTACCATTACCCGTCATCTCAACCAAATCTGTCTTTGGAGGCTTTGATCCTGCGCTTTGATGTCAAAACCCACCTTCCCCCAAGTTTCCCCCACACTCATCTCCTCACCACATGCCCTTGCTGCAGCACTCCACCCGAAACCATCCGCCGCGCTTCTCGAACTCGAAGCGAGTGTGAAGAGGCCGAGCGCCCAGCACTCCGCAGCGGCCAAGGCCCCCAATCCGATGTTCACCAGTCTCGGGGAAGGCTGTCGACGCCCGAGCCGAGGCGGAAGGGCAAAAGCTGGTAGAGTCCACGGCCAGCGGCGCCAGGGTTTCTGTTTGGAAAAGGGTTCAAATGGAGCAAGTCGTGAAGAAATGGAAGAGAACTCAGAAGTTTAAAACCGCAGCGTCAGAAAAACCAAACGCCTTAGATCTCGGGTGGGTCACTTCGTTCAAACGAAGTGAGTCCAAATGTTCAATGACATGGGAAAAAACAGTGTCAAAGATCTTCACGTGGGTGGAAAGCATCACCTAACCTGGTCAAATGCATGCTCACCCACACCTGAGGTTGTCCAAAATGACCTGTCCACCCACTAAAGTCTGCTATTTCACATGAAAAAAAACCTGTTCACCCACCCAAAAACCATCTGTTCTTGCATCCGTTTCTCCCAAAACATGGCTGAGTGGAAAACGTCTCCCAAAGCGACGTGAAGGGGGTCAATGGTCTCGGTCTTCACTCAGGTCACCCGGGTCACCCGGCGTTTTGGTCCAAGCTTTCCAGTGTTTTTGGACCCAAACTATGGAGGCAGTGGCAGCGAACGGACTCCTACAAAACCTTGGAGTGTCCAAGCTGATTCACTTCATTTCAGTTCGGCTTGTTGTTGGACCCTAAAGTCTCTAACTATCCCAGCGAGACATATATGACTCTTATATGACCCTATACTTCGACTATGAACAACAAGTACGTCCCTTTTCTCACTTCACCTGTCTTGGTCGCTCTGCCCTGTACAATCTTAGCCTCTAAAGACAAGGAACAAGAACAAAGACCAGACAATCCGTCGGGATGGCCAGTGGCAAGTCACTTAGACTCTAAAGACAGCCCACAGCTCAGCTACACATGCTACACATGCTACAAGACCCAATCCCGCTTCAGCTGCCGTGAGGCTGGGTATCACAAGGTCCACGCTTCATCAGCAGCTGACCGCGCTGCCACGTCCAGGGCACCTGCAGTTCCGGGGTGCCGTGCCAGTGCAAGTTCTGCACATGTGCCGTTCAGTCAGCACCTGCGGATCTTCCAACTCTGCAAAGTGTTTGCCGAACTGGACTGTTTATCTACCTTGAGTCTCCAAAGACCTCTTTTTCTTGGAAAGGAAAAATTAAAAGGGTCATTGGAGACTCAAGGTAGATGAACAGGGCAGACATGTGGCACTGGTTTCTCAGATGCCCGAGCGCATCGCGACTGTGCCACTTCTCAGTCCCTTCCCCAGGCCTTCTCACATGCGCTCAGGGCGGCTCCCTTGGCAACGACATCACTCCGTAAATCCGAGTCCTGCAGGACAGACATAGTTGGGCTTCATGTGGCATTCGCACCAAACTGGGCGTTGGATCGAAAAAAACAGACATCGGCGTCACTGGCGGAACTGGTTTGGGGATTCCCGATTCACAGCCGCACGGCGCCGGGTGTGGCACGGCATCTCTGTGTTGCGGCTGGCTGGTCAAAATGGAATTCAAACAACCCAGGGTCTTCCCTGGAAGCTGCTCAAGAGTGGCAGAGGACCCAATCCCAACAGCACGGGACACGGAACTCGGAGAAGCAGAGGCCCCATACATGCATTGGAGAGTCTTGTGTTGCTTGCCAAAAAAAGCATGTGAGTTGCTTGTGAGTTGCGA
Organism: Durusdinium trenchii; assembly: GCA_963970005.1. NCBI lineage: Eukaryota > Dinophyceae > Suessiales > Symbiodiniaceae > Durusdinium > Durusdinium trenchii. The sequence continues at coordinate 500,988 of CAXAMN010000170.1, forward strand.
AAGGAGTTTGTGTTTTTTGATGTTGTTTGACGTTGTTTGTGAGTTGCTCAGAGTTTGTGGTGGTTTGTGGTCATTTGATGTTGTTTGATGTTGTTGCGAAGAGTCTTTTTTGGCTGCATTGTAAATCTTCATAGCATCGACAAACTGGCTCTCGAAGCCCCCTTTCCTCTTCATCTCTGCTCTTCCATGACGTCAACAAAAACATGTAGGATTCAAGATGTACATGTAAAAAAGTGCTTGTGGTTGAAGACCCTGGAATATCAACCCCAGCTGTGGAGATTGGTCAGTGGGCTGGTTGAAGGGAACTAGTTTCTAGATCCATTTCGGATTCAAGAAGCCATCTTCCCTTTCCTTCCGTCTCCAAGTTCTTCCTCCACCCCAAACTCATCCAGCTCGGCCTCTCCTGCAGCTGTCGGAAGAGTTCCCACGCTTGGCACCATGGGTTCTGCTGAGCACATGAGCGGATCACCGCAGTCAGTTGTTCCAGCTCCTGCAGATCTTCACCCGATTCCCACCGGTTTTTCGGTGGGTTTGGAAACAACACCGAGGGCAGGTGCAGGGTGCAGGTCTTTTCTGGGCGACTTGTGCGGTGACTTCAGTCTCTTTGGCAGGTTGATTGATATGAAGGACCGGGACTTTTGGAGGGTTCTGAGATGAACCTCATTGAACCTCTATTCAGACATTCTCGAACTGACTCACCTTCCAAAACAAAGAAACGGCGAAATCGGATGAAAGAGGTTGTCGGGTCGGAAAAACACCTATATAAGGTCTAGGTCTGTAATGCCTTGGAATAATAAAAAGCATGGTTTTCCAAGCACTTTTGCCAGATTCGGTCGCCCAGTCCTAGGTTTTGATCGGCAACGTTGCCCGCATTCGATCGACTTCAAAAATGCTGTTGTTTTTCATTCGTCGTGTGTCTGTGCATGCCCAGGACCATAGGACCATAGGACCACTGTCATGGAGACTGACCACTGTCATGGTTCCAAATAGCTCAGGTTTCGGCGCAAAAACCGTTTCGGCTCCAGGTCAACTACCGGAATGGAACCGGACGCCTTAACACCACGTGTCCGGTTCCTCATGGTCTAGTCTGCCTGCCCCTGTTTGGACCGCTCTGGATGAACTTCCAAATGAACACTTCACGAGAATCAATCCAATCAGTGCCATGTGTTAGCCAAACTTCAAGCATCAAATTGGCATCTTCGAGTGCCATGTCTGGTCTCGAGCGCCCACGAGTGCCTACGAGTACCCAGCTTGTTCAATCCCTGACGAGTCGCACCCCGCGGTGCCGAGTCGACCGACCGTGCTTCGCGGCCACCGCCGTGGTGTGCTTTGTTCGCGGCACGTGGCTGTGGCGAGTGGTTGTTTCGACGGCCAATCTCTCAACGTGTGTGAAAGTGATTCGCGGCACGTGGATGGGAGCACTTCTCTTCTCTTCAACAAAACGACTGCCATACCCAAGTGGTATCTGGGATCACAAGGTGCCTGCCAAAGGGTGTTCACCTACTTCCTAGGAGAAGTTGCCAAACAAAGGTCTCGGGATTTGTGCCGCAACTTTTACTTTGGGCAATGGTTTGCCCCACTGTTTGTCACTTTGTAGCCCATCTTCGCCATTTTGGCCAATTCATGCAAGCCGCAGAGCAGGCAACTCTTCCAGAGCTCAGTGTTCAAGTCTCCATGGAACCAGTCTCCCACTTCATTCGATCCCGGACGGAACTCCCTACCTACCGGCCCAACGGAACGGGACGGGACCGACACGCCGAGAAGACGGAACTCGGAAGGCCGACCTGCTCTGCGAACCGATCAGTGGTGAATCGGTCATGCAAAAGGGTTGCGATCCAGATCGTGATCGGCCCAACACATCACATGTGCAACATGGAAGTGGAAAAAACAAACATGAAAAAAACAAGACGTGTTCGTAAAGGAAAGCTGTCTTCCAAGGGACCATGTTCCACTTCGTTAGTCAGAGTGTAGATCCCTCAAGTTCCAACGACCAGTCCTTTCCTTTCCGTTTTGAAGGTTCAGATTTAACTTCGTGCTAGAGTGCCCAAGTAGGTTGCACAATGTTGCACAAACCAAGGCTGTTTTTTCCAAGCCTGTTGGATCCGTAAAAAGCTTGGGAAGTCTCAGGTAAGACCCTGAACACATCATGTTCATGTCATTTCGAGCATGTTCAGTCGTGTCCGGACTTCAGCTACACATGCAGAACTGTTGCAAGAAATCCGACAACACATCACCTGAAACAGGAATTAAAAGGAACGTCTGCCGTCTGAATCGATTTGGATCGCCTTCCCTGGCGAAGATGGTCCGGTCAGCCTGGTGTGCACCCCAAGATTCACACGCGTGTGCCCGCGAACAGCACGCCAACAGTTCGTTTTCTTAGTGATTACTATAGTCAGAATGGTCCACAAATTGCCGAAGTACTTAGTGATGGAAAGTAAGTCGGACTGGCCACCAGGTTCCATGTGAATCTTTAGAGGTGTAGATGTGTCCGGAACCAAAGCCGCCTGACCAGCTGAGCTGATACGGACCTCCCCAGTTCTCCAACGACCTACCCGACCAGGCGTCATGGTCGGGGCGATCGGATGATGGTACCATTGGATGATTCACTGGGAAGTGTGATTCACAGCAAAGTGGCAAAAAGCGTCGAAGGCATGATCGTTTTGATCATCTCTTCTAAATACCAAACCCTGAAAAGATCCTTTCTCGACCATACATCAAAGCATATATGAGGTTCCATGAATGCGGCTGTGCCAGCGTCGCCAGCGCCTGGAGCTTGCATATAGCTGCCAGCGCATTCCTGCGCAAACGCGGCATGGCGAAAGGGTAGCCTGCACAGCCGAATGACAATGATTGCAATGAACAATTGACCACATTGTCAGGACGTTGGAAAGACTTGGCGCACAGTGCACACCTACAGATTTGGTGGGAAATGAAAGAGTACTATAATAGTTTTATAGACCTCAAAGAATTGTAGGAGCTTTGACCGGCCTTGACCTCATCTCTATTGACTTGTGAACAGAATGTCAAGACATGTCAAGACATGTCAGGCCTCTTCATACAGAAAGCCATTGCGAGGGATGCGTTCCGAACCAACCTGTAGGGCTCCCTGCACGAGTACAGCTTTTGGATGGGCAATCCTTGAGGACATGTTCAACATCAGCCTTTCTTCCATGGCTGCAAGCAACCGTAACTAACGGCAAATGCTCCCACAGCAGCAGCAGCAGCGCCACTGACAGGTGTTCACTGGCAATTGCCTTGGATTTACTGATACAGGGTCTCGCCTGGAACAACAGAATATGGCCCATTGGAAGGGGAAACGAAAGAAAATATATTACTTATAGTATATAAAAACCCTTTGAGCAACATGAGGCTGCAATGTCTAATGGTCTTGACCCATCATTTGCAGCCTTGCTTTCGTCAGCTCCAGCTGCTACCAGCAACCACACAGCTTCCAGCTGGTTTCTCTCAGCTGCCAAGTAGAGTGGTGTCGAGCCAAACCAATCTTGTCGGTCCAGATCTGCCTGGGCTTCTAGCAGCAACGATATGCATTTCGAACTGCCAGCCCATGCTGCAGTGTGTAGTGCTGTCCAGCCAAAATCGCGTGTGAAGTCTGAAGCTAGTGGTTTCTGTAGCATCATTTCTACTTCCTCATAGCGATACGTGGCACACGCCATGAGGAGCTTCACGTCGCACTCGTGGGATTGCTCGAAATCCACGACAAGGAGCTGCACCTTTGAAGGAGGAAGGACCTCCTGGTAGAAAAAACCACGCTTCGAACGAAATGAGTGTTGTGTCAATGTTTTTAGGGCAAAAAGGAAAATCCGAACAGAACCCAACAGAACATACTTCGATCGCACGACATCGCCGTGGAAGAAAACGTTTCGCAGATCTCCCGAAATCGGCGGGACTTCCATGGCGATCTGCGTTGAGAAAAAAAGGATCGACGCGAGTCACTACAAGCCATTTCTATGGCATTGGTCATGCTACTGGTTTCCTACCCCTGTGGTTTGCCATTGCGAATCAGCATTGGTCATTTCTAGCATTTGTCATTTGCTACCCCTGTGGTTTGTCTTGGTCATCCATGTGGACGTTTTCTACATGGACCCTTGCAATCGACCCATCTTCCTCTAAATCTCTACAACTGCAGCATGGACAACAAGGGTATGTTTTGAGACCTCTCCTGGTCGTCCAACAGACGTCCAAGATCTTCTGCAAAGCACCTTTGCTGGAACCTTGTAAATCCAATCCTCAGTGGCAGAAATGATCTCTTTCCACCTACGGTCCCAACATAGGAAACAGGTACTGTCCATTTCAGAAAGGCTATTGCAGCCACTGCCACGACTACCTTCTTCTTCTACCAGGCTACCTGAGACGTCTCATGATTTTACGGAGTTCTCTGGCCAGTGTTCACCTCGCTCCACGCCATCTGAACTCAACTGCTTGATCTCTTGGGGAATACCAGGTCCACTGGCTGGGCCAAGACACGAAAGGGAGGCCTTTGGAAACCGAGCAACCAAGAACCAAATCTCTTCACCACAAACTGTTCACAATCTTTCACATCAATGGATTGCCCAAAACACGGATTGGAGGTCTGTCTTTGGAAGCTTAGCTGAAATCAGAGTGCAAGTGTCTTCTTCAACCAACTATGCGCCTCTTGAAAGGTGACCCGCAAAGTAGAGGCACTAGCTTGGATGGTAAATTGGCTTGGAAGTAAAAAATGCCGGAAATGCAAGAGGCTATATAGGTAAGACATGGTAACACCCCACATGCAAACTACTTATCCGGGTACGCTACTCAAAAGGTTGTGGTTTCTTCACATTGAGAGATTCATATGCTTCGACAGTCCACGGGACACCAATGCACTACCCGGTAGACGGGCACCCCATATCAGTACTGCTTTGGGTTCCGGATTCGACACCCCATACCTTCAGGAGGTTCTGATGTTTCGTGATAAGTAGCTATGTTGGTCAATGCGGATCCTATCGATCAATGGTGATGTCACTGCGGTCATCCGCAGATTCTCCAATGAAAACACAAAAAGAACAAGAATGCAAAGAATGTTTGAGGTCTCTATCAACGGTAGGCTGTCCTGAGTCCTTAGGTGCGTTCACTAAACTTTAAAATAACCATCAGAAATCGCAGTGCAACCATTGCAGAGGAGAATCTGCTTGGCCAACATCCTCTTGAGCCACCGTACCGACTTGCCCTCCACCTGCTCCGGAGCAAAGGCGGCTACACTTCGGCCAGATATCGCCCAAAGGACACGAAACATCGGCTGGCCACCGGCGCATGGCACCGGCGCATCGCGCATGGCGCATGGCGCATGGCGCCACGCTTGAGCCCCAAAGAATGCATGGCAGAGGCAGCTTGCGAGTAGGGCTTTGACTCATGGGTTCAGAGGCCACATACGGTTTGGTCCGACAAGCAGATGATCAAATGAAAAAAGAAGAACACCAGCTCTGGAGATGACATTGGAAACAATTGACAGCTGATGTTCCTTCTCTGCTTCAGTCTGGATTGTAGTGCTTCAGTTTCCACTTGATAGGTGCTTACTGGTCGAAATCATTTCAGCATGTAACGGTTACAGTCTTCAAGGTCCAATAGTCTTACCCTCGTCCAATCAAAGCCTCTTTTGTATAGAAAAATACACTGAGACATTGACATTGTGACATGTGTATTTAAAGCCGGATTTGGGGTCTTCATGTGTTTAATTGAAGTTGATTGAGATTCCTTTTCCAAATGAAACAAAAACTTTGTGTGCAACTGGTGTCCGGTTTAAAGTTCTTTCTAGAAGCAACTAGTTCATTGATGGTAAAGTTGTTTCCAAATATATATATATATAAGTTATTCAAAAACCATATTGATGTGTAATTGGATGCCTATCAAAATCCTTTTTGTACACTCTGTGTCCAAATTAATATAAATGACGTTCTTCCACGTGGTCGCCAATTAAACAATCCTTTGGTTTAACACTTTGAAGATCAAGGAATACTATTAATGTTTAATTGGTGTCCACTTGGAACCCCTTGCAGAAGCGTGTTCTAAATCAATTTGTACCAGTATGTGGATTTTCAATGTGTTTCCAATGAAAACATGTTTTAACAAAATCAAGAAATGAACTGTATAAACGTTTGATGGTTAATGTGTAGTTTAAACCAATCAAATCATTGATAGTCAATTGTTCTAATTGAAATTATCAGGTTTATCTGTAAAATGAACTAGAGCTTTGGTTTGAAATGGTTTCCAATCAACATCACTTTGTAAAGCCTTCCCAAAAGGATACAGTAGTTAATAGTTAATTGATATTTTAGCTGTTGTCAACAAAGCATTCTATAAAGGATATGGATTTGCAATCGGTTTCCTATCAAAACTCCTTGTAAAGTCTTTTTAAAATCAATGAACATATTACCTTGCAATGTGCTTCCCGTCAATTATAAAGCAGTTTTGGATAGAGGGAATTCACAACTAAGAGAAAAGCTACTAGTGAGAGAAGCTACTAGTAGCTCCTGGCACTACTACTAGTAGCAAGAAGCTACTAGTAACAAGGGCATGACTACTAGTAGGAAGGTGCCTTACTAATATACGTAGTTTGCTATTGGTCTCTTAAGCTGTCAGGCACCAAACGTCCCATGGCAGAGCAAGCTGTGTAGGAAAGACAAGACTGTTTTGCCAAACAGAAGAAATAGCCCGAAGACAAAGTCTCTGGAGACCTCTGCGACCTCAAGACTGGTGCTCGACCAAGGAAAAAAATGATTCAGCTGATGTGGAAGCCTGCTCCATCATCCTCGGGTGTTCTACCATCCATCTGCACCACAAAACATGCCCACAGATCAAAGCCGTGATGATGCAAGCCGTGCTTAAGTAGTATTTTGACATCACTAGCACTGTACAAGTGGGCCTTCTGCATCATGGGCACGATAGTTTTGCAAGTTGAAACCTTTTCAGTGTCAGATACGGCTGAAGCTAAATTGAGATCTTGAAACAAGTAAAGAAGCTGCTCAACGCGGACAATGTTGTGCTTCAGCCGATGCTCTACAGACTTCCCTCGATCTTCTACTTTTCCACTTTGTAGGCACCGAATGCCACGCACCGGTCTCATCAGGTCCTGTCCCCGGAGCACGCTCTGCCATTGCCCCGCACGAGCGCAAGCAGCGCAGAGCGCCTCGCGGTGTTCGGAAGGCGAAGGAAAGAACTTCCGCCACAGTAGTGGCCACTTGGAGAGGTATTGGTTTGAGAGCTCCTACAAAATCGAAAAAAAATAGAAGTGCTCCTATCAAGAAACTGCTGCATGGGTCTTACATGGCAGACCTCATGTTCTTCACAATAGGGAGACGGAGTCCACTTTAGGCCAGGAGAGAATCTTCATCGATATCGGCTCGTTTTCGGCAATGGAGGCGGACCAGTGCCCAGGCTGCCATATGACATGGTTGTACACGGCGCACAGGGTATGCCCTTCTATGAATCAACCAACAACCAACCAAAGGGCATAAAAAACCATCTATGTCCCGACCACTGTAAAACCGCAGAACAGTGATGAAAATGAGAGACTGAGGGATGATCAGTCCATCTACTGTCATGTTGAATGACGAAGGCCCTGTACCCAGCGCGATCATCTCAACGGTGCTTTCTCAGGCCATGCTACTCAGGGCCATTCCGATTGCAACGAAATCGACATTTCCATGGGAACATCGGTATTGTCAAAGAGAAGGAGTGAGCCCAAGTCAGTGGATCTGCATCCGTAGTATCCCCACCATTCCCAAGAACTCAGGCTCCCACATTTTGACCTCATGCAGTGCAAACATTGGAATCTCACTGCCCTTCTGGTTAGCCTTCGAAACATGGTTTTCATCTAAGCTCTACAGTTTGGCCCATCTTCATCCATTTTCTACATCGATGAGACGTACTTCCTTGGTGCAGCTTGATTTTCACGAAGCAGATGTAGACTGGTACCCTGTCCAAATACAGGTATTTTGGGGTAAAGGTTCCCACAAGCAACCAATGAGTTCAGGAAAATGCACCTCCACATGATGTATTGGAGGGTGTGTCTCCATAGTTTTCTTTCAAGAACTAGTTGATCAGAAATACCGAAATACCTAACTAACTTGACAAAATAGACGGATTTGGACGATTCTTTGCAGAAGTCCCATTCAATCTCCGACTCCGACTCGTGGTCCAAAGACCGTTTCACGGTGGGACCGTCCACCGGACACTTGAAATCTCAACGCTGGACTCGTCCAGTCGACGATCTAAGAATGGTCTGACTAATCCGATGACCCCGCATGCGGAGGAATGTCCGAAGTACTTTCAATCGGTCCAAGTCGGATCGTCTTCAGCCCTGGACTTCGGTTGGACCGACTACATCTTCTTAGGATGAGACCGACTTCATCGATGCGGGCAATGGCGATCCTTCGAGGACCTTCGTCCCGATGCGGAGCTCCAAACAACCGAGCCTGTGTTCGACCGAGGGAGCCCCGCCCGAGGCGGAAACGGAGACTGTGGGGGGGGTCGAAGCAAGGTCCGTCGAGGTGGGGAAGCACTGGGAAGCGTTGCCCTCGACTTGAAGCAAGCACCCCAAGTGAGCGAGGAGCCATCTACCACTCCACCCACATCAGGCCCCAGTCAGCCCCCAGTCACTCCACCCATGGCTTCCAAGACCCCCAAGCGCCAACCTCCAGAGCCAAGCTGCTAATGGTGTCCAATCGACCACCTTGAGACCGAAAGTGCTCTGAGCACTCCAAAGCCTTGCACACGATGCGACACTGGAGGAACTCCTCTAAAACACTGATTTAAAAAAAAAAACACTATAGCAGGAGTCGAGGTGTGAGGTGTGATGGAAGTATGGAAGTCAAGATCTGCAGACTTGCCGGACTTTCCACGGACGTTTTCCCTTTAACATGAAACATCCACCAATTCCCGATCCTGGACCCCTTTTCTTCGCAAAAAGGTCAAACCTGGCCGAGAGGCGTAGGATGTGCAGCATCTTCTGTTTTGGATGTTTTTGTGCTTTTTCATGATGTCAAGAAGCCCATCTTCACCCAAATTCTGTCACCAACGCCACGAACCAGCGAACCTGCAAACCCCGAGACCTCCGTTCGACGGGGGTTGCACCTCTTGCCAGCCGCTGTGGCGGCCGCACTGCCCGATGACCGCTGTCAAACGGCGCAGGGCACTCGCTGAGGGCGGGGTCTGGGCAGGTGGTCGCAGGGAAAAGCTCCGGTGGGATCTGGGATGGGTAACGGATGGGTTGGTTGTAAAACTACTTGGTGAGGAAACAACACATATAATATATACTTAAATTAGAGTCGAGTAATTGATATGTGGTCAATTGGGTCAGGCAGATCTGGATTTTGGGGGCCAGGAGGCCGGGCCCCGCTAACAATACAAAACCAGCATGTTTTCAACTTGATCTTGCTCAAATGGTGGATCTGTCTGGATAATGGATCTTCGGGGGAGAAAATTCCTCAGCGACGCCACCTGCCTCGCAAGTTGGAGAACGATAGTTTCTCAAGGGACGAACGAAAGCAGCAGCGGAGCACAGCTTCCCACCCACGGCCTGCACCATGCCAACTCGGGCCTCCGCCCCTGCAAGCTGCAAAAGCTCTTTGCACTTGAGAAGGATTCGAAGAAAAACAGACATATTCCAGAAATCAGACATGGTCCTCCTCGGCCACGACCTTCTCAACATTGGAAGCTTGAGAGCTTCAAGCGTGGCGGAGGCGGGGGCCCCTCGGACGCAGTTTCGCACCCAAAAAGCCCCAAGTCTTCGTCCCTCTTTGAGACGTCCTCGGGGTGTGATGACTACCGGGCTGTTTCTGGGCACGGGCCAAGCGCTCGTTCGACATAAACATCGAAGTCTGGCCGTGGCAGGTCTTTGCGAAGCTGGAGGTCGTGAAACCTCAATGAAGCTCAACACATGAGTGGGAGTAGTCAATGACTCATATGACTCATATGGCATGGCACCAGGTGACCCTACGTGACCAAAAATGAACAGAAAAATACCAGGGAGGTCAACAGGGTTTGAAGTTCCACATTTTGATCCACTGCCACATGCCTTGTGCCATGCTCATTCCCGGTACCTCATCAGAAAAGCCTTCTTCCGAACCGGACCCGATTCTCAACGGGCGCCACGAAAACCTGGGGTCAAGAAGAGATTGATTTCAGGGAAGATGTACAGGAAACATCAGAAAACGATCAGGAAACCCTGGGTCGTCACCCCCAGAACGATGGGTTTCCTCTCGATGTTCAGCACGATCGACAGGGCTAACGATCAAGTGTCGAAACTCAGATCGCCCAACTCGATTGGCGAAAGTCGAGTCTAAACCTCACCACATCACTGGAACTGGAAATAGAAGAACATCTTCCAGTCACGTCAGACGGGGTGGTGTTTGGTCCCCTTTAAGTGAGTGGAGGTTCAGGGCACTTCCTCCAAAACTCCTCCATGGATAGCACCCCGTCGAACGTGACTGCTGGTTCCAACTTCTTGGTAACCTTCCAACTTCCAACGCAATTGGACTTATTTCTCGGCTCGTGAAACCTCCACACCCCACCCCCAACACCCCACCGTCTCGTTGGTTCCTGTGCGCACCTCCTCCCAAGCGGTGCATGTGCAGGTTCCCGCACCCGAGCCAGGCTGCAGCCGAAAAACTCACCGGGCTCTCCACATGTGTTACGCCAGTCACACGAAGTGGGTTGGCCACTATTCTTGTTGAGTCTCTATTTCCATATTACGTACCACTCTTGGACTGGTCGTGCTTCTGTAGTCTATTTCCGCTCTACAGCTGGGGTTGTAGTCGATGTTCCCTTCTCAATTTTGCTCGCTTCTGTATGTCAGCTCGACGCCGTCACCAGCCCCCTCGGGGGCGCTAGAACGACAGACCCCTGCAACCCATGGGCCACAGGATGTACTGTTGGTTGGTGGATCGGCCGACGTGTGGACGTCCTCTTCGTTGCCCCCCGGAAGACGAACCAGTCCGGTCTGCACTCGGAGGATTCCCAGTCCGAGGTCCGGTCCATGGATGTTCAACGTTCGCCTCGCTCGAATTCAGTCCGAAACCGAGTCGACATCGCACTCAGCCTGTGAACAACGGCCGGAAGAGAGAGCTTCGCGCAGGGCTGGCCTGGTCGTCCAGCTGTGAAGCAACAGATCGAATGTTTCCACCACTTGGATTGCTTTAACTCCTCCTGCAATCCAATTGTGGAAACATGGCTCCTTTTGTCAACACCACCCCAAGTCCAGGTCAAACAGTGTTTCGCACTTGAAACTTCTGAAGGCACATTTCAATCAAAACACAGGGGGGTCCAGCAATAGTTGGAATATGTTGGAGTCTTACGTGAATCAGCAACTTTTCGCTGGTCCTCCACTCCGGTCGTACCCGTACGCAGAGGCCCAGATCCGGCCCAAAGAATCAGGGGTCGCTTGAGGGGGTCGAAGATTGCATGCGAACTATTGAAAATTGGATGAACATCCTAATGTAGACTCATGAGCTTCCTGGATGTACAGTATAATTCTCTATGTAATTGGTGCTTTTGAACCTCTTCATGAAAGTCTGAGTAGAAAGGTCCCACTTTCCGCTCGGATCCACCCTACGTCGCTAGACCCCGACTCCGCAAGGTCCGCCAACCAAGGCGCAGGAGCCGCTCGTATTGAAGCTGGAGGTGTTGAACCTCGAGCCGTTCGACCCGGTCGACCAGGTGAGACCACCTTCGACCGGTTGTACCGTGACGCACCTGTGGACCCGGTCGGTCGAAGTGATTGACACTGAGGAAGCAGTGACTGGTCTCTGAGAGGAATGCCAAGAGTCCGCTTGCGACTCTGAGTAGCTGGGATCTTGCCACGAAGGCTTCAAGTGAAAGCCTTTAAGTCTTCTGATCGTTCATTGGGCAAACAATCCATTTCTGACCAGTTTTCGGTAGCAGTAGGGTTGAATGCCACCAACAAATTCTGGTTTCCAGATGTTTCCAGATATTGCTGGTACAAGGCACCACAAATGAGAGAACCATAGCCAGCTGAGTTCTCCTACATACAGAGATCTCTTCTGGTGGCCGCCCAAGGCCTTACTCAGCCTTATATACTCACAAAGGTGTTTGACAACTACAGGAATCAAAGGAGACCTTTTCCAGAAGCATCTGTTCTTTTTGATCCCTGAGGACTTCTCACCAGACTTGGGTTCTTCCCGACCTCTGTCAACAGGCCTGTGTCCTAACAGCCAGAATCCCTGGCCGCAACAGCAACTTGGGGGGTTCGAACTTATCCAACCACTGAAAACCAACCACCCTCCCAAAAATAAACCGCCTGCGGGAGAGTTTCCCGCGCAGCTTCCTGGCAGCAAGAAGGCGAAACCAATACAAAACTCGAGCGTCTATCAGGTCGAAAATTGAAATTTCAAGGTGCAATGAATGGTTGTTGACTTTGTATGGAGGGAAAAGCTACGTTGCTACCTCTTGAGGGGGTCACAATGAGGGACCAGTGCAAGTAATAGGACATGAAGGGTTCTTCTGCTCAAAAGTCCATCACCATCTCTGCTCTTAAAACTCAATGTTCCCCCCGAGCCGACACGCTGTGCGGCTGTGCGGGGGTCAATTAAACCCACAGGCCCCACTGCCCTCGCAGCATACTCCAACCACCCGCAGCTCAAGAGAAAAGGATTATCCCGGCAAGCGACCTCAGACAGTGCTGAGAAAATGATGTTGTTGTCCTAGTGGTGGTGGTAGCGTCTTGAAAAAGAACAATCCTTACGGGAGCCTTTCTTCCTTCAGCCTGGGGGCTGAAGGCCCAAAAACTGCAAGCGCAAAGCCGTGTGCCAATGAAGCCCACGCCGCCAGAAGCTGGCCCCAAGCTTGTAGGTTGAGATACAGGGCTCAGTCGAAAGGCTGCAGGATACACTGCGCAATGACTGTGGATTGCAACACAACTGGCAGAAGGGACACTGAAATGTCACGCGGCACTTGTTCTGCGACGCTTGCTGTTTCTGCGCTTCCGATTTGGGAGCGTTAGAAATGGCTGCTTCAAACAACTCTACACACTCAAGGCTTGAAATGACGCTGAAGTAACAACTGAAATGTCCAATCAGGCCTGCCTCCAACGATTCCCATGCCTCTACCCATTGCTTACGCAAGTGGTTTGAGGACTGGAAGCCCTTTTCCAGCGTCGCTCAATGGTGGATAGAAAAGTGTCCCCGTCTCTAGGCCGAGGATAGCCCAGAGTGGTCCACATCACTGCTCACAACTCTGCGGTCAGCAGTGCAGGTTCGCTTGCATTTGACGCAGTGCTTCCCCATGATCTTGTGAGTTTTCAATCTACACGCCACTCGCCCCGCTGCTCCTTTGAGACACCGCACTCGGCGCACTGCTTGCTGGGCGTGGTATCATGGGAATCATGGGCTGCTTGGACAGCCGGATGCGCTTCGCACTCAGTTCACTGGCGGTCTGAAACTGGGTCCGCCCGTTCTGATTTAGTCTCACGATGTTATTAGATCATCCAGGCATTGGACGCTCTGCGTCGGTAGTTGCATTTTTTGAGCTCCGGGGCACAGTTGGCACGAGAAACCATTGCTCTGACAGGCTTACTTGGCCACAATGTAAGGCCGGCCCAATGAATATGCATGCCTTTTCTAACCCAATTAGACTTGCAAGTGTTGCCGACAATAAAGTGGCGACAATTACGCTTCAATTTGGATCGGACACCCAAATCTACAGCCCTCGCCACATTGATTGCTCAAGGCTTGCAAGCGCACCATCTGCGCATCCTCATCGACTGGTCCGCACAGTCTCTGGCGAGGTTTGCAGCAAGGAAAAGGGACCTCAATGGTGGCCGAGCCCCAGCCGACATGTCAAACTATTGCTCGCCGCACACGTCGATCCAAAAACCCAGCCTTCACCCCTACCGTAAGACCCCCTAGCAGTGGGACCAGACTCTTTGGCGAAAAGAACAAACAAACTCCGACCCGACCGAACAGACGCCGTCGTCTCGCATCCTCGACCGTCTCGTTCAGCGGCTCGCGGCCTGGCGGAGTTCGCAGGACGGGAGGTGGGACCATGTAGCAACGGAAGGAGGTCTGGTCTTTTGTACCAGGACCCTCCAAGGGGTGTCTGTTTTTTAGCTCCTTAGCTGTTAAGGGGTGTCCATGGTAGATTCTATACTAGTTGTAACCATCCGGTTAAGTCACGTTACCAACCAGATGGTTTGTAGAACAAGTCTGGTTAAGTCAGTTGCGCCGTCTACGAACGTCCAACTTCCTTCCGTCTTGAGTCGAGTACCCGACGCCTCCACCGATGCACCAGGTGGTGAATTACCGGAGAGCCATCACCCGGTCACCCGTGATACGAACGAAAAATCTCAACAAGGAGAGGCAGCTGCTTGTAGAACTTCTCAGGCTTTGACTCCCTTGACTTGTAGAACTGGTCGTGATCGTCTTCTCAATTTCGTTTTGACTCACTTAGTTGAACCTCTCAGGCCTGATTTCAGGGAGGAACTCACCACTTACGCACCCCACAAACTGAGTTTCCTCCCTGAAAGCATCATGGAAGTGGAACATGGCCCCTGGAAAGATCCTTTTCCGCCTCAAACCAGGGCTCTGTCCCCTTCCATGGTTTCGTTGACTCACTCGTTTTGGTCCCCAAACCGTCCCCAAACCGGCCCCAACTGGTCCAACCTCCAGGTGGGCCACGGCCACTGAGCCGGTAACAGAAGGTCCGGACCTGGGCGCACCAGGGCGGCGCTTAGAATCTCTTCATTCAGGCGGTGCAGGGATTTCGGACCAGTCCAGCCGGTACAGCTCCAAAAAATCGATGGACCAGGGGCGCAGGGGTGTTTTCGGTTTTGGGGCCTGAAGACAGCTCATCGAAACATCCGCCAAACGGTGAGGCTCCTAGATGCTTCCTCCCCAACCTGCAAGGAATGCGGCTCGATGGGGAGACTTCGGTCCCAAGGGAGTAGACAACACGGCAAGTGGTGCCACTTGAACCGTAGGCTGTGAACCGTCAGTTCGGTACGGTTCAAGAATTCGGGGGAAGACACCAGGCCCCTCCTCACCTTTGGCGTGGCCAGATGATTCTCTGTGCAACGAAGTGACCAGTATTGTTCTCTGTTCGTCAAAGATCCCTACATGAAGAACTGTTATCCCTCAGTCTCCTCCAATGGGTCTCTGTTGAGACTCCCGGCACAAGCCATGGCAAGGCTGGGTTGCAGTTCCGTGTGGAAACAACACGTGCTGAGGAGAATTGGAGCTAGATCGGTCGCCTAGTAGGAGGCCGGCGTACTGAATGACTACTAGTTTCTTCTGGACTGGACCAATAACTTGGGTTCACCCTAGAACCCTGCAACTGACGATTTGCGCGACGCTCGAGAGAGATATAATCCACATGTTCCAGAGAAGGTCATTCTGGGTTGCCCAATGTCGAGCAGACTTCACCAGAACCTCGGGGTGCCTGCACCTGTTTCGGGGGAAGGGTTTTTTTGCGCAAGAGTGAATTCTGGTTCTGGAAAAGAAACTGTTTTTTTTTGGTTCTGGGACAACGATCAGTTTCATGCGACTTCACCGTCCAAAGATCCTTGCGTATAGAGACTGACTCCGCCGTTTCCCTGGAACATCAAGGTGAATTCACCTCTGTTCGTCCTTCTTTCCACCTGCTTCATCGGGAAACCCATCCTCCCAAAGATGGGGTATTGAAAATTCTCCACTTTTAAGGACAAGTATGGAGAGGGAGTCCGTCTCCGTCAGGTGTATCCAAGGGTTGCGAGTCGACTGCTGATCAGCCAACGCCGGGAGAACAGCGGCTGGAGTGCTTGACATGTGTTTTTTTGGAGCAAGCCAAAACCAAGAGAGGTTAAGTGACCTTTTAGGACCTTGCTGGGTTACCTATGGGACAGTCATGGACAGTCTATGGGGAACCTCTGTTGGAAAGCATGTAGCTTGATACTTTTTATGTTTCTTTCATCTTCTTTCTACCCCTCTGGTTGAATGCATCTGCGGCAGCAAAAGCAGCAGAACACGACGCTTGACAAAAGCTGCGGGCATCATCGATGCGTTGGCGATGGGGGAGTCGGACCCTGCAACCATTCTTGGGTTTCAGTCGATGTTCTGCTTCGAGGCGGAACACGACGTGCTCAGCAGGATCCTCAAAAACTGTGCAACCCCCTATATGAACTTGCAGCTGTCTAAAAAGCAAGAGGCACCCCATGTATCCAATAAACATATTAACATGACATCACTCTTTTGAGGGGCTATGGCTACTTTGTGCATGACGAAAATTACTAAAACATGCAAAGTAATTTGATGTAGACTGTTGATTAATAAAGCCCCTCTACTCCTACCAGAATGGTTTACGTCTCCATAATATGTGTTTTCAACCAACAGTCAACATTAGCCTTCCACAGGAAAGACGTTCCAATAGCCAAACTTGGCTCTCATCTTCGAGGCCACACTTCCAACATGCAAAGTGACCCCCCCGTTGGTCAAAGCACATGAAACCCTTCACAGCCACCCCTGCAGTTACTCCTCCTCTGTGTGTGGTTTGACCAAAGCGAAGGATTTCCTCTGACCTGAAGGACCTTGGCCCTAGAAGCCCTCCTGTAGTACTTCATCATGTAGGACATTGCCATAGACCTCAACCGGTGCCAAAACGCACCGGAGAACCCAGCAAAACGGGCACGGAGAACCCGGAGAACCGGTTGAAAGGCGAAGAACAGCCACACAGGACGGTCCAGTTGAAGCCGTAAGACGTGAACCTAAGTTCACGCGAACCTACGTCGTTTTGTGATGCGAAAAAGAATGAAAAAGATCGTGAACCCGAACGGAGAGGACCAAGAAGTGAAACGAAAGAACCCACCGACATGGGGGTGGAACAGCTTCGGGAAGACCATGTTGCCCGACAAACAGGGCGTGAATCCACGTCCATGGTAGTTCCAGGAGAGTACCTTCAATATCCTGCAAAGAAGGACCACAGTAGTAGGTGAAATGTTCATCTTCAGCGCTTCTGGAGGAGGCTCCATGCTTCACAGGAAGCCGGAAACTGATGGTAGTTCACCTCCGGTTTTACCTGGCGTTTCCCTCGATCCCCCCAATTCGCCACCTAGCCATTACTATATAAGAATTAAACAATACAATATTTAACTGTTTTAATTATCTAAAAGCTAGAGAAGTCTTCATTGCTGTCGGCATCATGCAGTGCGAAATGATACCTAAAGGTCCCTCTATCATATATATATATATATACACTCGGGAAGATTAACATGGAACCTGAAAACCACTGGGTTGTAGAGGAAAATAGTCTTCCAAAGGTCCATTTTCAGGTTCCATGTTAGTTTTCGGGAGTGTATATACATATAAATATATATATATATATGTGTGGCAAAGAAACTCATCTGCCTTCGCCTCTGTTTAAGCCCCTCTCCACGTGGGGCAGCAAAGGGGCCCTCTTCAGCTTGGAGTTCGCCCTTGTGAACGTGAGCAGAGTGAAGAAAACGAGCAATGATGGACCTCGCCACCATCTGCGCCCGTCCAGCTTGACCACCATCTGCATTATTCCCTCGATGTGTCGAAGTATCCGCACCGGAAGCGCTAGGTTCGAACTAGTGGATCGTAGGGTCTCTTCGTAGGTGTCCAAACACTTCTTCTCCGCCAGTTCCAAGAAAACCACCCAAACCGGCCAAACCGCTATCCCCCCCCTCTCCCCCGCTCCCCCGCACCGCCCCGACGAGGGAGAAACCGCCAGAACCGGGTGCCCCGAGCACACTACGGGAAACACCCTGCTGGCAATGGATGAGCACCGATCCATCCTCCAGGCCGCGTGCGTAGCTCGTAGCTCAAGGCATGACAGGCATGGCACAACTCCAATCACGCGCAACAAATAGGCTGATCTAACCACTGATATGGAGAGGAAGGCAATATGGGCACTATACTAAGCTACTTATATACCCCGCGCACGCAGTACTCCGCCGCCTCGCGCACCGCCGAGCCGGCGCCGCTTCGCGTGGGCGAGCTCCTCTCGAACGCGGGCCTTTTCCAAGAAGCTCCAGCTCGCCTGGCGGACGAGGTGTCGGAAGTCTCGACGGCGTCGACGAGGCAGTCGCTCAGTCGCTCAGTCGGTCAAGAAAAACGAAGACCGAAACAACAAAAGCGTGTTTTGGGGGCTCCTTTAGTAAGGTCCTCTTTAAAGAAGGGGGCCTTGTTAGAGGGGCCCCTTACCTTCGTTTGCATCGTTCTGCGGCGCGGAGGATGGCAAGGAAGGGTTGCCGAATGTTGTCGAGGCGTTTCCACTGGCCATGAGTTGTAGGGGAGTATTGTTTATCCCGACTAACCTTCTCAAAGTAAACTGATCATGGCAGATTACTTTATTGCTATTGTAAAGAATGCACTGCAACATGAGCTGAAAACCCACGGAACTGGCTTTGTTGTCACTTTCGCAAAAGGCCATCGTGGTCCTTTCGCGCACGGGCGTGGCCTTTCACGGCCAAGGTTTGAACGAAAAACCTCTTGCAACCAAGGCTTCAAGTTTCAAGCCAACAAAAAAAAACGCATTCAATACTAATTCACACGAATTCTGTCTTCTTCCAAATCGGGGCTCCGGTTCTGTCCCCAACCGGACGGCTCTGTCGCCTCGAAGCGGGTTTGTAAGGTCTCCGTGGCATTGTCGCCCATGGAGACCCGGCAGTAGTCGAAGTGGGGGTCCTGGGTCGGGACGTTCGAAGCGTGGCCGGGTGGCCGGGTGGAACATAGAAAAGGGATTGAAAAGGCATCAATGTGTGGCATTCTTGGTATAGGATTTTTTTTGGGATTCTATATAGGATTCTATAGTCTATAGGTATTTGGTTCTTCCATGTCTCCGACCCAAAAATACCTTCCTAGCGGGGCTGTTCTGTTTCGTTTTCGAAAGGACCCGCACCGGCCAAACGATGGACTCCATCCAGAGGATCGCTTTGGGGAGCATCGCACGGCCCATTTCGGCCCATTGAAGAAAAGGAACCGGTCACCGGAATCCGGAGTCTCCACCCAGCTTCGGAAGAACGGTCATGCATCCCAAGGATGGAAAATCCGACCAAAATCAAATTTAAATTGATAGCTTCTTGTTACTACTAGTAAGGCACTTGTTGCTAGTAGCGATGCACTTGTTACTACTAGCTTCTTCCGTAATTATACCCCAGACGGCTTCAAAACGATTCGTTGGGACCAATAGGCCGCAGAGTTCAGGGGCGCGGCCAGTCAGTATGGCCAGCTCTTTTTTTTCGAAGATAGAACCCCAACAGTAAACTGTTTGGGGAAAAAAGAATAGATAGCAAAGGAAGTGCCGTCCATCTCTGTTTTGGGGAGAGAAACATCTCCTGTCGACGATCGTGTTCAGACCTTCTCATCTTCTCATCTTCATCCGTTTTCACGAAGAAAAAACCGGTCACCCTCACGACAGCGACAGCGAAGACAACCGGAAACGAAGACCAACGACCAACGAACCGCGACCGATCACAGTGGGGAGGTTGCGGTCACCCTTTGGTGAAACACGAAAGTGACCAACAGTACAGCGAAGAGCAGAGGTTCAGTGACCATTTTTCTAAGACCCATCACCTGGGAGACCGTCATGGGATAGCCTAGTTCAGGTTCTTCAACCTCTGTTGGGAGTACAGCGATGTTTCAATTGAAAATCGTGGTCAGCTCCCTCTGAGGGTGCGAGTATCTGCGAGTGGTCGACCACTTCCCTGACACGTCCCGGCGTGAAAGACTGAAGGCCCAGACGACAGTTCTGGGTGGTCTCTGAGGTCCCGTATTCAGCACTTAGAGTTGTTGGATGTTGTTGGTATATATACTTGCTCCCGAGCCGGAAATCCGAAAATAACGGTTAACTTTGTTCCACCTGTTCATTTTTCGTGGGGTGTCACCTATCCCCAACAACTGTTAAAGGTTATCCACGGACTGGTGGTGGATACCAACCCACATCCGTTTGGACTCGACCTTCTTTCGACCTCCCGGCTCGCCGGGTCTCGCCTTCTCAAAGGCGTTGGCGACGCCCCCGTTGGAGCGGGGTGGCGTGCAATTCAAGATATACCTGAGCTGCGCAACTCATCCAGACGCCCCCAGGTCGGGCCCGGTTGGTGGCGACCCGTTCGGGCGCAAATGCGACCGGGTGGTGAGGTCCATTTCACCGGACCGTTGTGAGGGTTGGTTAAAAACGCCCTAGATTAGCTATGAAGGTCCAATCTACATCGTTGGAGCAGAACTTCTGCATATTGTGCAGTGGTAGCACTCCCAATACATGTTGGGAGTGACACACCTCAGAATCCTCATCGATTCTTTTTCCTTTCTGAACAGGTCTCGATAGAGGGGGAAAAACCACCATCTGACCCGCAAGCATGCTGGGTGACCCACACACACACTCATGGATATGCGTACTGACTTGATAGCGGTGCCACACGCCGGCCTAGGGTTCCATTTCCTAAGAGTACAGGTAAGGAAACCTAAAAGGAAGAGGAGGTCCATCCAACGGAGGTCCCACAGGTTTCAGGTGGCCAGCAGCTCCAAAAGGAAAACATCGATCGAGCGGACGACCAGGTGACGGCGTTCCGTGCGTGACTGCAGCAACAAGAGAAACATGTGATTGAGGTTCTAGGCTTAGCCTCTTGCCATTCGGAAAAAGAAAAAGGCAGGTACGTTCCGGAGGCGTCCCTCAGGAATATCACAACACGATGGAAGGGTCTTCGTTGGGCAATGCCTTCCAAAGTGTTCATTGCCCCCCTGCGGTAAAACAAATGCAAAAGCATCCCTATGACTCCAAGGGTGACACACACACGCCTCCCCGGAGGGAGGCAAACTTTTAAGCTCCATGCCGAGGGTGAGGTGAGACTAAGAGAACTGATCAACTGAAAAACTAAGGCTCCAACAGGTTCCAATGAACCTAAAACTGGCTTTGACCGCTCTGGTCACCTTATGCCTTGCCGAAATGGCTGGCTGCTTCGACCGCTGCGGTCGCGTAAAGGCATGAGCCAGCTTGGAATTCCAAAAATGAGACGTAAATCATCGGACGTACGGCATTAGCCATCTACTGTCCGCTGTGGACATCTGCGTTCCCAAAGCCGGGGGAACATGGACGTACACCCGTTCGACGGGTCCACGGGAGGCACTCTGCGGGCTCATCCCGGGTTGGCACGAAGCCAAACACACTCATGGATATGCGTACTGACTTGATAGCGGTGCCACACGCCGGCCTAGGGTTCCATTTCCTAAGAGTACAGGTAAGGAAACCTAAAAGGAAGAGGAGGTCCATCCAACGGAGGTCCCACAGGTTTCAGGTGGCCAGCAGCTCCAAAAGGAAAACATCGATCGAGCGGACGACCAGGTGACGGCGTTCCGTGCGTGACTGCAGCAACAAGAGAAACATGTGATTGAGGTTCTAGGCTTAGCCTCTTGCCATTCGGAAAATGAAAAAGGCAGGTACGTTCCCGAGGCGTCCCTCAGGAATATCACAACACGATGGAAGGGTCTTCGTTGGGCAATGCCTTCCAAAGTGTTCATTGCCCCCCTGCGGTAAAACAAATGCAAAAGCATCCCTATGACTCCAAGGGTGACACACACACACACGAGTGGCCCCTGATTTTGGGACCTCCAAACCCAAGGGGATGATATTCCATGGGCACCTCACCGCCACGGGTGACATCGGCCTAAAAAAGGACGTCTCGTTTCTTTCATCCCGCGCGTCGCACTGCGAAAAAGCGTCGAGCCCGTGTTGAGCCCGACGGAGGATATAATATAGTACTTGAGAGGGCGTCGAACGCAGGGCGTCCGAAAAGACTCTGCGCAAGGCGCAGCCCCCGACTTTGCGGGGAAAAAGCGGCCATGCAGATCGTGCAGTCCAGGGAGGTGTGGCGGGGGTGCACGGCACGGGGGGTAGTGCGATCGAACAACAGTACCCCTTCCTTGACTCCTGAATGCTTCAGCCCTAGAAATCTGAAACAACCTTATTGTGTACTAAGCTGGTTCCAATCACGTAAATAATGCTTGTGACGTGCGTGTGTGTATCTTATTGGGACCCTCCCCTCAATCAAGACGAAATCAATTCGATAAGGGGGGTGGGGGGGTGTCCAATTGATTTTATCACGCAATGTCGGGTGGTTATTTTTTGTAGTGATTGATATACATTGATATAAACGAGAACTTCAGACCTCCTTGAGAGCTCGCCTTTCGTGATGGCTCTCTTCAAATTACATGCGCAGGATCTGCGGCCCAATTTTTGCTCTGATTGGCTTTCAGAGATCCACTTGACTACCACAGACTGTTCTGTGTGAAATATTTCAAACACGGCTCCTCGACACAGAAGTTACGCTCAGCACAGAGATTCGAGTGGCGCCAAGGGCAGTCGCACATGCCTGTGGGGACTGAAATGCCCCAGCGGGAGGTTTTGCGCACTTTGTCACTCAGCTTTCCATCATATCTATCACTCCTCTTCATCACGTGCGGTGACTGGGTCCAGAGCGTTTTCTGTGCCTTCACCACCTTCGAGCAATCCATGTCGTTCATGCCTCTCCAAAGCTCTACCATGCCACGATCGCTGCACTTGTCACCACACACGGCCACAAAGTACCTCGAGCGACGTGTGACGTGTCGAAACATGATCATCAGACCATGACGTCTCCGTATGGGTGAGTATGGGCGCGTAACACACGGTGTGTATTTTAAATCCGAGAGATTTTCATTGGGCCTTGGCTGAGTAGACTGGTCTATTACGGTCTATTTATATCATCTATGTCCATTCTTCCAGGGGAGGTCTCCCTGTTTGAGCTACACATGATATCCATGGCCCTGGGCCCTGTGGGTGACCTGGATTCCGAGCAGCATCTGCAGAGTTTGGTGGTTTTGGAGAAAGGGAAGCAGCTTGGGTGCAACTTGATGCAGTTGTGCAGTTGCATGTTGCTCCACTTCGAAGCAGCGCGAAATCACAGACCGAAAAGTCAAATGTTCAGCCGACGGTTTGTACACCGAGGCACCCCCAGTTGCAAGCACCAAAGCCCGTGCAAGACTTGCTGGTCTGACCCAAAGCCCAAGAAACTTTCGGGTTTTTCTCGCAACTGGGGCCATTCAGAAACTTGAGATTCTTGATGACCTTGTGGGTTCTCTCTGTGGTGCGATTGTAGCCTGCGAAGATTGAATCGACCACTGTGCAAAAGTTCTTTTCCTGCTTCTGCTCCTGCTTGGGCTTCTGCTTGCGCCAAGGCAGCCGAATCTGGAATCTCTTTGAACTCGGACTGGCAGGGCTTTCCGGAACCCAAGAGCATGGATGACTTTGAAGAATCTTTTCAGCAATGCTGTTGAGACCGATAAGCATATTGCCCAAAGCTTTGAACTGCTCCAGCGCAGTCTTGAGCTTCCCCCATTCTTGTACTGCTGTGTCCATATCTTTGCTACACTGCTTTCTCTTTTCCTGGTCGGTCTCAAGGGCACAAGCTTCTTGCGGGTATTCGGGGCCCTGGTTTTTGTGGCAAGATCCGTGGTTGAAGGCGGGCTTCGCGGCCATGTTAGTGCGATAGGATGCAGGGCCGACCAGAGCCAAATATCCTTTGGTAATCTCCAAGGTGTAGCCCTCGACGCGCCCACCTTCGCGTTCCAGGTGTTTTTCGTACCAAGTACGAAGTAAGGTGACATCGCTGGATTTCGCAAAGCCGCCTGCCCAACTTGCGGCAATCGAAGTTGGGAAAAATTGTGAAGTTGAAAGATGGGAAAGCTTTTTTGCGGAACACAGTTGGTTTTACCCAACCATGAGGTGACCAACCTCTTTGGTTTCTTTGATCGAGTTGTGCGGAACAGAGTTTGTTGGTTTTACCCAACCTCTGCACAACCAAAGAAAACTTGAGAGGTGACCACAGAGGGTAAAGCAAGCATATGGCTGCCCGACTGGCTGCCCAACACTCAAATTCGCTGAAAGTGACGCACCGAGGCACCCCAGATTCGATAGAGCTCGAAAATCTTCTCCTGCATGGCCATGAAGTCCCATCCCAACTGATCCAAGTGAAAGTTGCGGAGCTCCTGCGACACCGCTGCCTGCATGTCTGCCAGGGAGATCGGAGGTGGAGGCTTCTCGGGGGTTGCGCCCACCAAAAGCGAGAGCAGTTGCCCAGCCAGTCCCAACAAAGGCGAGACCGCTCCAAGCGTGCCGGAGACGGCGGAGACCAAGGGCCCCAACTCTGCTACGGCCTGGAAAACGCCGTTCCACACGGCACTGCCATCGCACTTTCCAGCCGGTGCCGCGATGCAGTTCTTGATGGCGGGAGCCGCTTTGTTGAGGGCCGTCAGGGTGCTCTTCGCTGCCTGGGCCTTGCTCTGGATCTTCTCCAACTGGTCAGCGGCGGGCTTCTTGGCCAGTTCTTCGTTCTGCTTCTTGTCTTCCTTTGAGCAAAACACTGACTCGAAGAAACGAAAGGTCCACACATCGGGCAAACTTAGTGCTTTTCTTTGGGGGTGTGGATCCTGGGAGTGCTGCCCATCCCACTCCTCATCCAACTTCTGCTTCAGGCGCTCGAGCGTTTCTTCTACATCCTGCCACTGCAGCCGCCACTCCGAGGCATTGTGCTCTGCCACACCGCTGACCTGCTGCCGACATGTTTGTACACCAGGGCCCCCTAAGGAGTGTCTATAAATAGTCACTTGCATGTTATGATGTTAAGGAGTGTCCATCAACCACCTCTTGTGGGTTCTGGAAAAACAAGATGGAGCCCACGAACCCGAATGCAAACACATATGTCAATCCACTGTGTATAGAAAGAGACACAGCCGGTTAGATTATCTTTTTCACACTCCGGTACGCTGTTGGACATCATGCGCTGGGGAATCCACCACCAAGGCAGCATGTGCTGGGGACTTCACCATCAAGCTCCGTCTTCGTCATGAAGGGTCTTCGTGTTGCATTCAAA
>CAXAMN010000181.1:0-25368 GCA_963970005.1 Durusdinium trenchii
ATTTTTTCTTCCTGTCAAAGCTCTTGGGCACCTTCCCAGCTGCTTTTTGCGCGTAGCTAGGTAGGCCCTTTGGCATGCAGAACTGGGTGGGCTAAGGCTGTGGAAAGGTCACTCGTACTACATCTCATTTTAACAACCTTCGCTGGTGAGGAAATCCAGCTGACAATCGAACTACAAGAATTCGACAGGCTCAATGAGTTCGAAAATGCAGTGCTGGAGCAGCTCCCCTATCTTGGAGAGAGCAGCACCTTTGGTTGCGAGCTGCAATTTGTCCATAAGGACACCCATAAAGTGTTGGTTGACCTCATTTGGAACACCCTGCGCGATAACAACTGCTTCAACGTGATAGTTCGTCAGTGTTTCAAGGAGGCTGCGCGCAAAGGGCAGCTCAAGGGCGGGGCTAAAGCCATTCGAGCCCCATCCAGCACTACTGACAGAATACTGCCACAAGCCTTTTCGTTCCACACGGAAGTCAGGCACGTTCAGGTAGAAGCAGGGATTCGCATTGTGGGTGAGGCTGCTTGGCGGAGTTGTCAGCGACTGCAGGTGGTCCACTTACCGAGCACAGTCGTCTGCCTGCAAAATGGAGCGTTTCGCAAAAGCTACTTACTCCGAACTGTTTTGGCCCCGGGGTGCAAGCAGTTCGGAATCAAGGTCTTCGAGGCATGCTGGTCTCTAACGCAAATAGGGGCTACTAGTCACACAACCAACCAGCTAGCCCCGCAAGCACAGTTCCGGCTACGGGCCTTCGAGAAGTGCACTGCTTTGCGCCACCTCAATCTTGAACTAACGGAGTATGACCCCACTAACTCGAGAAGATGCTTGCCTGAGTGTTGTTTCTTGGAGGCAGGAATCGTCTCGCTCTCCCTGCCACCAGACTTCACTTGGGTTGGGCCTGCAGCCTGCGAACGCTGTCAACAGCTTCAGATAGTTGACCTTTCCCGAACGGAGGCCATCGAGATACTGGGATCCACCTTTGCACACTGCTCGCATCTGCAACAGCTTAGCCTCTCTTGCAACTTGCAAAGCATTCTTCAAGTGCACCTCACTACGAGAGGTACGCACCCCACCAACCTTGCTGTACATTGCTCGGCGAGCATTTGCTGGCTGCGTGCAACTTCGCACATTCCACAAAACTGGGAAAAGAACGACCTGGAGGGGGACATATGCTCGGGTCAACGCCTTTGACAAATGTGAGCAATTGGACAAGCCTAAGTGGCTTCGCTTCCTGCCGCCAAACGCCAAAGATAAGTGGGTGGATGATTTCACTGAAGCAGTGCGCTAGGACTTACAGTAGCTTAGTCTAACTGTGCCCTGTGCCTAGACTTGCACCCGTGTGCTGGTCCTGACAGCAACATGAGCCAGCTTTTTCGTGGGTGTACTGCAATACGGAGCGGCTAGGCAGTGCCCAGGCCACCACCCGAGTGGTGGTCCTGGATGAGTACAGATAGCGCAGACTTGTACAGTGAATAGACCTACACCCTGTTTCACTTAGTTCACGGGGCTTGCGCGTTCATGCATTCTCAAGATGGAACACGGCAGCGCAATCGCAAGGCGCCTGATAGACCGCAGCACATGCCTGTGCGCCTCTCAACAGTCCTACATGGCTCCTCGAGAGCCTTTCGACATACTTGACTCTCAGTGTCTTTCACTGTCTTTCATTGCCTTTCTATGACTGTCTATCTACTCAGTATAGACAGCAGTGTCAGCATGTCAGTTGGTAGGTATAAGTTTACTCAGAACCTGCATACGGACGCAACTCTGAGCGGTCAAGCTTCTCCGCAGTTCGCTTCTGCACAGCTTCTCATGAAGTCAGCCCACTCTTCTTGGCCGTCGGTTGGCTTGGGGAGGAGCCGGATCCATTTTGGGAGTGCAAGTTGCGTGCACAACTCGAATGCATCGTGCTCTGCGTAAGTACCTCTCCAAGTCGTTTTTCGTCCCAATCTGACGAGCCTGTACAGCTGTGTACAGCCAGCAAATGCTCGTTTGTCGATGTAGAGCAAAGTGGGTGGGGTATGCAGCTCACCCAAGGAAGTGCAATTCAGGAGGGCGTCTCGCCCAATGCGCCCCACTGCTTTGGCCAGTCGGAGCTGCTGCAGCTGCGTGCAATGTGCGAAGGTGCCACCCAGAATCTCACTAATTTCGGTTTGTGAGATGTCAACTACCCGCAACCTTTTGCAATGCTCACATGCAGCTGGACCCATCCAGCTGAAATCTGCTGGCAAAAATAACGACTCTATCCCTGCCTCGAAAAAGCAGCCCTCGGGTATGGAACGATACAAATCGGTGGGATCGTATTCCGTTCTTTCAAAATTGAGCTGCTGCAAGGTGCTGCATTTTTCGAGGGCTCGGGGTCGAAATCGCGCCTGTGGCGCTAGCTGATTGACTGTCATGCTTTGATCGCCAATCAGTGCTAAAGCGTAGCATTCTTCGAATACCCAGAGCCCAAAGTATTTGCACCCTGGGGCAATGACGGTGTGGAGTACATAGTTTCGGCGGAAGGCTCCATCTTGCAGGCAGACTACGGTACTGGGCAGTTGGACAATTAGCAGCCTGTTACAGTGCTGCCAGGCCGCTTCGCCAATGGTATGTATTCCTGCTTCTACTTGCACATGCCTCACATCGATCGTATGCGAGAAAGCATGGGGTAGCGCACGCCCCGTACGAGTGGGCGGTACTCGAATTGCTTTTGCACTCCTCTTCAGTTGCCCTTTGTGTTCAGCTTGACTGAAACATTGTCGGACCACGAGGTGGAAGCGGTTACAGTCTCTGAGAGTGTCCCAGATGGGGTTCGCCAGAATTTGTCCAGTGTCTTTATGGACAAAAGCAAGCTCGCTCCCAAAGGTGCTGTGTCCCCCAATGGTCGGGAGCTGCTCAAGGACAGCCGTTTCAAACTCGTCTAGACGATCAAACTCCTGGAGATCGATGATGACTTGTAGTTCTTCTCCAGAAAGGGTTGTCAGCAGAAGTTGCAACACTAGCTGGCGTTCATTGCTGACCAGTGAGCTCGTTTGCGACCAGGTATCACCAACCATTGCGGCAACCTGCAAAGCTCCTACTTGCGATTTGAGCCTGGTAATGCTGGGGGACAGCTACTTGGGCAGCCGTCCTACCCCCCCCTGGCTGTTCACACCCTAGATGGTCGTTGTTTTGGATAGATGTTTAGGTTGTTAAAATTGTGGAGGTCAAGTGCAGGGGGCAATCCAGTCGCTCTCTCTCGGCGGGATGTAGTGGAGCCACTTTGGGGCGGCTAGCTTGCCATATTCCTCGAAGGCATTGAAGGCGGCATAAGCATATCGCCATGCCTCTGATTTATTCCTAGCGTAACCCAGGTGAGAAAGCTCGGCACAGTTGCCAAAAGCTCTATACCCTATATGCATCGAATGCTGCCCGGTAGCGTGATGTTCACCAGGGCTTTACAGCCAATGAAGACTTCTGCTCGGATCTCACGCAGGTACAATGTCGGTATGGCTCCACTGTTTCAAGCTCTCGAAGATTTGCAGTCCTCGATTGGTGACACAGTTGTTTTCCCTGAGCCGAGATTGCTCCCCTTACATGCGATGTGTTCGTACTGCTGGAAGGTTGTGAATGGTGCGCAACTCGCTGTCGTTTGACTGGCCGTCATGCTGGCCGCATTCGCACCTGCATTCTGTGAAGGCTTCGCCAAACCCTTTGAGAACAGGGTATACGGCCACGTAACCTGCCTGTTTTTGCATCAACACCCACATGAATTCGAGCTCTGGGTGCAAGTCTTACTTTCTCCCTGCGGAGGAAACATAAAAAAGAACACATGAAAGGACAGGAAGGTCATGTACTGAGTGCCAAGGCTGAATTCATTGCCCCTAGTTTCACTCTGTCTCACCGCTTCTTCGGCTGTCTCAGCCTTCTTGAGGTACGAACCTTGCCTGCTTTTCTGGTTGGGTTTGTTTTGGGTTTTTGGGTGTTGTTTGGTCCTTCTCGGTTTGTTGCTTGGTTCGTATCTCTCTCCTTTACTAGCTTAAGGTGACTTGTGCACAACCTGCACACACAGCGCCTCGACTCGCGCAAAAAAAATGCAAGGTCCAGATCAACGTTTGGTGACAAGGAAAGCAAAGGCAACACGAGACGTGTCAGGAAGTCGTTTGTCTGGTCTGTGATTGTGTGTCTGAGATATGGCTGATGCGACAGGTTCCGTTGGAGGCGAGGCTGTTGAGTCAGGATTTGGGAGGTGGAAAAGGTGGAAGTGCACTGATTCAGGCCAAGTCGCCAAGTATCTCGTCAGGTTCATTTGGGGAAAGAAGCGCCATGAGTCCACAACCTATGTTTCCAAAGCATTTGCCAACCCCACCGCTCCGAAGTACATTGAGTCGACTACGAGGGTGGAGCGAAGCTTGGAAGGTGCCCCGGCAGAGAGTCGAAGTGAGGACAAGGAGCGCGACATGTTTAGCAAGTCGGATAAATGGCTTCCGGCTATGCCACAACCAGATTTCTCAGCTTGGAAAAGTCGTCAGGAAGAGATCTTGCAGTTTTCCCAGTACATAGGGTCTTTGAAAGCATGGTCAGCGTTAGGATCCGACACTTTCAGCTATGAGATAAGACAGTCCATTCAGTGGGGCAGTGAGATCTTCATGAGCAGTTTGAAACCCGCACAGCAAGTTCGTGCAAGTCGATTAATGATTGCTGGTTTTTACTGCAGAGCACGTTTGCGTCGCATGCACGTGCATACATGATCATTCAGTCCTATGTAGAAGGTGCTTGCTTTTTCTTCGTTTTTCGATTCGGGTCGTTGAGACATTTGACTGACTAGGTGTTTTGAGCACGAGAGCTTTCGATTTTTCCTCGAGAGCTTGTGTGTCAAACTTTCACGGTGAGAGGTGCAAGAATCTGGATGGGGTTGGCAGCTCAAAAGGCTCAAACCTTGAAATACATGAAACTTATCTTAAGCTGGGCTGCTTTGTTTCACTTTTTGGTCTCGCCTCCTGTTTTGTACCTCCAGCTGCCTCTCTTGCCTCTTTGCTACTTTGTGATGCGAAACCTCACCGCGCAAATGTGAAAAAAACACAAACGGAAAAGGATGTCTTACCTACCCACTCTCCATCCTGTTGCCTGTTGAGTGACGCGAGATCGATGCAGCACCGCCGCGCCGTGTAGCAAAACAGCAAGGCCCAAGCCAAGTTGCAACAGCTGAAGATGCCCAGTCAACCACTTTCACTCACCGATGGGACCCCGAGAGGGTGAGAACCGGTATCGAATTCCGCACAATGTGCCAGGCGATTCCTTTTGGTCGACGTTTCTGTTGGAAGAGAGGAATTGGTGAAGGTGTTCAGTTTTCCGGACACAGTTGAAGGTTTTGAAAACATGGTCACACACCTCATTGACCAACATAGATTTGCACAGATTGGTCGAATGCCACAGGCGATGTTTCAGGTTTGAAGCAAGAGCAGGTAAGCTGTTCCTCCAAGAGACCAGTTGTTGATCTGAGAGCGGAATCCAACAGTTCAACAGCATCCCATACTTCTTGTTCATCAGCCTTCCATTTCAAGAGGGAAGCGAACAGATAGCTTGGTCCGCGCAAAACGGTGGCACCAATGGCAATCTTTCATCCGGCACTCGTCAAGTGTAGAATTTATGAGCAGTTTTCAACATTGAAACATTAGAGTCACTAGGGCAGGATGAAGAAGCCTCGGTCCCAAAGGGGGGCAGTCAAAGCTCTTTGGGGGAAGGCTGTTGAGCCCATCATATGGAAAGGCGAGCTTGTAGAAAGCAGGTTTTTGCACTTCATTGAAGCACAACCTGTTTGCCTTACCCACCGACTCAACGTGGAAAAACACCTCCCTCGACTCAGTCGTAGTCTCACCTTTTGAGTCGATCCATCCGACCAAAAGCGCTGGGGAAGATTTGGTGGTACCAGTGCTGAGCGTAGCGAGACCTTTCTGAGGCGGGGAGACGGTGATGGGGTCGAAAAAGGACTGAGGGGATCGACAAAAGCAGGAGACTTGCG
Organism: Durusdinium trenchii; assembly: GCA_963970005.1. Taxonomy (NCBI): domain Eukaryota; class Dinophyceae; order Suessiales; family Symbiodiniaceae; genus Durusdinium; species Durusdinium trenchii. The sequence goes on from CAXAMN010000181.1 coordinate 5,981, forward strand.
TGCAGACTGCGCGGTACACCCATTGGAAGTAGAACGGTGAAGTTGTGGTTCCAAGGAGAAGCACAGGGATGCCGGCACAGCTTTTGCAGATTTGACATCATGTAATCATCAATGTAATCCCTAGTCGGAGCCAATACATCGCACACAGCCAGTCAGACATTCACAGGTCCAAATTAGTTGGAACATGTTGGAGCTCCGAATTCTGAATTTCAGTGTTTCCTTTTCATGTAGTTTTTATCGATGGGCCATCGTTGTGTTTACAAATCAGGTGATTCCTCAGATCCCATGATTTTGCCCCGATTTACCGGTGCCTTGCCACCACCTGACCACCGATCCAGGCTCGCCATGGGGTGCGGAGGGTCAAGGCAGAAGTATGTCGCCAAGGCGGTGGGATGGTCAATGAGTCGGTCGTTCTTTCCGAGTGTGAACTTATTTCGTTCATTTTCACCCCTGGTGTTCCTTGTTACTAAAAGTGGAAGTAAGACTAAAGGAGGCCAAAATAAGAGGATGAGCGCTAGAGGTTTGATTGGATCAGGGTGATTGCAAGTTTGGGACGAAGTCCTGGCATTCCAATTCGATACTGTATAAGACAGCTGTATAGTCACACAGGGTCATTCTACTGTAGTTCATGAGAGATGATGGGTAAACATGCTGCTTTCTTGGCCTTACTTGGTGATGGACTTGAGGGAACTCTCCTGAAGTTTCTTGCTATTCAATGAGTTCTCTTCATGGATCAAACAATGGTCAATTCTTCCCCACACCACGAAGGCCAACGCCCACCGTCTCAGAGCATTTCTGATCCCTGGGAAGTTGCATGGATCATAGCTCACCATTAGGCCACCTGACCCGAAACTCTTCAGAAATCGTCGGGACGACGGGTTTAAGCTCATCACATGATACAGACTTCAAAGGTGGAATTGAAAAGTAGCCTCCAACTAGGATATGCGGGGATCGCTCATGTCACTCGGTTTCTATGTTGAGAAGCATCGAAACCAGCCGGTTCAGGAAGCCGACAGCAGGGTGCCGGTTCAGGGCGATGTCCGGTGGGTACTTTCAGCGATGTCGGAGGCGCGAGCCACTGGAGCCGCTTGAGCGCCTGCCCCAATTGAGCGCCAGTGTGTTCGGTGCTCGACGTTGTTTTCGTCTGTTCCACATCAATCCCGAAGAAGTCGTGCCCACTTGTTTCGAGAGGCGCCGCAAGCTGGGAGCATCTTGAGGGAAGAGATGGTAGAGGCACCTCGGTTTTTGAAGAGCACCTCCCAAATGGACTTATGTGTGGGGCACTTATTTGTTGCTCATATGCTTTTTACTTATGGTTTCACATGCTTTGATGTTGGCAAACGGATGCTCCCTCTTTGCAGAGGTGAATGGGGAGCCTTCAACCAGAATCAACTCTGCTGCACTGCTCCCTGTGGTTTGACCAACTTCTAGTCTAGTAAGTGGATACCAGCTGGATAGATCAGTTGTTATCAGTTCTTTTCGCGCACCAAGCACACATTCCTTGTGCCAGGCCCAGCTCCGAAATTACTTCCAGAAGGACTACAAGAATGGTGGGGCTTTTGATCACCAAGAATATGACTTTGATGTAGCTGATTGGTGTTGGGTCCACAAAGGCCTCAAGATCAAGGCGCTGTCGCTGCTGTCGCTGCTGTCGCTGCTGTCGAGCTTTCCATCCATGTTTCCACCATGTCGAGATTTCACCGTGGAGCATGTCTAGCACTTGCCAAAGCTTCGTGCAGGTATGGGCAGATGCTCTTGATCTGACCCAAGCTGGGGGAGATGGTGATGTGGAATGCTACTTTCACTATACAACACAGCTCGGGTTTCGGAACATCACGCATGAAAGCAAAGCTGCCGTGGAAGTGTTCGCGCTGCCCTCAGAATTGTTGAGTGACAATGCCTCGAACTCGATGCCTACCATCTAGCCAGTTACACTCTGGGCATTTACAGGCCTCTCTCATCACAAGTGGTGAAAAGGCCAATGCGTGGTGGGGAAAAGGCGGGCGGCGGGCTCCGTGGTAAGCCGAATTGTGAGCCTCAGTGGGTTGAACGTGTCAATTTTAGAACCCCAGATTGGAGGGTGCCAGGGTGAGTTCACTCGGAAGGCGTGCGCACACCGAGGTCGTGAGGTGGGTTTTTGTGGGGACTCTGAGATGGCCCCAACCCAGCGACTTTCTTTTGCTCGGTTTATCCTGACTTAGTTCCAGCAACCATTTGCCATGCCAGACATTCGAGCGAACTCTTGGCAGGCGTATACAGTGTACGGAAGGCACCTGATGAATGGCCAAGCGTGGAGACGCTGCTGGACAACAACTATCGCAATATGCTCAAGCGAGATACCTGGATTTGCTTAGGGTGATTTTGATTTTGCCAATGGACGAATCCCTCTCTCGGGAATATTCTTTCAAGTTTCCCGGTTCGTTATGCAAATCCAAGGATATCGATCTGAAAGGTCGTGATGCGGCAATCCAGGAGAGCTCCTTGAGCCGCTACTGCTGTAGGTCTCGTGACTTTTTCCAAATAGCAATGTTCCAAAATGCCATGGCATAGCTCGTTAGGGACACATGCTTTCAAATGTCTTCCTGAAGGACTACCGTTCGAGGGTGGAGTATTGCATTCCAATCCTTGTCAATGCATCTGTAGCCTACGACGTCTCCGAACGACCTACACCGGAAATGGTGGAGCAGGCTGGGTTGGTCGAAAGGCTTTGCGGATCTCCCTGATTTGGCCAATTTGTTCTGTTACTGGTGGATTCTGGACAGGGGAAGCCTGCTGGTGTGCCGGAGACCAAGTTTATTGCAGTTCAGTTTACTTCAAACTTCGAACATTTGGCTGACTCATTCATGCCTTGGCCAAGGAACCTCGCTGGAAAGCTCCTGAATGAAGCCGGAAAGCCACCGCGGGAATGTATCGTTGTGCGAGCGCAAGGGGAGGGCGATATTGGTAATGCCAGAGCAGTGCTGGTGGAGACGTTGCTTGTTGGCTATTAGGACCCCAAAACTATCAGGACACGTTCCTGGTTTGACAACGTTTGCAGCACTCTCTCAACACGACACGTCGCACTGCTTGTTTCGCACGCGCATCCTGAACTAAAGCCCTCAGCGGAACTCAAACAAGTTGTTGTAGAAGGAGAGGCAAAGGCACAATCAGCTGCAACTCAACGGAGCAATGCAAGGACGTTCATTGGACTCCAAACGCAACTTGGGCTTCATTCTGAAGCCACACATTTGGCCTTCTGGGCTGCAAAGGTGTGACTCTAATGCAACGCCCGCGCGTTCCATTTTGAGGTTCTATTCTGTTTGCATTTTCGTTGGCATGTATGGGGGACATGCCTTTGTGTGTGTACTCATGTGGTGAGTGGTTCTTGGCCTTTCGTAGCTCACTTTCCTCATCCTCAATATGCCTAACCTGTGTTTGATATTACCCCACTTCTGACACAACCCTGTTCCCTCTTCACATCTTGTGTTGCACGGAACCTATGTCACAAGCTTGGTTGCTGAACTTGGGAGAACAGCAGGGATGGAAAGGCCTTTGTAGTCTAGTCGAGTAGTCTACGTAGCATCACTGTCAATTCTCGTCAGAACAGTCTTGGAACAAAGATAACCTGCTGACAGCTTCTTCTTGAGTGGCATATCCACCGAACAAGTCCCACTCCCTCGGCTGTTTGAGTCGTGGGATAAATCGCAGATCTCGCAATATCTCGATACATGGCAAGTCTTGGATGCCAAGCAGTTCCATTCGTGAAGAAACCCTGTTAGAAACAATCATTAGTCAACACTGCCACTTTGGACACCATATTTTGGACAGGCAGCGATAGAAGGCCGATCTAGTACTTAGCGCTACCTTCAGTGAATTTGTGCATCCCGAGCTGCTGATGGAAGCTGTGTGTCGAGGCTTCGCTGCCATGCTGAAGCCGCAGTCACCAGACGTGGCACTACGGATGAATATACCCTCCAGGCATTGAGCCGGTGTGCAGCTCAGGCCTTTTCGCATGATACACTCATACTCATACATGCATATATCGAAAGTAGACATGACACATTGTAAGAAGCCAGTTGTACTACCGACTATACAGCGACTTATGATCCAGAAAACCATTGTGCAAAATGACAGTGTGCACAACTTTCATCCCATCAGCAAATCGAGCACAGTCGAGGCTACTTGAGCGTATCTCTGTCTGTGCTTAAGACTTAGGTGTCTCATGGGAGTTGTGGGTGCATGTCTCTCTGGACGGTCTTTGAACATCCTTTTGCCAATTAAAGAAGCACCACATTTAGAATTTACATCTTGTCAAAATTTGTCCCTTTTTCTTTAAACTTCAAGAAAACAAAGCAAGACAAGAAAAGGAACAAGGAAGTTTCAGATATAGTTGTTTGTTGCACACTGTGGTCCTTTTTCCCCGTCCTTTTGTCCTTTCCCTACAGGGCTTTTGCCCTGTCCCTGTGGTTTCGTCTTTGGCCTCGGTCTCCGTCTCGTCTCCCGTCTCGCCATACACGAACTTCAGGCCGACGGATTTTTCACATTCATTCTGCAAGCACATTTTTCCAGAGACGTGGGCCTGCTATGACACAAACTTTTTTTTTTTGCCCCAAACAGTTTACTGCTGGGGTTCTATCTTAGAAAAAGAATTAGCTGGCCACACTCACTGGCCCCGCCCCTGAACTCTGTGGCTGAGCTCTGTGGCCGGGTCTGTGGCCGGGTCTTGTCCTCCTCTTGTCTTCTCTTGTCCTCCTCTTGTCCTTCTCTTGTTCTGCTGTTGTCCGCTGGCCGCGCTGACCAGCCCTGGCCACACTGACTGGCCGCACCCCTGAACTCTGTGGCCGCGTGTTTCGAATGCTGAGTGAGGTCCAATCGGACGCCCACGAAGGAAGCGGGTTCGCGTAGGGGCCCGTCTCATACTGTTGATAGATGGGTCGCCCGATAGTGTGCCCGTGAGACACATTGGACATTGTCAATTTTTCATGAATAGGGTCAACAGCTGGAGAGGAGTGTGGCCGAACAAATAGCGATGTCGATGCCGAAAAATCATTGATGAAGCAGTTTGATCTTGGGGGAAGGTAGGGCGTACCAAGAAATCGTTTTTGACTAACATTGGTCCAAACGAATCGTTTTGAAACTGTTTGGGGTCTATGCTGGTATATTACTGTTGGGGTTCTCTCTTAAGGAAAAAGGAAATTGGCCACAGGCTTGGTGATGCGAGTGATGCAAATGACGCTGGAAAATGCATCATTAGCATCACGAAGTGCTCAGGAGAGTATTTAGATTGTCGAGTTTTGGTAGAGAACAGGAGAGGGGAGACGGAACGACATTTGCAAATGCAACAAACAAGGTCCCCCACTCTGAGGTGAGCTGGCTGACCAGGTGTGTGAGTCCAGATAGGAGAAAATAGAAATGCAGCAAAAAAAGGGCCCCACCAGGTGAGTGAGTCCAGGTAGAGGACGGGAGAGGAAACTGAATGCAGGCAGGAACCCCTATAAACTCCCACAGCTCACAGGGACACCACGCTGGTGACAAATTACACCTGGCTCAGCAGTCTTGCATTGGTGCCCAAACCGAACGGGAAAAAGATTGGACCTTTGTAGGAGAGCATCGAATCCAAGTCACTCGCATGACCAGTAACAGTGGATATCAGTGGCTCTATCATATCGAGCCTTTGCGAAACTTTGCCTCTCTCTTCTTCTATTTTGCCGTGGCTAACAGCAGTAGAGGTAAGTCTAATTTCCACTTCACCCTATAACAAAAACGGCTTTTGGGCCGAGGCTGGCGGAGGTGCTCCGACACCGTGGCGACCTCGCGGAGGCCGAGGCGCTGCGTCGCCGAGTCTTGGAGGCCGAAGAGGCGAAGCTGGGAGGGAAGCACCGGAACACCCTGACGGCGCTGAACAACCTCGCGGTCGTCCTATGGCAGCAAGGCAAGTATGAGGAGGCTGAAGCACTGTATTGCAGAGCGCTAGAAGGATATGAGGCTCAATTTGGAGCCAGGCACCCTGTGACCCTCACGTCGCTCAACAATTTAGCGAATCTGCTGGAGGATCGGGGCAAGTACCAGGAGGCTGAACCACTTTATCGCAAAGTGCTGGAAGGGATGGAGGCTCAACTTGGAGCCCGGCATCCTGATACCCTCATCTCTGTGAACAACTTGGGGGCGCTCTTGCTGGATGGAGGGAAGGTGGACGAGTCGGAGGTGCTCTTGCGCCGAGCGGTGGAAGGTCTTGAAGCCCAGCTGGGCAGCCAACATCCCGGCACACTCCGCTCGGTCTACCACTTGGCCCGTCTCCGCGTAGCGCAAGGGCGGCTGGAGGACGCCGAGTCGCACTTCCGCCGGGCGATGGAGGGGCAAGTGGCCCAGCTGGGAGTCAGACATCAGCAGACCCTGGACTCGATCTCGCGTCTCGCGAACCTCTTGGAGGCGAAAGGCTCCATGGAGGAGGCCAGCTTGGGGGCTCCAAACATCAGCTCATCAATCTTTTCACAGTCACATGTTTCATTGTTGCATCGGTTCCCTCTTGATCCTTTTTGGGAGGAAACATGGACATGAACATAGAACTTGGTTTTTGGCGTTGAGCTGGCTTGGTAGTCTGAGTATGGCTCTCACCACACTCCAAGGCACAAGAGCTTCGCTCCAAGGGCAGTTGAAGGCCTTGGAGGCGTGCTGAAGTCGTGACTCAGGTTTCGGCCCTCCATGCAGGCAGGTGTATGTTTGAACCATAATTTGAATCAGCGGGAAAGGATCCATGTCAGGCAGGATGTGGGCAGACTCAAGGGTCCGCCTGAATCTTGACGTGTCAGCGCTAGAGGCACTAGAAGGGCGCGGCAAAACATGCAGGGCCGTGCCTGGCCGTGGTCGTAACTGGTTGGGGATTATATGTCAAAAAGAGTCGTTTCGACCATCGACGTTCATTGGGCCTTGACGTTAACGGTGCTGATCAGTTCTGCCGGCCGCTAGCCGTGCAGTCGATCCAGGATGTCCTACACTCCAAGGGCGGTGCTCGCCGGGCACACTCGCCGTCCTCACCGCTTTCGGTGCAGGATTTTGAAACGAAACAAACACAAAAAATTCACCCGACAAAGTCTGAAATGATCTACAACCATCCAGGAACCGTCCACAAATTGGGCTTGTGTTTGACAGGCATCCGCATCCGCAGGAGTTGCATGGCCCCTGACCATCCGCATCCGGGATATTGATAGGCTCCAACTGCTGCTTCTCGCGACGCATCCGGGTTCGAAGCACCTCTGCAGGAGTTGCATGGCCCCCGGCCATCCAAAGACCCGTGAATGCTGTGAACACCTGGAACACCTGCAGCGTGGAGCCATTGCGTCAAGAAGATCCACCAGCTCAGGCGCCGACAGGTGGAGGGGGACGAGCTTACTGGATTGAAGGTTCAATGGAAATTCATACGACCTATTTCCGATATTTCAACCATGAGATGCATTCTCATGAAGTGTATCCGGAAGACTTTGAGGTCTGCACAGACCAAACAAAACGAGACTCAACACAACGATGCGACCATGTCTCGTCTGGCTTTCACCACAGATATCTTTCCCTTGTTTGATCTGAAGAGAGGCCATGGCGGCCTATTCCGGTCATCCTTCCTTCCTTGACCAAACCGGTTGAAGGAGTTTTGGGGACCTCTTCACCGGTCGTCGGGCAGTTCCCCCCGCCTCGGCCCCTCGGCTCGTCAGACCGGTCGTGCGGGACCTGTGACTCAGCAGGCGCCGGCTTCGGGGAAGCAGGCGCAGCTCACTGGCGGTGGATCTTGGAACGGAAGATGTTTGGGTGATGGGATCAACTGAGAGGACTTGTAAAGAATATATCACGCTCTTGCGGACGAGTCTGCAGTCGCCGCCACTGTGAACACAGCATAGCGATGTTGCACAGCGAGAAAGAACCTCCTCATGCCACATCAAGGCCATGAGCGCGCGAGGTCACGTGAAAAACGAATGGGGGATCGCTTACAAAAAGCCAGCAAAGACAAGTGTGCCTTGTCTGCCACCTCAGCCGGCCATGGCACTATACATCCCGGCAATGCCATCACGATCCCGCTAGTCGGCCGAGAGATCTGTCGTTTCTCGAAGGAACAGCCAACCGCACCCAAAACAGCATCAAACAAACACCTGAAGGTCGAAACCTGAATCGCAAGAGTTCGACCAAAAAGATCTCCCGCCTCCAGAGTTGCTACGTCCAACCATCGTTGAGAAGCACCATCAACCCGAACCGGCAAAACACACTTAGTACAAACCGAAAATCCAAGAAAAAGCTCAACGAAGGAGACAGGCGTGAGAAAATCCGCCTGCAAACTAAGGGTCACTAGCCAAGCGTGAAGAGCTTCAGCTATGTGAAGGCCAAATCTGCACAAAAACAAATTCGCACTCAGCCGGGTCCTAACATCAATTGGCTGATCCTCTGCAAAGTCATGGCGATTTACAAATGAATCGCCATACAAAAAGTGTTCTGTACAAGACTCAAGTTGTGCACTCTCAGACGTAGCAAGACCATGTTCTGCAAGGTCCAGAAGAAAGAGCTGAAACATCCTGCTAAGCATGCAGTGCGACTCATGAACCTTCATCATGGCATCGTAGCAGCGACGCAAGGCCGCTGGCGCACAGGTCAAGCGAGCCATTCCAGCAGCAACATCAGCCACAGAGTTATGGTGGATGCACCAAGCATCAAAAGGAGTGGCTGCATGCTCAATGCATCGATGAGATGCCACCTTAGTCACTCCAATCCAAGGCACTTGAGACAGGCATTGCGCAACCCTCTCCCAAAGATCCACGTGCGCCCAGTCCAAGCAAGGCTGCTGACCCGCCAGAAGCAAACGAAGTCGCCTGACCACAAAGGCAGAATCGCAATAAAGATGAACTGGAACAAGATAGTGTGCAGCCCATAGCAAAGATTGCAACACCGCAAAAAGCTCTGCCCGTGCTATGCCCTGCCATCTGCCAGGCAGGAGCCCACAGGCCACGACCTTAGTGACGTTGGCAAGCTCAAAAGCCCATGACGAAAGCTGACCAATTGGATGTCCTGGCAGTTGACAAGAGCCATCGGTAAATAGGTGCTGAACACCAGAATCCGAAGGTTCACAATGCCATTGCATATCCAAGTTCTCAAGACGTTCAAGTTCAGCATGAAAGCGTGGCACCCATTCATTTGCAGGACACCAACCATGGTGGGAAAGAGCGATGGGAACATCATGCCAGCTGGTCCAACAGTCATAGTGACGATCTCGAACCGGTTGAAAATATTCACATTCACATGCTCGATGCTCCATGGAGCCCAAAGCAGAGGAACAAAAAGGACAGACCTCCGAGAAACCCGGATCGAACCGAGCCTTGAAGCTGTGCAAAAAGAATGTTCCATCTCTGATAGTGGCCAAGAGCTCTGTTTGCGACACAGTCAGCTGTGGCAGAACCTGAAAGCTAGGCCAATAGTCCAAGCCAGAAATACCAGCAAAATCATGTCGATGAAAAACCCCAGCAGCAACATGTTGTCTCCAATCTTCCAAGAGCAAAGTGTGCAAGTGAGGCCGAGGAAGCCACAACAAGTCATAGCGCTGCCCACTAGCAACTCGAAGCTCAAAGTCAGATGTGACTGACCATTGCAGGGTTTCACATATTCGCAGGAATTTGCCAAATGGCCCATGGGTGTACTTACCATGAAAATGTGTAACATGCGTAGTCCACGCCAGACGAAACTCCGCCGAGGAGCCCAAGTACCTCCAAAATGACAACACGCTGCGTCGAATGTCATAGTACATGGGGTCAGTAAGAGGATCCTCGACAAGGGATAGCCTGACACCAGGATTTGCACCAGCCCGAGCAACTCCTAAGCTTCGAAGCGCCTGAGTTCGCAGCTGTTTGTACCAGTGGAGGCCAACAAAAGTCTGCTCAACGCCATGAAGTGTGCGAGGCAACAAAGCGGTACGAATGGCTAGAGCCTTCAGTGCTCGTGGTAGACGCATGCCAGCAAGATGCTTCCAATGAACCAAGGAGGAACCAATTCGCAATTGAAGTTGATCATTGCGATGTCGTGGTCCATATTGCATCTGTACCCCCAGATCTTTTGTGGATTCAACAGCGGCACATCCGTTGGCACGAAGCAAGGCACGCATGGAAGCTGAAGTACCCCAATAGGTGCTCTTGACCGAATCAATGTGTAGCTGCAACATGTCCGCCCACGTTTCAGCAACAATTCGTCCCTGCAGAAGCGAACCAACCGTAGGTGAAATGAGCTGAAGGTTGTCGACATATGAAAGCTCCCGTATCGTGGGGGCAAAACATTTCATGTATGCATGGTACACAAAATTGAGCAAAACCATTCCAACGCAGCTCATGCTGTCTCCTTCAGGTAGTCCAGTATCACTGCCAATAGGATCAGACAGAGCTTCACGAACCCGAAATGATCTGCGCATCGATGCTAGAAAAGAGCTCCAGGCTGTGACTGTGGGAGTCGCCACTCCAAAGAGCCTGGCCAAAAACCTCACCGGCATGCGAGGGATGCAATTGAAGCGCTGTTTAATGTCCAGGAGAACCCCAACATGATGATCCTCAGTCAGCTGCTGTGATTCCAGAGTGGCCTGCAAGATATATGTCAGATCCTGACATCCTCGATGGCAGAGATATCCAAAGGCCCCATCAGGTGCCAACAGAGAGAAATCTAGTCGGTACCACAATGAAAAAAGTGTGATGGGCCTGTAGTCCACTGGTCCAATAGGCTCTGTCTTCTTGGCCAACGAGGTGACAATGCCAAAGGTCAATTGCTGAGGCCATTCAGCACCTCCTTCAATCATTGTTAGCAACTGCACGATATCAGCCCAGTGACAAGGAGAGAGAGCTCGAAGATCCTGACGATCCCACCCATCTGGTCCTCTCGTGCGAAGACCTTTGCCAGTAGCCAATGTAGTCTGCAGAAGATCAACAGAAAGCGGATGAGGTTTGGCAGGCATACGAGGCAAATGCGAATGGGCAAAACCAATGACCCGGGACCAAGTTGGATCAGGGACATCCGCAAGTCGCTGCCAGCGAGACTTCCATAGATCAATCAAAGACGCATGAATGTCTGGCAATGAGGCAGTGGTCACCGAGACGTCTATGAGCATGCCTGGCACCAGCAACAGATCTGTATCAAAAAGAATCCAGAGCACCATCTTGCCATTGTGCTGTTCCTCAAAATGATCCAAAGGCTTCAACGCGAAACCTGAGGAGCGAAAAGTGGCAAATTTGTCCCAAGGAAATACAGGCAGAGCGACATATCCAGTGGAGACACAGACATCGACGATCACACTTGTTTGCATGGTAGTAAGTGTCACCAAAGGATCAGCAGCTGGTGGCCTCAACTGCCGGAAATGCGAGGTTTGCAAAGAAGCATTGCGCAACTGCAGCAGCTTAAGTCTTTGTCGATGATGCCAATCCTCAAAGTTGCGATAATTGAGTCGATACTCATGCCAAAGAAGCTCCATCTGTTGGAGAGTGGGAACGTCTTGTGGAATGTCAGAGAGCCCATGAGGAAGATGTATGGCACGTGTGGGCCACCAGGCAACAAAGTTGGGCTTGAAGCCGGGAGCACCTCGGATAGCTCGCCAAGTTTGAGCTTGAGTGGTCCAAGAACCAGGGGTACAATATCCATTGCGAAGGGTGTGGAGAAGAGCCTGAAGCCTCCGCAGCTGTCGATACCACTGACGAACTACCACAGGCATCAAATCTGTAAGAACCTCCTCCTCCCCAGGACGCGCTCGCTTCACCACTGAATGGCGCGTTGGACGCATTTCTGGACAAAGTTGTTGAGCTCTTCCTTTGCAACGTGCAGGGATACGCGCAAGACCATGGAGCACAGGCTGCCGTAGACTGTTTTCCACACCAGCAGACCAGGATCGGAATGAGGCAGTAGTGTCAGCCTTCCAGGTGAAAGGTTGATGATGAGCTTGCACAGTCTCCTGCCAATCAGAGACACGAACATGTGACCAAGGAAGAGGCGCAGGAAAGCGCCAAACTTTGGTAGGCGAAGGTGCTCGAGGGATAGTGAACAGACCACCAAGGCAAGCACGATCAGGATAATAACGATCCTCAAAATGGACTGACTTCAGCATTTGCCATAGCTCCGGTGAGAGCCACAGAAAGTCACGCACCGTGACAGACTTGCATGTAGGCCGAATAGGCTGACACTGGGTCTCCCACGCATGTACTTGAAGCTCCTTCCATCCATGGGCTAGGAGATAGTCAGTGACGGCAAAATCACTGAGATCAGCATTCCAGTCACCACAACCAATCTCTCCACAATGTGCTCCGCAACCTGATCTAGGATGGCTGATGTAGAACGAATTGGGCGCCGATGCGTGGGCGATTGCGCAAGGCCATACACAGTGCCACCCACAATAGGCAAGGATTGCAGCCAGGTAGAAGTGATAACCGCCCGACCAGAAACATATTCAGCACCAGGCCAAGCAATACGAATTTCCTTGGTTGGTGCAGAAGAGACAACAGCAACTCCAGACCAAGTGCCCGCATCTGAAGTAGCCGAACGAGTTGGAACAGGAGCTCCAGGAACAAAGAATGCATCACGATGAGCATGCTGAGATTCATACCGGAGCGCTGAACGAAATTGCCTTTGACCAGCAAGAGACAGTTGAGTTTCTGTGTAAGCCCAAAGTCCTGCTGGCTGCTGAACCACGAGGTCAGCTCGATGCAAAAGTCCTGCCACATTAGCAGTGCCAATAAGGAATTCAAAGGCCTCCTCACTGTCCGGGCCAGGATGCCGCGCCTCACCCACACGGCGACAATCACCAACACCATAGAGAAGGCTCAAAACCACAAAGAACCAGCGAAATGTGAAAGGTCTAGGAGAGGTATGTCGCTGAGCAAAACCTCCCGACCGAGATAGTCAAGAAGCCTGACCAGTTTTCTGCCTCTTTTCGGCAAACAAGGATTCCAGGCGAGCAGTTTGTGCATCCATAGCGGCCTGGAGGTCATTCTTGACAGAACTATGCAAGGTCTGCATCTGAGTTTGCAACGAAGTAGAGGCCTGCACCTGCGTCTTCATGGCATCACCAAGTTCAGCAATTTGCGAGCCCTGTTGATGAAGATGTGTCTCCAAGGCACCAATGCGGTCACTGGCTTGATTGAACCATTGATCATATTTACGATGCTGTGCACGCATCTCAGCAATCTCAGAAGTGATGCCCTCTGCAACTTCATTCGACATGGTAGCATCCCCTTCACCACTATTCTCAAGCTTTTGCTCAAGCTCAGAGACCTTGGATGTCAAGGTAGACAATTTGGTGCGAGCTTCCTGGGAGGCCTTGCCACGATTCTCAGTGAAGACAACCTGATCCTTGGCAACCGTGATGGGCTGATAGCGACTCCATGCTGCAGCCTTCCACGGATCATCCCCAGTGGTCCAAGAGTCATGCGGCTCAGTGGTCGAAGAAGAAGATGAAGAAGGAGCAGTAGAGTGCATCTTCTGCAAAGTCTTGGTGGCTGCCTGCACATAGGGCTTGGCTTTTACTGAACTCTGTGCTTCACGACGATGTGAGACAGTGATCATGCCTTGATCAGTTGGCATGATACCGGACTTGGGGGGCTCTTCAGCACCAATCTCCCAAAACTGCCCCAGAGAAGTTGAGCGCAATGGTCGCAGAGGGCGAGCTTTCCAATTCCAAGCCTTGAGAAGGTCCGCAATCTTGTCACGATGAAGACCAAAAGGCAAAGGACCTGCTTCATACGTGTGCTTGACAACACACGGCCTCACACAAGGGTCAGGAAAGATGACCTTGATGGTAGCTTCTTCATCTTTGGCTCGAACTCTCACACCAAGCTTCTGTCGCATACGTGCCAGGCCAACGACCTGATCGAGTTGGCGCTTCCATTTGAAGGCATCATCAACACTAGCAGTTCTAGGAAGCCACACCACAGCAAAACGCTGAGAAGAAGGAGCTGTTGGCAGCGGACGGGGTTCAATGAAGACTCCATTCCAGCCACTATGCGAAAGAAGATCCATAAGACCTGAAGCTGGAACACGTAGATAGACCGAAAAGATGTCAGCCTGAGCCATCTTGCATGGCTTTGCATCTGAGGTGAGCCATTGCCATTGCCATACATCAAGGAGCGCAGTACGAAGCTCTTCTTCCACAGAAGGATGGAATTTGGCACATTGTTTGCCACAGTCTTTACCAGGGCAGAACTGGAGAGACTCCACCGCACCCACAAGAGCCTTGACCGGGCCAGCCACGAAGGTAGGCCACTCTTCTAGCGGATATGCATCTCTAAAGACTTGCGCACGAACAACTGCAGTGTCCACAGCATGCACAACGGGGGCATCAGCTGTTTTCAGTATCTTGATTTCAACATCTCCAAGTTGAAGAAGTGTTCCTGTAAGCAATGCTGGCTCCTTTGTAGGTCGATAAATGACCGGGTACTGAATGACACTGGCTGCATGGTGCTGAAAGGCATTGGAGTGATCACCAACGACCAGGACAGCCAGGGCATCAATGGAAAGGTTCTGATCATTGTCATCCAGCTGCTTCGCCATTTCGGGAGTGACTAGGGCAATTCCTCGTGCATCACTGACGACCTCTTTGACACCAATGGTTGCCACAGATTCCCCATCTTTGTCAACAAAGAGATCTGGAAGAAGCTCTAAATGCTCTGGGCAAAGGTGGAGTTCAGGCAGCGCTTTGCGACCAGGCAGCTGTCCCTTTTTGCCTGTAGAGGCACCATGCTTGGTAGATGCTCGAGCAGCAACGTGTGCCTGCAACTCATTATGGAGGACAAACTGAAAAGGTCTGCCTTGTAGGGGCTGTATCTGCTTGAGGGCACGCCATGGATCTGACGCAAGCAGAGCCTTCTGAATGGCGGGACCGCCAAGCTTCTTGATGGCCAAAGTTGCACGATCACGAACAGAACTGTCAGGGACTCCTTTCTGTGCAAGGATTTGGCAAAGCGATTCAACCATGGCAGCATCATGCGGTCCACAAGCTCTTCGATTCTGTCCACAGAGGAGAAGCTTATGCCAAGCCACATAACGCTCTTCATCACAGGTCGTGTCATGACCAAGCGCGAGAAGAAGATGCCCCAGCGCAATTGCACCACAATGAGTACCATACGTCTGCGAGATGCAACACTCAACCTTCAACTGATACGAGTCACAACCCCAAGCAAGCATGAAGCGATTGCAGAGGATCTCAAGGTCAAAGGTGTTGGCCGAGGGACATCCGTCATAGCAAGTAGCACAAAGGCCAGTGCCAGAACGCTGCAAAGAAAAGAGCTGCCAATGATAGTTGGTCCAAAGGATCCCAAAGTGCTTGGCATTCAAAGTCTGCGATCGAGAACGAATTTCTGCCAGGGCACCAGCCACATAGGAGTCAATCAAGCAGGTCACATGGCGAGGACCCCAAAATATGTGATCAGGTGCAGCATGGCGGTCAAAGATAGCCTGTCCCTGAACAGTCATAGTAAGATCATCAAGCCCTTTGGAGACCCAGAGAATGGGACAACCACCTGGCTGAGCAGGTCCAAAAGCAACCCTTGCCTGCAATCTCGAATCGCTGAGAAGGTCATGAGGATCAAGAATATGCTCACCAGCAAAAAGCAACGGAGGCTCAGTGCCAAGCAAGCGCGCTTCAGCAAGTTGAACTTCGTGAACACATAGAGGTTGACGTGTCACAAAGGCCACATCTGGCTCATCCTCTCTCTCAACATGGAAGGTGCGAGTGCAATGCATTGACCTCACAGGCCATCTCTGGTGGTGTGAGCGGAGCACATGCCCAAGAAATGCACTCAAAGCCTCACTCTTCGAGCATGTCTGAACATCCCATGCTTGGAGAAGGTGCTGAGCAACCCAAAAAGCCTGAATTGGGGATGCAATTTGCCCCAGAAGAGGTAAATCAGTGCGCGCCGGATGAGCATACTGCCAAGTTCCCGGTAGGCCAAGCAGCAAAGCAGCCTCAAGCGGGTGAAGATGGCGATCATCTACATTCTCCCATTGCGACTGCATCAGCACTCCATGAAGTCCTTGAGTTTGCAGAAGCTCGTAGGAAAGCGGTCCCCTGCATCCACAACTGCAGTGAAAGATTTGATGGCCCATGGAGTGGAGCAAAGTAGGGCATAGTCCATTCAGATCCAGGTGCCGGTTGGTGTTGCCAAAGGATTCATCAGCAAAAACCTGTCTTTCGATGGGCCGCAGCTTCAAATCCAGCTCTTCTTGCAAGGTCCATGCAGGAAAGAACTTGAAGAGGTCACGGAGGGAGTAAGGCGGTTGATGAATGTCTAAATCAGAAAGCTCAGGCATAGAGAAAGAGGAGGGCAAAAGAATAGCCCACCACCTCTCCCGTCGAGCTGGCCACACTCGATTCAGATGCAACGTCACATCTTTCCACTGAAAATCACGGAGCTGGCAATATTTGTTTAGAGTCTCAATGACAAGGGGATGAGCTCCTGCCCCTTTGACACACTCCAAAACTAGCCATTGGGATTGCAAAATCAGCGAAAGATCTAGCAAACGAAAAAAGCACTTTGATCGAGGATCATCAAACCGCAATCTTGCACCCAAGTTGCCAAAAGGCTGACAAGGAAAGCCAGCCAGCAATCCAGCGGAGACTTCACCAGCAGCAAGATGAATTCGCAACCAGTCATGACGTTCACATACATCAGCAAGCAGCGGCTGGACACGCTGATTTCTGCCAAGACTCTCAATCGCAATGGATTTGTGATCCACAGCAAGCAAAGGTTCAAAGCCGGCTGCAGCGAAACCAAATGTAGTGCCTCCTAGGCCAGAGAAGATCTCAATGAAGCGCCGAGTGCTCGAAAGGTCAGGCTTACGGTGCGGCACGGTCCACGAATTGGGGGTAGCAGAAACTGAAACAACTCCTGCCCTTGAAACTTTCTCAATCCGATACAGGTGGAGCGAGACCAGCAGACCCTCATGCTGATGTGTCACTCTGAACACCTGATTGGTGTAGGGGTTCAGCAGAACCCCATCAGACCGTCTGGCCACAACGAAAGACCCAACCTGCCCCTCATCATCGGGGGAGAGCACCGCAGTGAGAAACGGATCCATGGAAACACACAGGCTCACCTTCGCCGTCTACACTGCACTAGCTGTAAAGTCTGAGCCACGCAGCTACTTGTAAAGAATATAAAGTAGACTCTTGATAAATAAGCCCACCCCACTTGAATTGAAAAACCTCTTCCACCCCACTTGGGTGTATGAATCAAGAGTCTACATTAATTATCTTACATGTGAGGTCGTCACACTGATTGGAGGGAGTGTACCGTGTAAGTGGATGAAGCTGAGTGCAAGGTAGGAAGATCTTGTTCAAACTTCAGAATCAGGCTTTGCTTCTCATGTACTTTTGAGGCTAATTGTTTCGATTGCAACCACTGCGATGTCTTCTTGACTAAGAAAAAGAGTGGTCCCCAATTCTGGACCACTCACAACTGAAGAATCAGAAGGAATCCACACACTGTTGTTTGGAGCCCACCAACGCGCGGGACCGCCGTCAACGGCGCGGTACGGCGCGTGCCAGGTACGGCGCGAGCCCTGCGGTCGTTGAAGTTAACGTCGTCCAAGGTCCTTGGCCTGGCCCCCACCGGGCTCTGACGGCGCGGGGCTTGGCTTTGACGGCGGATTTGGGGATTTTAAACAGTTTCTGCGGTTTCATCCTGAGTGAAAGCAGCCATGAATACTGACCATTGACCCATGATCCAGGCATAATCGTTCAGTTTCGCACAGTTTTTGCAGCCATCAGCCATGATACTGAGTCCAATCTTGAAGCATCATCGATGATGGAGCCATTTTGCTTTGCATGGTAGACACCCTCGCGCCACGGGAATGGGCAAGATGAAAGTGTCTTGCGTTCTCTCATGGCTATGTTCATGCCTGGCCTTGTGGTCATGTTCGTTGACTCTACGAGGATGTGAGATTATCGATGAGGATCCTGGCTCAACAACTGCCGCCAACTTGACGACTGCCGCCCCCACCCCGACCATGGCAGAGACCACGGTCACAGGTTCTGCGCAAGAGACCACGGCGCCGACCACCACGACGAGCGCCACGACGACGTCGACGACGACGACGACGACAGGTACCACGACGACGACGAAGGCTCCACTTGGTGTTTGCTGGGGTGGTCAGAAGTATGATGGTGCAGCCGGAGAGTGTTCAGAGGTTGAGCTGAGAGGTGCCACGCGGGTGATCTCAAACACCTGTGCCTACGTCGCCTTGAAAGGTGGTACAGGTGTGCGCTGGGGAGACAAGTCTTGTGGAGCAGATTGTCCAAACATTGACTTTGCAACAGAAGTCTATGCCACGGAGCTTGCTTTTCTGGCCTTGAACACGGCCGATGGGAGCGGCGTTTGTTGGGGACGAGATGAGAGTACCAACTATTACGGAGAGAACTGCTCCGGCCTTGACTTTACTGGCATCACTCATGTCTACAGCTCAGCAACAGACTTTGTGGCCTGGAACAGCAATTCTGGCACCGGCTTTTGCTGGGGCAGAAATGGCGGCTGTACCGACCAGGACTTCACAGGCATCACCCAGATCTATTCGTCGAGCAATGGATTTATCGCTTTGAATCGCAATGCAGGCACGGGCATAAATTACACCAGCATAGACCCAGATAGCTAGGCAGAATCCCACGACCCGTTGAGATGCGACTGGCTGGAACAAGAATGCGCAGCCTGCGCAGCCAGCTTACGGCACCTCCACAGCGCACACAACTAGCTGACACCAGCACCGGTGCGCTTTGCCAGCTGACAACACCGGCAGCGGCGCCAGCGCCCGACCAGCGCCGCCGCCCGTCTTAAACGCGCGCTCAGCCTCACAGCACCAGCGCCCAGGACCAGCACCGACACCCTTTTGAAAGCGCGCGCAGCCAGCTCAGTCTTGTTTGCAGTAAAAACCATAGCTATCCCTATTTGGGGAAAAACAACGTATGATCTCGCGCGTATAAGTTTATGCGCGCAAAAGTACACGCACAAACGGCAAAGCCTGTAGGCTTCACTCGCCCAAGGCCAAGCAGTATCCAGCACGACTATTGTGTGTGTAGCATGCTGAAACAATGGTCGGCTGAGAGCCTGACGTTGCGCCTAGAACATTATACGGTATACGTGCAAAAGTATGCGCGCAAGCAGTGCAGCCCTTGACACAGCTGTCCGCCAAAACAGAACCTGAAGAGTGTAAATACCCCACAGCGCTAATAGACAAAGAACGCTCAAGCGACAACACCGTATGATGTTGCGTGCATAAGTTCATGCAGCCCAGCACCCAGCACCGGTACCCAGCACTCGGCACCCTCTCCACTACGTGTGCAGCCAGCACCCAGCCACCACGTGCACAGCTCCACCACGCGCACAGCCAGCTCACAGCACCAGCGCCAGCACCGGCACCCTGTCTCC
>CAXAMN010000181.1:25378-72029 GCA_963970005.1 Durusdinium trenchii
CCGGCACCCTGTCTCCACCGCGTGCACAGCCAGCTCACAGCACCAGCACCAAGCACCGGCAACCTGTCTCGAAAGCTCGCACAGGCAGCTCATTGCTAATTTGAAGTAAGAACCCCATAGCTTCCCTATCTGGGAACTCATTTTTTTGGAGTTTTCCTTTTTTATATGATAGCAGTGGCCTCCAACCTAGAAGCGATGGCCTCCAACCTAGAAGCAATGGCCTTGAACCTAGAAGCGATGGCTTCAAATGAAAGGCACGGGCTTTTGTCTCGGCAAATTTGCACATCGCCACTATTGCAGCCGCTATGACTTCAGTGCTACGGACTTGGAAGTCTACGCCTTCGACGACGGCTTCGTTGCCGGGCCAGCCGGTGGACAATACCAATCATCCACCATGGATGTAGGGTCGCTGGCTAGTGGCAGCTTGACGGGGACCACGCACACCTATTCCACCGATAAGGCTTACCTGGCCCTGAATATGAATGCTGGAACTGGCGTTTGCTTCGGAGATGCGAGCAAAGGAGGAGATTGCTCCCAGATTGACTTCACCGGTGTGACCAGCGTGCATGCCACGGAAGGAGCCTTCTTGGCTTTCAAGAAGGCTTCGGGTACCGCCACTTGCTGGGGGGACATCGACTGCAGTAGTGTGGACTTTACCGGCGTCACAGACGTTTACTCCACGATCCGTGCCTTTCTCGCCCTGAACCGCAACAGTGGAACGGGTGTTTGCTTTCCAACGGATGCCAGCGATGATGATTGCTCACAGATCGACTTCACTAACGTCAGCCATGTGCTTTACACTCGAACAGGCTTCTTGGGCATCAAGTCGGATCAGCCTGATCGGCTCAGTACGGCAGGATATCGTGATCACTTTAACCCCTTCGTGGTTCCGTCATGAGTTTTGTTTGATTTTCTCTAAAAAGCCCCACAGGGGAGACAACAGCATGTAAAGATGCACTGACTGCCCAAAATGGCAGTGGCTTGCCTGCCATGAAAAACAATGTTGCTGGGATTGGCTTTCTCACACCTGTTTTGTTCATAAGTTTGCTTCATAAGCTTGGCCCAGAGTCAGAGACATGCATGATTATACGTAATGCTATCAAGTGGCAAGATACAGGAGCTTCTTTGAATGCGCGGTACATGGCCGTTCATACCTCAGGTGGTGGTTGTCTCATCGAGAACGTTCGTGCCTTAATCAACATCGTGGTCAGTGGCTTCTGATTTGCGATCAGAAAGACCTTTCAATGTGCAGAACCGATGTGTTTCTTTATTTTCCGTTGTGCGAGTCTGCTTCTAGGCGTCTTTGTCTCCTGCCAAATCCAAAAAGATCCAAAAGGTTGTGAAATGATACGCTTGAGACATTTTGAGACTTTGTTGTAGAACTGTATACATCTAATCAGTGTTGATAGAAACCAAGGCCGAGGGTCTCCGAATTCAGACTTCAGACTGTTGCTCGCCAACCTTTGTTTCAGGCCTCCTACTCAGAGCGACTAGGAAAATGCAGGTGTGCAACATGTATATGTAGCAGTTGGAGTGACTACTGAGTCTGCAGGGAAACGCAGGGAGTTCCGCATGTATATGATGTAGCAGTTGCATCGAAGCAAGCTGGTGTTGCTCTTTTTCTGACGTTCTCAGAGTCCTTGAGGGGCAGAGCTCCTCTTTCGCTTGGCCAAAAAACCTGTGTGTTTAGTGAAAGCAACCGCAGCTGAAAAGAGAGGAAGGGAGTCTACCAAGCTCTGTTTTTTTCCCCACAGCTGATGGAAGTGAGACTCAGGTTCGTCCTGTTCGTCCATCTCATCATCTTTTTTCCCTTTTTGTGGTCCCCACCGTGCTCAGCTGGCTCGTTCTGGCGAAACGTGCGAAACGCTCGGACCCAAGGACCCACGGCCCCACGCCAACGTGGCTCGGTCCGAGTCTCAAGAGTCCAACGTGCGCAACGGTTGCTGTCAGACGTGGGTGAGTCCGTCAGACGTAGTGGTGCTTCCTTCACACGATTCTTTTCATGCATCGTGGTGCTTCCGATTCGCTTGTTTTTTTACTACTTTTTGCAGATTGCGACCCTTGTTTGGCTCTGGAATCATTTGATTCATTCATCGTTTGGTCACTTGAGCAGTTTGTGGTGTGGTCATGCTGATGTCTGCCAGCATAGTTATCTTAAATTTATCCAATGAGGAGCACAGCACAGAACGTCAATTCTTTTCAACGTTGGCATCATGTCCAAGACATTTAGAAGCTTCGTTGCATAGTTGTTCATTACAGAAGCCGCATAGTTCATGACTTCATCGCGTCGAACATCGTAGGACGTTCTGACACTTGCTTCGCAAAGATGGATGTACAGCATTTGTCCAAACTGGATGCAGTGCGTGGGCATTACAACCAAGAGCTCCACTCATGTGTGGCTTTTGGTGACTTGATTCGATTTCTCTTGTGGCTCATGGCGGGGGCAATCTTGCAGTCCGTGTCACAAGAATGGTTTCATCAGTCTTACGATCACCGGAATCTCTTGTCAGATCCATTGTGGTGGATAGTGAGCATGGCGATGTGTGCGGTTTTTGTAGCTGTTTCAATGAAGATTTGGTGGCTACTTAGCTTAAGCATGGGGGGCCTGTCTTGCTTGTTGATCAGCAACTTGAGCATCGAGCGTCAATGGAGAGGCTGCAGGCATGAATATGTGGAAATTGCATATGTCATGACTCAGAGGTTTGCAGCTGTCCTTGGCCCTTTTGCGGCCTGGTGGGTAACATGGACCTCACAAGCAATGGACCGTGTCATTGAAGAGCCCCCGCTGAAGGCATCTGGTTGTAGCAGATGCGCCAGTTTCTTCTTTGGCTTTGGTCGAAGGCATCAGTACCATCATGGCAGGTTGGGATGCTGTGGGAGGAGAGACAGGCCCGCTCTGCGCTTGCACATCAACGAGGATTCGGAGTGCTTCTTCTTCCGGGATGATGGTTGTGGGCATCTGCGTTTGCATCATAACAGCTTTTCCTCAGACTCAGCTGCCTCCGAGGATGAAAGTGATTCAAGTAGTGAGGAGAGTTTCTTTGCACAGGAGGGGAAGATGGTGACATTGATTTACAGTCGAAGCGGCGACCACCTGACTTGCCGACTGCAGCATCTCGATCATCTCGGTCCCAATGCAGGGCAACTTATTTTTACTGCGAATGAGGAGGAAGACAAGAAAGCACTTAGGATTCTGAAGTCTGACCAGCCGCTTCTGATCTACTCTCCAATGCAAGGTGGATCTGGAGTGCTTCTGCACAGAGGCGGAGGCTGCATCCAAACAAGAGTTGACCGCTTGGTGGGTATGCAGGACGCTGCATTGCAAAAATACTGCTGCTGCAATTTGCACTGTGCCTTGGCCCTTTGTCTATTCTTGATCATGTACGCCTTTGCACTGTGTATTGGAGGAACCGGTTATCCAGGATATGCCGCCATTGTGTTTCTCCTACTTCCTGAACTTGTGGACGATTTTCTACCAAATGCGACAACCAGTCCAAGCAAGTCACACCTTTATGATGGCAAGCTGGATACTGAAATTAAGGTCACCTTCAACCAGGGATGGACATGTGTGAGTGGAGCCGATCAAAGCGGGAAGGACTACATGATTGAGTTTTCCGCGCTTTGGGCGGCCACCTTTATTTTGGCTTGTTGTACCATTTCATTGATCTATGGTTGCTACTACCTCCACAATGCCAGCGATTTCTTGGGCATGCTCAATGACTTGCTCTGGAGGCGTGCCGGAGCGAACTACAGGACATGGCGGCTCAGGAAGCTCCACAGCATTCGTTCCAGTGTGGAGAACAAGAGATTCTTGGAGTTCTCGGCTCAGGGCTCCTTGCCAGGGCTCACGATAGAGGATGATGACGAACTTCAATGGTGGGTCGATACACGCGCGGCTCTCTTTGAAGATATACGTTTCAACCTGGAGAAAAGGAAACCCATCTTGGGCCTGTGCTTGCTGGCAGAACTGATGCTGATAGTTGTAACCATTTTGTCGCTGCTTCTTCACGAGAATGACTTTGCCCTCACCTGCTACGCTGTGACTTATGGCTGTGCCTTAGGCATCTTGACTTTGCTCTGTATATTTCTCTGTAGTCAAGTCAACGAGAAGCTACGCCATTGTACGTCCATCATGCGTGGGACTGAAGATGCGGAGGAGGACGTGCCAAGAGAGGACATGCCTAGAGCATCTTTGCTCTTGGGTACTGAGCCCCAGCAGCATGCCTTTCTCAATCACGAGCGATCGCATCCCCTGCAGCTGAAATTTTTAGGGTTTCCATTGAATTTCAATGTCTTCAAGATCTATGCAGCTCCAATGGCAGGCTACTTAGTGACCCTGGCCTGTTGGTTTGCCCAGCAGTTGGTCCAGCCGTTCTTTCAATTCAAAAGCTAGCTGCCTGTAGCTGGTGCTTTGCCAGCCCGTGGTGGGAGGCTGCTCCTGATCTATCTGGGGTCCAAATCGTCCCCAGAGTTTAATTTGTGTCCTCAAGGGTTGGGGTTTTCTCCACCGCGGGGCACAGTGAGGTCTCAAAACACCGCCGCAAACGCCAGGTTCCGTGCGGCCTTGGCCTTCGTTTCGGATCGCCAGCAACGTCAGGGTGTTCGACCGGTCTCGACCCGACCTGTTCGGCGAATCCCCGGCCGCTTGGAGGACGCGTTGCCGTCGTGAACTCAGGGCCGGAGCTCCCCTGGCCGACACCGACGAGGCGGGCGTTCCGGGTCGTCGTGGTTCCGACGTGGCTGGTGGCCGGATTTGCCAGAGGTCTCGTGATCGAACTCGCCTGCGGTTGCGCAGCAACAGCTTTGTTTTGGCCTGCCCTTCTGATTCTCTCGATTTATGGATGTTGTCTTTCTAAAATCACTGCATAGTTTTCCATAGCACACTTGTGACTTGAATTGGTCTCCACTCGAGGACTTGAACTTCAGCAAACTTAGTTTCGTGGATTACTTGGAACGTGGATGGTCGATCCCATATCATAGCATATCATAGCAGCATCCTCCGTTTGCGAAACGCTCCGTCCTCACACAAGACTTGTGGCCAGAATAAATTCGCACCATGAACCAGCAACACCCTTAGGATGGTTCATTAGATGGGGGAGGTCAAGCAAGCCACTGGAACTTGGGCGGATCTTCTCCGAACCAAGTGCTAACGACGGTGCTTTCGGTGCGGAACACCGTCGTTCCACGCGTCGTTCGCCAGGATCATCGACCGCCGACAGGCCGACGTCCTGGCCTCCCCGAAGCACTCGCCGCAGCCGGCGGCGTTGGGACGCAAAAAGGACCTCCCGAAAGCACGCACCGCCCAGCTGCTGAACTGGTGCTTGTAAGGGCAGTAGCTTCGGGTCTGCTGGCAATTGCTGCAGTTCAAGATGCGATGCTTGAAAGGATAGCTGTAGATTGAAAGGATTCGAAGGGAAGGCACTCTGCACTTGAAATGATTAACCAAGTGCTCTGAATACTCTACTTTTGGCTGATGCAGATATATTAGCACAGGTTGTTTGCCCATGGGCAAAAACAATTGACATCAATGAACATTCCAATCATTTCGACACAAACCTTCACCATAGTAGTCACCACAGTAGTCACCGAAACCAAACCACCGCGCCCCACTGAAAAACCAAACCACCGCGCGCCGAGCCGAGAGCGCGCGCCCACGCGGGAGCTCATGGACGCCGTTTGGCAGACTTTCCAAAACTCCTTGGGAGCTGATGGCTCCCTTACCCGGGCTGAGATGCAAGGCAGTCTTCGGTGCACGGCGGAGGGACAACTCCGCACGGGGTGTGTGTGTGGGGTGTGTAGAGGAGCCGTGTGGCTTGCTCTGGAGGCAGTTCCATACCAACCCTCGAGAAACAGGGTGAGCAACCACTTTTATTTAGGCTTTACTAAAGTAGTCTACGTCATGCTCTATTTGCTTGTCTATCATCACTATTCGCTTGTGAACGAGATAATGACACGAAAGTAGTCTGAAAGAGATAGTGTGATTTGCGACTTACTTAAAGTAGCCTGAACGAGATACTGTGTCATGACCTCCTACTTAAGTAGTCCAAACGAGATAGGGCCCCCACATATTAGATGGTGTATTTGAGTTTAGTACCAAGTAGATGCCGCCGCACAGATGAATGAGATGCATGTTCCAGATGATCAGTATCCACTTGGAAATCCATTGACTCTCCAAATGGTCGACACTGTTCATACTTTGGCTGGGCATCCTGGAGCGCTGGTGCTGCATTCGGGGCGTGCAGTTGAGCCAGATTGAGCCGTAACTATGGCCCTCGTTCTGAAGTGTTTTTCCTCTTTTTTCGGGTGGACAAAAACACCACACCTCGGGAACCTGTGCGGTTGGAAGGTGCCTTGCTACGCCTTGGCGTTAGCCAGCCAAGTGTGGAGCTGTTGCTGGATACTGTACCTGCCACGCCTGATGGAAGGCAGGTGAAATGGGCGATTGCCCAAGAATTTGCGAGCGAAAACGTGCCAGTTCACCTCGTGAAAGTCAGCTGAGATTTCCACGTTTTGACATTGGAACACTCTCACTCCACCAACTGAGGCAAAACACATATTCTGTTTCCTTGACGTGTCCCACCGGGGTTTCACCGCATGAAACACCGTATTCTCAGGGGTTTCAGAGCCCTGGGCTCCACTCTTCTCGATCCGAACCAGAAAACATAAAACAACTTGAAACAACTGGAGGTTTCCCAGCAAGCACTTGACATGGTTGGGACTGACAAGGATTCGGAACAACTGCCATTCCCAACTGGCTTTCACACTTGATCTGTGGATCTCAAATTGCCATACTGGAACAATCATGTGTTTCTGGTAGGAGACCAGGTTTGGAGTTTCTACGTTTTTCCCCAGATACGATAGCTGTGGGGTTTATACTTCAAATAAGAATGAGCTGCCCATGCGCCCTTTCGAGACACGCTGCCGGTGCTGGGCGCCGGTGCTGGTGCAGGTCCCGGTGCTGGATGCTGGTGCTGTGAGCTGGCTGTGCATGTTGTGAAGACAGGGTGCTGGTGCTGGTGCTGGGCGACAGGGTGCAGTGGGCAATCAAAATGCTGGAGCAGCATCTTTGATTTGAAACGTGAGCCTGATCAAAAGGCCGCTTGAGAACCCGGGGACCTCCAGATAGTAGAGTAGTATCGTGTTGTGCTTCGATTAGTTTGGCTTTGCGATCTTTGCGTTGCTCTTGCTATGTTTGATTAGGCTTGCGCGCGATGCTTGTGAAACCTAGGAACTGCACTGTGTGCGCTCATAGTATTGTACGTATACAATATGTGTACCCGCAACATTCTGTTGTACTGTTTGCGCGTATACTTTTTGTCGGGACATCCTGTCAGTTCTTTACACAAGAGACCCACATTTTTTCATCGGGGCATCCCACAATGCTGGAACAACATGTGTTCTCGCCTCTTCGAAACGTCAATCTTCCCACTTGTTAGCCTGTCTCATTGGCATTTTGTTGGGCCCATTTGCGGTCACCGGAAGCTCTCATGGACTTTTCTTGTGACTTACCTAATTAGATTTTTTCTGTCTCATTAGTTACTATATAGTTGTTATCTGGGATCTATGCCGGTGTAGGATGAAAAGGGACATGCACAGGCCGCCGGGGTTTCTGGAGGATCGATGCTGGGTTGACGGTTTACGGATCGATTCTTTTGGGTTGCCCACTCCGAGCAGGTTGAAAGCTGACTCCGATCATTCATCATTCAGAGAATCATTCCGTCCATCCATCCAATTCCACATGAGTCCACATGCTCCCACTACAACACCCACAGAACTGATGCCGTTGGCAGGCTGGACTTCCGTGCCTTCCTTCAGAGCCTGGACCAGGTGGATCCACCGGCCGCGGAGGTGGCTGCGGCTGAGCCGCCGCCACCGGAAGGCGCGTGCGAGGGCCGCGTCAAATGCAGCACGCCCGTGCTGGGTCGCGTGGGATTTACTGCATCAGTAGGGGATGATGCTTGACCATTGAAGCTAGTCTAGTTGTTCACGATCTACTCCCATGTGCTCATGAACTTTCTGATCAACTCTCATGCGCGCCACAATGATCCATCAATATTGCAAAGCTGTGGATTCCAACTCGCTCAAGACTCCACCCCCCTTCGCTTCACACCTTCGATCCAGGTGTCTACGACCTCCTAGTGCTGGGCTGCGGCCCCGCTGGCGTGACCGCCGCGCTGGAGGCCGCCAGCCGCGGCCTCCACGTGGCGGTGCTGGAGCCGCTGCGGAAGCCCACGGGGGCGCCCACGGGCGCCTACTCCAAGTGCATCCGGGCGCGCCGAAGGGCCGTCCGAAGGGCCGTGGGAGCGTGGGAGCGTGGGAGGAGGGTTGAAGAAGGGTAGGAAGGATTTGTCACAGCTGAAGGAACTTAAGACCTGAACAGTGACCTGTTTTCTCAGTCAAGGCGCCTTGTTCAGTGGTCATAGTTGTATCAGGAGGGAAACAGTAGCAACACTTGGTAGTAGTGCTAGTTCCTGGCATGTGGCTGACACAAACGAACTGAACCATGGACGCCATGCAGGGTCTTTTGCCACAAAAGTCTATCTACAAAGACTGCAGTGTTAAACAAACCCATCGTCGTGGACGGGCGATCTCCGTTCTATTTGATGTCTGGAAAAAGCTCCGAACGGAGCGTTCTTGCTCCTAGTAGCGATGGCAGGAGCCCCCTATAGGCCCTAGTAGTGTCCGTGCTCCTAGTAGCGATGCCAGGAGCCCCTTAGTAGCTTCTTGTTCTTTCATGTTCAGAAAGTGCATCAAAAATTCCACTTTTCACGTTCACCCAAAATTCCACTTGAACGTGAGCATTTCTGGCAAGGAGGCGGTGATGGACAAAAAGTGGACCTGGCCGGAGATCCACCAGATGGTCCAGCAGACCCTTGGATTCCATTGGTCCCATGTCGTCGTTCATGCCGTCGGATGGTCGAGCCGATCTGTTACAGGATCCATCAACAGTTCGACATGTTTTCTGCTTCGCTGAGCCTTGGGTGTCGGGTATGCCTGAATAAAGAGGTGTATGGAAGTTCGGGTCATGTCGAGAAGTTGAGGAAGCACCCTTGTGGCTGAAGCCACACCACACACCGACTGTTGGAATGGTTGGAAATCATTCAGACACACGTGAAACGGGCACCCCCCCGACCCCCCAAACAGCACAGCCCACATCACACGTGAAACGGGGAGACTCGACTGGAACTTGGGCCACTCCGGAGCGTTTCAACGCTCCTCCCGCACCGACATTGGGCTCCGTGACGTGAAGCCCTGCGAAAACCAAACGCGCTTAGCCACCGTTACGTACCATGCGCAGCATGGTGGAATCCATTCGTTGTCTTCCTACCAGGAAAAACACCTGAAAACAAACCATGTATATGGGTATATGGTTAAAATCTTGAACACTGAGAGCAGACACACAGCAAAAAGCTTTTCGCATATCTTATCTTTCACATGATGCCACTTCAAGGATCCCAGTCCAAGCTTTTCGCGTGGCCTCCAAAAGGGACGGATGACGACACTTACTACAAGTGTCATTGCCAACCTTCCCGAGGATTACCTTGAACGCGAATCGGAACACCATGCGGATGTTGCGCGTGTTCCACGTGGAGGTGGGGCGAGACGTGTCACCGGAACCAGACGGGACGGACGGCGTTTGGATGGACGGACGGACTCGAATTTGGTGCAAAGTGATCAGGTGACTTGGAAGGTCTTGGCCTGGTATGGCTTTTGAGTCGGTTGGGGCTGAACTCCTGATGGTGGCAAGATCCTAGTGATTTGATGGAAAGTGATCTTGGATGAATGCGAAGACTTCGATTGACAAGATGCTTTGCTTGAAAAAGGGATCTTGGACCGGACCTTGAGTAATCTTCAACCCGCTCCTGGCATGAAACTAAATTGTTCAAAGTGTAAGCGTCTGCAAACGATCTCAAATTTCGAGTGACTATAGATTCTATAGCAGACCACTTTTTCCTTTGTTTGCTTTGTTTTGCTTCGAAACTTCTTCATAAACCCTCATTGCACTTTGCCACTTCCGCGCATGGCATGGTTCCGCGGTTCACACACCTCGCCTGGCACGCCACGAGGTGCTCCACGGCTCGGCGGAGTTTCTGGACGCCACCACCGTGCAGCTCAACCCCTCCGACGCGAAAGGAGCCGCGGAGCCGCGGCGGCTGTCGGCGAGTGCGGTGGTGGTGGCCACGGGCAGCCGCGCGAACCGGCTGCCGATGATCGACTTCGAGCTGCCGGGGGTCTTTGACTCAGAGACTTGGAATTGAAAGCGAAGGAAAGCGAAGGGAAGCGAAGGGAAGAGGGAGATGTTGTATAGCGTTTATTGTTATTCCAATTAGTGCATGAAGTCTCATGGCGAAGAGAGTGGACTGTCCGGATTGTCTGTTTTCAGTGCAAGAGGTGCATGTGACTGTGAGTGCTCTACCACGGATGGAAGTGTGGATAGTGTGGGAGGGTTGGGCATCCGAGCTCGCCCAGCCAGCTGAGGATACCATCAGCCAGTTGGACTTTATCCCCAAGTCCATGGTGGTGCAAGGAGGTGGAATCATAGGCCGCCGATATACGAATTGGACATTGACAACTGGTTTTGAACTGCATGAACATTGGTTTTGATTATGAACCACAGAATGATACGACTTTAATGTACATGATGTTCTTTCTATATAGTTACATATCATGAGAAAATCCAGATACCCGGGACCCAGTCTGTTCTTTTTCCAAGAGCCTAGTTCGATGAGACCTTTGCTTGGGATGCTTGACACACACATCCGGACAGGTTTGGAGTACGCCAATATGTTCGCCAAGTTGGGTGCGAAAGTGGTGGTCGTGGAGTTCATGGAGAATATCCTGCAAATGTTAGACTGTGACCTCAAGGACTTCATCTGCTGTTGAATCCATCGTTTGTTTCTTTTATAGAGACTACAAGCAGCAAGCATGTCACAGTTAATGTCAATGGTGTCTACCATCACTCATAATACATGCTTGTTGATAACCGGTTGGAAGCTGATCTCCGGCATTCTGCAGTTCTCCTGGTGGATGACTGCCACTGCCACTCACCGGCGCTTCTTTTTTTTTCCGCCACAGCGAGGCGGCCTTGCTCACAGATTTGGCCAGCAACAAGGTGGAGATCCTCCTGAAGACTGGCATCACTGGAGTGAGACTTGGCAGACCTGGCAAGACCAAACACTTTGTTCAGTGTGACGAAGACTCGGGCTGTGCTTCTCCGATTTCGGGTCACTTTGAAGTAGGGTCACCTTGTGGCTATGCGTTGGTGTGGAACTGCAGGGTTAAGCTGAAAAGGGTCCTCAACAACAGATTTCTCAAGGTGCCGAAATCTATCGCAGTTCCATGTTGTGTACCTTAAATATCTCCGTGCGCAAGAATCTCTGCCGCAATCATGTGCTGAATCAGAGGAGGGTTGACATCTGCAGCCATGTATTTCACATGTGAAACTTCGATCTCCATGGACTTCATAGGCTCTCCCTGCTACTGGCAGTCCCACGGGGTGAGCCCTCCAAGCCCCACGTCCTGACGTTGGTTGAGGAAGTCCTTGGACGGTGGAGTGCGAGGGAAACCGTATCTGGTGGTGGAGACCACCAACGGCCCGGGCACCTGGGAGATGGGTGTGAGATGGGAAACAGACGATGGCAGCAGAACAAGATCCACTTGAGTTAGATGGCACAACCCCCCGGTAGTTGAAGCGGATCCTCAGCAAACGTGCTACTTCGCTGGGGGCAGATAGGCAGATAGGCAGATGATAGGCAGAGGATAGGCTAGCACCATTCGTTCCCCTTCGTGCGTCCGCAGTTGGTGTGCGGACCCGCGTAGGCAGCTTCCGCTGCGAAGCCTTGCTCTCTGCAGTGGGCCGCTGTGGGTCCACCGATGGATTGCAGCTGGAGCGGATCGGCATAAAGATAGGCGCGAGTGGAGAGTGGACAGGGTGGACAGGGTGAAGGAACCTGAGGATGGCTTGGAGCAACTTTCCGGTCGAGGTCAGGGGCCAGACATTTTTGTCTGGTCAAGTGCTGGTCGTGATCAGGTGGGGTGAGTCAGCTTGGAGCTGAAGAGTTCCTACATTTGGTGACATCCTCAGTGACTGGACTCCCACAGTCCACCCTTTTCAGCTCTTCTCCTGTGGTCTTCTGCGCTGCCCACGGCGCTTCTTCGCGACGCGACGCACGACGCCAGGTCGAGGAAAGATGATTCAAGTCGACGAGAATCAGTACACCGGGGTGGGAAAGATCTATGCCGTAGGTGATGTCGCAGGCCTGGTTTCGTCCGTATCTTCATGTACGGGAGGATTCTGAAGGGGAGGAAGAAGGGCTGAGTGGGATGGAGAGGTGGTTGTCAGTTGTTTGATTGAGCAACTCCAATACAACCACACCAGCTGGTACTGGGAATAGTTATTCTTTTGTCCACATGTTGGACAAACTCTCGTTGCTTCATCTCTTCGAAAGGAAAGAAGTAACACCCACTACATCGAACTACCCACCTTGGCGCCAACCCCCCCCGAAGTCATCACAGACACACACTCAGACACAATCTAGCGCCTCGTCACACTCCAGAGCCTAGAGTCACCCTGATCCTTTCCAGCTGGAAGTCCTCCACCCCCCATTTATGGGCTCCACCGCGTCACTGAAACCGAGCCGAGCGTGCTCCAAAAACCACCCGCTGCTCGGTCTCCGAGGCGGCAACTTGGCGACCATCGGTCAAGCACAGGCGGTGCGCGCGGTGCGGAAGATGTTCGGCAGCGGGCAGTACACCCTCCAGGCCGGAGGTCGTAGGCCACCGCTTGGTCGTGGTAACCATGGGTGACCATGGGTGACCATGGGTGACCATGGAAGAGTGTGTGGTGGTTGACGGTTGGGGAAGATGTGTTTTAGAGTTTAGATGTGTTGATTGATGTGTTTAGTACTTTGAGTGAGTGAAGATGATGGTGATCTTTTTAGAGCACTGTGTTTTGGATTGCTCCATGTGGCGAGATCGATACAAAAAGGCAAATCCAATAATAGTCATCACATTATATAACTATTGACTATTGTCATATGTAGTTCTCGACCACTAAACTTGAGAGGACGACGCCCAAAACGGGGCTTGTATACTCTTTCTTATTCCACGTCGCCCAAACGGGTGTTTGTCTCAAGGACAAGGCTGTGAAGCCCTACACTGTGCTGCTTGGCCAGATTCTGGCGGCGGGAAGCTTGAGCTGGTTGATGGGATTCCACTCAAGGAATATCCTAAGACTTGATTTCTGTGACAATGAGACTAGCTCAAGCCGTTTGCGAATCGTCACGTGCCCAAAAGCCTGGTTCCATTGAAAGACTCTCCGGCTTTCAGTGGGTGCAACCCACTTCTAAACCACGACTCTCCGGCCATGCCTCACTGTGTTCTCGCCTCCTCCGTCGCAGCCCTCCCATCGAAGTGAGGTGGACGATCCCGGAGATCTCCTGGGCGGGGGTGAACCAACAGGAAGCCGAAGCACAAGGCCTCAACTTTGGTGTGGTCCAGGCGTGGGTGGTTGGGGGGGGTGGACCAGTCCAGGCGTGAGTGGTGGGTCCTAGCGAGTGGGCTAACGGTGTGTGAAAGTGAAGTGGTGAAGTGCTACATCAGTGACGGCCGTTGATGACGAGCATCCACCATTCAGCTAGAGAAGAGTGCAAGTTGGCATATACAAAAGACACCAGATCGGCTGAACACCACAGGCCGACTACGGGAAGACAGTGCGCGGCATCGTCACGGGGGAGTCGGGATTCCTCAAGTTGATCTTCGACAGTCCCTCGGGCGTTCAATGGGAATGTCTGGCGGTCGAAGCGGTGGACACTGGCTGCATCAGGAACTGCAGGAGGTGATCCCCCAACAGCATCAGTTGAAGACATGACATGGGGTGTTGTTTTAATTAGGATGAATTGGTTTCTTTCCTTTTTTCAAGCAGTACTTTGGAAAGAGCCGCGATGCTGTTGATGCAATCCTGCAAAGCATGGGGAAAAAGAAAGCCACTGAAAGCCTTTGTTCTATTGGTCTCAGGTGGTGTAGTGCTTTCGGACGGTGTAGGTCTGCGAAGCCCTTTCTGCCATCTGGACACTGTAGTAGAGTAGAGGGGATTCACTTCTCTATTTTGCTGTCAACTTAGAAACCGATGGCAAAGTGCTGGGCGTGCACATCTGTGGTGCACAGGCGGACGGCAGACCCGTGTTGGCGGACGCGTTGGCGGACGGCAGAGGATGTCATCCTCCAAGTCCAATGTCTTTGAATTTGAGACGAAACGCGGGATTTGGTGGATGTCTTTTTGCCGCATCCTCGATTGGGTCACCGAAGACATTCGGACAAAACTGCAGTTTTAAGTTCAAGCTATCGACTCACTGTGTCATTCATTCGAACATGTCGTTCTGTCGTTCCTTGACCGACTCCCAGTGACGACCCCCGCGCCCCGATTCATCCGCGGACTCACCCTCGCGCCTTCCACCAGGCATCCGAGCTGATTAATTTCGGGGCGGACGCTGTGAATCATGGCACCACCATCTTCGACATTTTGCAGTTCGTCTTCCCAGCCGTTCCTGGGCTGTGACCGGTAAGGCGGCTCCTCCCCCCTTGTTGGCTTCGCTCCTCGGGGGTCGGAGGAATGTTGCGAAGTGTCCAGTTTTTCCTTTTCGGAATGTCACCTACTAATTCTAGTGCAACAGATCCTTCCTCTCCTCCAACAGCCATCTCTCCCCATCTCCCCATCTCCGTCAGCCGCCTCAGGTGACCTTTCACACGCTCTACGGCTGGGCAGCTGCCGAGGCGAGGAACCGGAACCTCCAGTCGCGAACCGGAAGGATCTCCAGTGGCGAAGAACTTCGTCTTTCAAAGAGCGACCCCTTAGGGCGACCAAGTGCCTTTAGGAAGAGCCCTTCGACCAAGTCTTTGAAGACAAAAGGACCTCCACCAGCAGGAAGGATATGATACTGTCTTTTCTTTTTGTCGCAGTATATACATTTATCGAAAGAAGAACACAAGAAGGCGACAAGAGGGAACCCTGCCTCGCCCAAAAACCTCCCACTTGCTGACCAAAAAACCTGGGATAAAGTCGAGTTCCGCAACTGCGCAGGATTCCGCAACTAGGATTCCGCAACTGTTTGGTCGGATTCCGCAACTGGGATTCCGCAACTGGGATTCCGAAACTAGGATTCTGCAACTGGGATTCCGCAACTAGAATTCCGCAACTAGGATTCCGCAACTAGGATTCCGAAACTAGGATTCCGCAACTGTGAAGATTCCGCAACTGTGAAGATTCCGCAACTAGGATTCTGCAACTGGGATTCCGCAACTGGCGTTCCGCAACTAGGATTCCGCAACATTGTGGACTCCCTCACTAGGATTCCGCAACTTTGTAAATGATGAGGGACACGATGGGGACAAGGGGGGTTGGGGGGTGGGGGGGGTTGGGTGGGGGGCTAATGACGTTGGTTTGGATGTGCTTCGAAGGTGATGTCACAGGCACACACGCTATCGCATGATGTGGAGATCACCAGTTGCAAGTTTCAGAAGGCAAGTTGCAGAATCTGACTTTCCAGTTTCAGAATACCAGTTGCAGAATCTGACTTTCCAGTTTCAGAATACCAGTTGTAGAATCTGACTTTCCAGTTTCAGAATACAAGTTTCAGAATCCCAGTTTCAGAATCCTAGTTTCAGAACCCCAGTTTCAGAATAATAGTTTCAGAACCCCAGTGTCAGAATACCAGTTTCAGAATCCAAGTTTCAGAACCCTAGTTTCAGAACCCCAGTTTCAGAACCCTAGTTTCAGAATCTGACCGATTAGTTTCCGAATCCGGCTCTAACCAAAAAACCTGAGGCGTTTCAAAACACATCAACCGCGAAACACGTTCTCCCCGGAGGCGAAGATCAAGTTCTCCGGCGTCAAAAGCCTCAGCGGCGGCGCGGGTTGGAGCCGTCTCCGCAGGCCGTCTGCTTTGGAGGGCCAATGGGGTGAGGCACGTGGTGAGGCACATGGTGAGTACTTTTGACTTCCAGTTAATTAGACCACTCAGGTACTGCGAGTCAGATGTACCAGCACAACCTGGTGACTGATACCAACCGCTTCACCTCCACGGTCTCGGTTCCATGTAGAACCAATGGGTCGAACGCATCCGCCGATCCCCGTCCGACAGGACTATCATCCGACACTTGGAGCGGACCAACTCGGAGCTCACCTTCGAGGAGTCCGGGACCGTTGGACTCATTTCCAACCCTACTAGTAGCAAGGACGCTACTAGGTTGGAGGCCATCGCTACTAGTAACAATAAAAGCTTCTGATATATGTTTTCTCTCTCTGGCATACCGTGGCGTGTCGAGGCCATCGCTCGCATTCGCTCGCATCCACTCGATTCGCTCGCGAAGCGAGTCAGGCTGAGTCTCGTCAGGCTGAACTTGGTGCATCATCCAGGATTCTTTGCAGAGAACTTGTTTCATCCTAGAGCGTCTAATGTCTAAGGCGTCAGTCAGTAGATGCCGCTCACTCCTTGGGTTCAGGAGGCGGTCTGCCAAGCTTTCTTGGCCTTCGACACAGACAGCAGTGGCTTTTTGGACAATCAGCAGCTTAAGGACAGCACCTCACAATGAGGACACGTGACATATACATGTGACATGTTCAGTAGCCTGGGACCGGTAAGAAGGGCGAAGAATGGGACGCTTTCAGGGTGCTATAGATGACCACCACGTGGGTGTCAGCAGTCAAAGGGTGGATTCCATTTTTTTGGGGACTCCACCTCTTAAGTAGATCATTGGTTTATGATGGTATATGATTGAGTGCAGGTCTGCCCCAGGGGGTCATCACAGTTCAGGTGGTCAAATTGAAAAGGTCAAGTTGATGTTTTCACCACGTTTGCATGTAGAACAAGCTTCCAAACCCCGAATCGGCGCTTCCCTTCTATTGAGTTGGAGGTGACAAGAGTTTGTTCTAGATACCGAATCGAAACATCAGTCAACATGACAACATGATCCACACCAGTGCTCAGGATAGGCAACCACCTTCCATGCTTATGCAGGAAAGCACTGATGCTTTGTGTGATGATTTGTGCAGGAATTCCTAATGAAGGGGAGTCTTTCTCACCACGTGACCTGATTCTGGCATCTTGGACGGGGTCGCTTGAAAGGTACTGCAGTTGCATGGTAATCAGTTTGCGCTATGCCGCTATGACAGGAAGCCATGAAGAGCTTGGGCGTCGACATGGACGACGAGGCCATCCAAGAGATGATGAACGAGGCGCGGGCTCGGCCGCTGCCGACTGCTGGGGAGGGGGTGGCCCGGCCATTGGGGCTGCAGGAATCACCAACGAGGAGTCCCATCAAGGACTATCAAGCCATAAACATGTACTCTCCCAGTCCAGTTTTCCGTGACATTCTTGGAGGAGCTGAAGTGGTGATCTTTTTTCAGGACTTGGAGGACCATGAGCCCCTTTCAAGAATACTTTGAAGAAACCTGGTTCGAACATTGCAAATTGACCGTTGCGAAAGCCACCGCCACCGGACATTTGCCGCCGAAACCTCGGTGGGAACAAACTGCAACATGGCTGGATTACCTGGCGTCATAAATCAGCTGACTACGGTACTGATGATTGCTTTCCTTTTTCCGGTGAATGATCAGGAACATGGAGCATGAACATGACCTTTGGAAAGTCGCAGTGAACATAGTTCTTCGAACAGAGATGTGGTTCTGTGTGACTACCACGGGGTCTTTGCCTTCTTGGGTCTCCTGATCATGTTTGCTTCACTCCCATACCTCCTCAAAAGCCGCACCTCCTCCTTTCCGGGCTCCAGCTTGCCTCCACTGGGCCCACTGGGCCCACTGGGCCCGAATGGGCTTCCGAGGCCGATGAGAGTGCGGATGGGGTGGTCGACTACGGAGAGTTTCTGGCGGCGTGTGGCCGGACGGAACGGACCCGTGGGAAGGACTGGGGGTTGGAGTGAAGACCTAGGAGGAGTGGAGGTTTCCGCGGAGTCGGCCACATGGAATCGGTTCAAATCTCAGGTCAGGACGGTTTGGTCACTCCGCTGTTGATAGGGTTGAGGTCCTTTGTGGATCGAGTCTAAAGGCCAAGCTTCAGTATCAGGAGGTGTTCGAGCTGTTCATGAGGCACACCATCCTGGAGGCCCAAAAAGGCCAAACATCGACTTCTTTTGGACTACAAGACCTAGCTCTTTGAAGACAAACTCTTTCAGTTTATATTTTCGGATGGTCAATTGCCCAATTCAATGTTCGCCCAATTTCATGGACTTTCGATGTTCAAGGATGGTGGACTGGGCACCCTGTCCACCAATTGCCCCTTTCTTTTCGCCACTTCATCGATCTTCAGCCAACCTGAAGGAAAAGCGTACCTCTCTCGCCGTTCCTAATCGCCATCCTATATATGTCATCACCCTCGTGGGTCGTCGGTTTTTCGTTACATCCACCGGCTTCCTCCAGTGTTTCTCCGAGGCAAAGTACACGGCTCTGACAAGACGTTGCAGCGCGGCAACACTGGGACGTTGAACCTGCGCCTGCCGAGCAAGGTACGAGTGGTTGAACGGAAGATTTCAGCCAGCAGGGACTGGTTTTGTAGGGCACTAAGGTTTTGGAGTATAGGTGCTTACAGAGATTGATTGGAGAAGGGTCCGAAGGGTGTAGAAATTTCATGTCACTCAGGTGACTCTTCAAGAAGCTAGGCCTTTCAGAAGAACTGTTGGCAACATGTAGGAGTTGATGAACACGGATGGGGTGGGCGAGGGTATTTTTTCCCTTGGCTTCGGATTCGACCGACCATTTGGTTTCGGAAGAAACTGCGGTGCGGACACCGAACCGATTGAAACGCGTTTCGTTCGCTCTCCCTTCCCTGACGGAATAGACGGACCAAGAGAATCAACCTGTCGCCCTTCACCTCGTTCGACCGCGGACTTCGTTCGTCGACCTCGTTGACTTTGTGGACTTGGACTTCGCCAGGTGAAGCATCAGACCTATGACCTGGTGGTCTTAGGCCGCGCGCGGGGGGCGATCTGGCGATGGGTTGAGACTGGCCAAAGGGGCTGAAGGGTCGGCACATCATTTGAGCCTCAGAGCCTCACGTGGATGGGTCTCGAAAGGGTCTCGAGTCTCGAACATCTCATCACCGGGTCTCACCTACCCTCTAAGTCGACTGTCACGTAATGCCAGTTTAAAGACGATTCGAAGGGGCCAAAGTGTTTGAGGCCTTCAGATTTGATGAAGTACAGTGCTGCAGACAAATCTGCTGCGGTTTTGGCGAGGGGGATCTCACATTCTCAGGCATGTTTCAACGGGCCACAACTGGCCACAAGTGTGATAAGATTTTGTCGACGTTCAAGCGTTCACTTGTGGCAGAGTCCTACTGTTACCCTCACCGAAATGGAGGAGGAACACTTGATCCAAACTTGCACTATCCATTGTGTTGACTTGAGTCCTAGTCTTTCTATGTCTCTGCAGTCATATGAGTCATATGATTCAATCATCTCATCCCTCCTGAGAGCTGCCGCACACTCGTGGTGCCCGACCTCTTCTCGCCAGGTTGCGGCCCCGCGGGCCTCAAGGCAGCTCTGGAAGCCGCCGGCCGTGGACTGCGGGTCGCCTTGATCGAGCCCAAGGACGGCTGAGAGGTCGCTTTGACCGAGCGAGACCGAGCGGTGTCAGGTGGGTCCCAGCGAACCGAACGGGCGAGAGCGTGGGACTTCGGACGAAACGAGAACGTCGCGAGCGTTTTCTCACCGAGTCGCGAGCGTTTTCGCACAGCGTGAGGTGGCAACCGTGAGCCAAACTGTTGAAACAGATTGAAAGTGAAACGACGGAATGTGTCTCTCTCTCTCTCTCTATATAAAGAAAACATAAACTTCTTTTGACCACTACTTGGGGTGTGATTTGCTGCCAGAAGAACTGGAACAAGCTGCCGTAAGTTTGCATGGGTGGGAATTGGATGCGACGCGATGCTCCAGTTTGAATCACCTCGCCGTGGCGACAGGAGCATTTGACGGCAGCACCCACGGGCGCGCATTCGAAGTGCATGCGTGAGTCTGTGATGGAGAACAAGGCCAGGATGCGGGTGGGCGAAATAGGGTTGCGCAAAGCTGATGCATCATGAGACTCTTCTTCCTCTTGGACCTGTGGCCGAGTCTTCGGCCATGCCATGCGAGGCATGGCCATACAGCTCTTCTTCGCGAAGACGAACGAGAGACCCCCAACCTCCGAACACTGATGGGTCACGCCTTTGGGACTGCGTGACCGGTATCCAGGGCACACCTTGAATCAACATCCTTGACAACGACATGACCCGGAGGAGAGGCTAGGCATGGCTCAGGTGACCATAGCCTGGGCTTCACATAGCCTGCGACATCTCAACGCACGACTGCCCTGGCTCAACAGGTGACCTGGCCGGAGATCCGCACCTTGATCGAGCGCGTGGTGCGGGACGCGGAGGCCAACGCCGCGCGGCTTCTGAGGCCGAAGCGGTCTGGCTGGTCAGTCGCGCGGCTGCGGCCTCGCCCGGTGGAACTCGTGGGCCGAGACCGTCAGATTGATCATGACTTGATGGTTTTTGGACTTAGAAGCTTCTCGTTACTAGTAGTAAGAATGCTCCTAGTAGTAAGGCCAGGAGCCCCTAGTAGCTTCTTGTTACCAGTAGTAGGAAGGCTCCGTTCGTAGCGATGCCAGGAGCCCCGTTCGTAGCGTCCTTGCTCCTAGAGTCACTCTTGAGAGAGATTACTTGGGCAGAAGGTGTTGTTGATCTCGTGGTGGGCCCGTGTTGGACGGTTGGGACCTACTCTGACCAAGCTGGATTGACCCACGATCTCTAGTTTTAAATGCTGAGAAGCCACCAAAATAGCACACCGACAGCATTTTTGACGGCCTAAGCTGGTGGTTTTGCTTGATCGGCACGTAGTGAAAGCAGATCAGCTGGAATGGCTCGTGCTCTTGTGACTCTTGTGCTTAGCTTGGTGGTGGCATTGACTGCAGCAGAAACGGTGAATGATTGCATTGAAAGCAAGTGTCGTGGGTGTGGTGGTGAGCAATGTCAGCTTTGCCGAGAAGACAAAACCACGATTTCTGCTTGCGTGTCATCTTGCATCGAGACAAGCTGCAAGGGCTGCGGTGGTGAGCAATGTGAGCTTTGTCGGGAGGATGCCAAGACCATTGAGTCCTGCTGTTCTGACAAGCTGACCGCGGAGGTCGACATGTGCAAGGCTTCCAAGGGCCCATGTGATGGTCTATACGGTGCTGAAAGCCTCCAATGTGCCTGGGAGGAGGATGTGAAGTCTTGCATGGAGACCAGCTGCCGTGGCTGTGGTGGTGAGCAATGCCAGTTGTGCCGTGAAGACGCCGAGCGCATCAATACGTGCTGCAACGATCACTGGCATTCGGTGGATCCCCCACAGATGTGCAAGGATGCCAAGGAGGAACTGGAACCCAAGGACCCTTGCAGTGGGCTCTATGGCGCAGAAAGCCTCCAATGCGCCTGGGAGGAGGATGTGAAGACGTGCATGGAGACCAGCTGCAAGGGATGTGGTGGAGAGCAATGTCAGCTGTGTCGTGAAGATGCGCAGCGGATCACCAGCTGCTGTGATGACCATTATCACTCCGTGGACCCTCCCCAGATCTGCAAAGATTCCAAGGAGGAAGCGGTCACAAGCTGCTTTGACAGCAAGTGCCGCGGCTGTGGTGGAGAACAGTGCCAACTTTGCCGTGAAGATGCTAAGAGCGAATGTTGCACTGGAGCCATGCGGACTCCTTCCTGTGAATCTTCCAAGGCGCTTCTTCCATAAGTGAAACAACCCGTACAGTGTACATCAGGCCGTGCAACTAGGATGTGTCATGTATCACGAGTACATCCAAATTCACTTTAGGAGGTTCCTAGCAACAGTTCTAGGTCCAATTCATATTTTGGGACCTGTCTGCATGAGGTTCATTCCCAGCAGATCAGGATGCAAGACCTAATAGACTCATTTCTCATTAAAGCATTAGAGTCAAAGATTGTTCGCGGCTTGGAATGAGGACTGAGAGAGATTGCTGATCAGACATTCCAAAGACGCAACACGGGCCATGTTTCATGCGCTTCCCAAATTCCCAGCTGGTCAATCAATCTGAAGATGGTCGGATTTTACCTCGTTTTCTTCTGTCCAAAGTCTCTCGCTTTGGTGACTGAGCTACGACCGAAAGCTCGACCCCACCGGGCAGGGCGGCCCCACGGGCTTGGGTCGATCGATCGGTCGTGGTCTTCTCCGGCCCGAAGAACGGGGCGTCTCGTCTCTTCTTGACCCAGGAGTCGACCAGTCCTTTTTTGGCCCAAGAAGAGACGATCTGGTCTCTTTTGGGCCCAAGAACAAGAAGAAGAACACATTGAACACATGATTCCGCAGTTTCAGGGTCAGACCCTGTGTGGGAGTAGGTGTGGTGAGTGTGGATGGTGATGTCCGTTCAGAACGGGGGAGAGACGAGTCTGGAGAGGTTGAGTCTAAGAGTCCGAGAGTTGCCGTGTGTTCGACCTTCGACCGTCAGACCGTCAGACCGTCAGCCAGGACCTTCCATGTGTCTGTCCTGCGTGGCTCTGGCAGCTTTGCCGTGACCTGCACGCAGAACATGACGTGTCCACCCGGTCGGTCACCGCGTTTGGGGCGTCGTCAGTCTGGCGTCGTCACGGATGTGTTTTCGCATGGCGCAGCGGCGTCACCGAGTGTGGCCGATGTAACCCTTTGGCATTGAGGACCTTCCGCCACCGTATCGCTGGAAGCCATGGTGGGCGGTTTAGAGATTGCACATGCCTTGGGGAAAAACAAGGTTTGGAAATTCCGCCCTGCCGTACTGTGCCTGCAGAGGGGAGGACCTTGCTCCGCAAGAGTCAACCCCGCCTCTATAGGATTTCATTCAGTAACTGTGCATCAAAGCTATCACTGACACTCCCTCCAGCTTTCAGCGTTTTCTGATATCATATCTTTTTTAAAGTAGAAGGAACTCATCTTGTCACTATACGTGCATGCTCTTCCACGCGTGTTTCACACGGGCGGCTCCCGCACCAGCCGCGTGTCCCCGGCGTCTCCGCGTGTCCGAGGATGAGTCCACGATCCGCTTCACCGACGAGGGCGGCAACTCTCAGATCTTGAAGACCACGGGCACCGTGATCGCCACAGGGTCCAAGGCGAATCGCTTGCCGATGGTGCCCTTTGACCTCCCAGGCTCTCGCGAGAAAGCCGCGCGCGCGCAGCAACAGCGAAGACCGAGTGAAGTGATGGGCAACGAGTGAGTTGACTCAGATAGGATCCGATAGGATCGAGTTGAAGTGGAACTGATTTGGACTGACAGGCTTGCGGTTGAAAGTCCACGAAAGACCCTAGAGCTGTTCATCTCAACCAATGGATGTTCCCTCTTGTGAGGGTTTCATTCAGTGCAGGCTTTGCTGGCTTTGAGTTCTTTAGTTTGGGTTCACTCGTTTCCATTTTTTTGACACGGTCCTCCATGTTGCATCAACTGCGGACAAGCCGGATGCACCAAGCGCATGCACCAAGCACGCGTCACCTTCGTCGGCCTGCTGGGAAGGTGTGTATGATTCGGACACGCTGGCGGAGATCGATTACATCCCCAAGAATATGGTGATTCAGGGTGGTGGCATCATAGGTGGGAGTCGGTGGGAGGTTTTTTGTTCTTTTCTGCAAGCCTGCGTCTGTGGTTGTGAAGGAAATTTGAACATTTGTTCGTTGGAGTTGACATGGGTGGATGAGCAAACATCTAGTGGATTCAAGATCTGATGGCAACAAAAAAGGGGGAAACATCTTGAGATCTACGATAGAGGCAGCAGCAGATTTACCGCCTTTTCAACAGTTAAAAGCTTTGATCGTGGGAAGCTCGGTCTTCTCACTCGAAGCTCGGTCTTGCCGATCTTGCGAGGCTTGGAGTATGCCAACATCTTTGCGAAGATGGGAGCCCAGGCGAAGGGGGCGACCGGTGAACTCCGGGCTGAGCGGTCGATGGCGGACGACCTGGTCCGCTTCTTCGCATGTTCGCCGCTTCGCCGCGTCGGCTCCGCTTGGTGAGAAGTCTTTCTTCTCCATGCCAAAAGCATCCAACACCATATGAGTTGCCTTGTCAGGACACAAAGGTCTCCTACGTCTTGACCTACGGACCTACGGACCTACCGACCTTCCGCTCATCTGCTGTTGACCTTTGTGTCCTCTGCTCTCTCCAGCCTTGGCCGCTGATGGCCTACAGTGTTTCGCCAAAGCGCAGGTGGTGGTGGTGGAGTTCACGGACAAGGTGCTTCAGATGGTGGACTGTGATCTACAAGCTGCCCTTCTTGCAGAGCTGGCGAACAACAAGGTGCCAAGACAAGAGAGGTTGGGAGTGAGAAAACCTGGTAGGAAGACAAAATATATGAAGAGATCTGAAGAAGAGATATCAAGTTGGAAGAAGAGATATGAAGTTGGAAGAAGAGACAGATATGAATCAAGAGATCATTTCTTGCGTAGCATGAAGGATGACCGGACATGACTTGCTAATGCGGAACTTGGCTTCAATAGTTGCTAACCAAAACGATCCTCAGCAGTTGCTACTTTGGCTAAACTTGCCAGGTGGAGTTGAAGTTGAAAACTGCCATCAAGACCATCAAGAAGGGTGAAGGAGGTGCTCCGGGTGCTCCAATTTTTTGCACTTTCGCATCCGGCGGGGGCAGTTTAATCCTCACGCATGGTCGTTCAAACGCAAGCCCGGACTGAACTGTCATGAGCCACAGCCCACGTACTTTGAGCATTCAAGAACAGACCTTTTTCAGAGGCGGGATTAGCTGTTTGCTTTAAGCTGCCGACCTCAAAATGGCCAAATCCCAAGTTGGCAGAAGAGCAAAAACCAAACATATGTGTCTAGAACACCAGTCCCACATATTCAAAGGCTTATCGGCTTTGTGGGTCAAACGAGGCAAGATCCATCCTCTTTCTTCATCCGCGCGGAGCTCCGAGCGCCGAGCGCCCGGAGCTCGGGAGCGCACGACAGACTGTCGACGTTGCCAGGCACTCGCGGACATCCAGTGCTCATCGTGGACCTCTACGACAGCCAGATCCACTGCGACTGCTTCCTGTCGGCCACCGGCCGCTGCGGACAGGTGGATGACCTGAACCTGGAGGCCAAAGAGACGGCAGACGGTGGCGCGATGGGCGATGGTCGGTCACAAGCCTTTTGGGGTTGAGAGTCGGTGGAGAGTTGCAATAGTTTTATTCCTTCTACATCACCAAGCATGCTTTGCTCAGAAGGTGTTCTTCTTGCATCAGAGTTCCAATAGATAGACTCCCCGAAAAAAAAAAGAAAAGCAGAAAAGGCGTGATGTGAAGCTGGTGGAGTTCGCGATGAGAGTGGTTGGAGGGGTTGGGGGGAAGTGTCATTCGTACATAGACATTCCATGAAGAATCGACTTGTTCATCTTCATTCGCGCTCAGTGGTTCTTGTTCCTCAAGAGGTGTGTGGAGTTTCGGACGTGCAGAAGAATGA
Source organism: Durusdinium trenchii (assembly GCA_963970005.1). Taxonomy (NCBI): domain Eukaryota; class Dinophyceae; order Suessiales; family Symbiodiniaceae; genus Durusdinium; species Durusdinium trenchii. The sequence goes on from CAXAMN010000181.1 coordinate 50,856, forward strand.
CGCCTTTTTGCAGAACTTCACGACACGCACAGTCCTCAATCCATTGTCATGAAATGCTCGATCCTTTCACTTCATCCACTGAAAAAAGGGACATGAGTGAATCGAAGGTGATGCTTTTTTAACAACACGTTGTAACCATCTGCAGATCATCACTGCAGATCTGGGCTGTTCGATGAAATGACTCGCGCCACCGACACGGAGGCCTTAGGAGTGAAGTTGGGTCGTGGAAGGATGATCCAGGTGGACGAGCCGCTGGGAAAGCAAAGGATGAGGAAAGCGAGGTGATCCGCTTGGGTGCATGGGTTCCTGTTGCTTCTTTTTTGGAATCGGGTGGAGGTCGAAGTCCTTTCCATTGAAAGGTGCCAAGGGTGCCTGGCAAACCCAACTAGCATCCAAGCCGCCGCTTTGCGACGGAAGAAAGGGCCATGACGGGCCCATCGCGAGGAATCAGCACACGGGCGTGGGCCACATCTATGCCGTGGGCGACTGCGCCGGCGGGAACCTGGCGACGGTGGGGCAAGCGCAGGCGGTGCGCGCCGTCAGGCGGGGCGCCCTCGGGCGCGGTGAATCGGGCAGAACGCAAGTGAACTCACGTGTTCTGAGGAAGGGCCTTGAAAGGAGAAGAGAGAAGTCGAATCATATTTGTTCCATGGGCATTCATCGTTTCTGATGGAAGTTTTGGCTTGGAAGATCTTGGAAGAATGGAGCATTGAGATGGACCCAGTTGACACTTTGCAGATTTGTCAAAGTTTCCTTTCTGAAGGTTTGATAATGCTGACAATGAGTTGCAAGCAAGCAATGTGTTGAAGATCTTTAAATTTGCAATCTGATGATGAGTTTTGAGTCTGACCTTCAGTGTGAGGAAGCTGTTCGGCAGTGGCATCTACACGTTGAAGGATAAGGAGGCCGATGTGGAAGATTGGGATCCAGGAGGGTGAGTTCAACTTTGCATGTTAGCCGTCCTTTGTTGCATGTGAATTGCCGAGCTTCAAACCCATGTGTTTTTGTCCACTCTGTTTGGCCATACCATACTATACCTGGCAGGACCTCGTCATACACCAAACCTATGGCCATAAAATCTCTTCCCTTCAAGTAAGATGCTCTTCAAAAGGCTCATCCTATTCTGTTACACCTCTATGTCACTCACCACATTGGTGCCCTCTATGCTCCTTCGCTGCGGACCCTCCGCCTCTTCGTCCCGCCGCGAGGCCAAGCCTTACATCGTTTGGACTATTCCAGAGGCACGGATGGCGGGGCTCTTGGGCGCCAGAACCCATGTTCCAGATATATGGGGAACGAGCAGCTCTATGGCAAATGAACGTACTTTTTTTTGTTGGTGTTTGAACCAAAACAAACACTCCATCTTGAGTAGGTCGACGGTCTACATCTCTCCGCAGAGTCTCCAACTCTTGCCCAACACATTTCGAGCTTGAGCTGTTGGACCTCGTGAGAAGAGCCCCCGAAAACTCAGCTGAGCTGTCTGGCGGATCGCCAGTGCCAGTATTGGGAGGATGTGAGCACTTGATGTAGCAATTAGTAGCAAGGGTACAACTAGCAGGGAGGATACCAGGCGCAGTTGAGAGGATCTGGGATTTGAGGCTCACCACTTGTAGCTCCTAGACTCCTCACCTTCTGGCAGCGGAAGTGCTCCTAGACTTCTCCCCTTCGGTGCTCCTAGACTTCTCACGGTCCAAAAACCAACGGCGTCCTCGGTCCTTTTGGGTGCCAACGGCGTTCGACGGGTGGACTCCGAGTTGGGGGGGGGGGAAGGACTTCGACGGATGTTCCGTGTGGGACGGACGGATGGATTCCCATGGCGTGGGATGCAGGCAGTTGGATGTTCCTGGGTTCCATTCCGCTTTGGACAGCTCCGAGGTCAGAGAAACCCAGAGGTTTTTAGACAAAGAGTATCAAATAGGTCCTTTCACTGGATGTGCATTTTTTTTGTGTGTGTCTGTTTGTTTGTCTTTCAAAGAAGCCATACCCATCTCAGCCCGTCTCATGCTTGCTGTCTGGCTGCATCGACTCACATCCACTCCAATGGACCTCCTTGTTTGGACATGGCAGGTGGCGTGGGTGGGTCTCAATGAGCAAGAGGCCCAGGCAAAGGACTTGGACTTCGGTGTGGTGCGTGTGGAGTATCACCGGGCGGTGCGTGGCATCGTAAGCGGTGAGGAAGGCTTCTTGAAGATGATCTATGATGCTCGGCGTTTGGGACCGTTTTCGGAAGGAGCGAGTCGGTGATATGCCAGACATACACGGTGGACCGTCAACTTGATTGCCCAAACTATTTTACATCTTCGGGAGAACCATCTGGATGCCATTCAAAGAAGGGCCATGTCCATGGCCTCGGTTTCTTTTGATGAACAAAGGTTCTGGCACTGTTGCAGTTGATCCAAGAGGAGTTCTGGACAAATTGGCCGAAAACTAATCGCAAGCGAGTCATCTCAATTGCGATTTGTTGGTGGATGAAGACAACAGGGATGAACCTCCCACTCCTGACTTTGCACGAGATGAGAACGTGCAGGGAACAGAATGCTGAAGTACTTTTCCTTATCCCTTTCGAAGAATCATATTGGACGTACTGATAGCCATAAATACATCCTAACACCACATCCCAACCGCAAAAACACACATCCCCAAAAGCCGACCTCTCCTCTCCGGACCGGTGGAGGTCCCGGAGGCCCGGCCGGTACCGGCCCGGACCGCTGAGCACAATGAGGATCGGCCACAGGGACGAGTGTTGGGTGTTCACATCTGCGGAGTCCAGGCGGGACGGACGTTTGGTCGAAGCGCCGTAAGGAACGCAGAATGTCCTGCGTGGCACCCATGGGCAGCACGGTTTTGGGAAGGTTCTTGTGGAGGTGTTTCTTGAGGCTGGGGGATGACCTGTTTGGTGGTTGTGAGGGTGGATTCGTCCACAGCTGTGAGATGGATGACATCATTCGGTTCAAACATAACACGACAGACACGCAGTTCTGCGTGGTTTTGCTCTTGCTGGGTGTAATTTGCTGCGAGCCAGTTTTGAGTTTTTCCATATCTCCCTAAACACGCGAGACTGTATTTTGCGATGTGATGCAGTTCAATACTGAGACTGCCCATGTCCACCTATGGTCTCGAACTGCACGTGAAGATGAACATGCACGTTCACATTCACATCAGCTGACTCCTGTCCGGAGTGAAACATCACCTGCCACTGTGTGCGGCCTGGATGTTTCTATGGTGTTGGCTTCGTGATGGGTTCTGCGATGTCCTGCGGATGAAACGGGACGACCCGTCGTCTACAGACGGACCGCGTGTTGGGCCGGGTCGCTGGGTCGCTGGTGCCAGCTGGCGCACGGGTACCTGCGGCGCCAGTTTCACTTGACCTTTGTGGAAGGAAGCTCAAACACGACCAACCCAGCCCACGGTTGCCGGGTTCTTTGGATTCTTTGACGGGCACTGATTGGACCTGATTTTCATCTTGTCTTTAACTATGTGCATACAGAAGTAGACCAGCTGCTCAAGAAGTGCCGTTCCTGGCGACTGCACGAGGCTGGTGAGCTGATCAACTTCGGAGCCGATGCCATCAACAACCAGACCACCATCTTCGACATGCTCCAGTTCGTCTTCCCAGCCGTGCCTGGGCCGCAACCCGATCGGGATCACACAGCGGTGCAGTGACGAAGCTGGCACTTCGGCCAGCCAGGAAGTGCAACCAGCTGGTGATCTTTGAGATTTTCTGTTTGGGATGATTAACGACCCTAGTTGGGAGTGTTTGGTCAAGTTTGTTAGCACATACACAGCGTCAGAAAAAAGACAAAACACACACAATCGGCACAGAGCCTTCTGTTGCAATTCAACTATTCAACTCTATATCTACCAGCATACATCCCCACACGTCTGTCGGTCCTCCGGCGGCACGGTCCTCAGGTGACGTACCACGTGCTCTACAACGCCGCGGCTGCGGAGGCGAAGCTTCGCATGGCCGGGGTCAAGGACCTGAGCGCCGCGGCCTCCTGGGCACGGGACGCTTGGCCGAACGGTGGAAGGTGCAAGGTGGAAGTGGTGGGTGGGAGCTGGTGTAAGTGGGAGCGAAGCAAAGGTTTTTCCACTTTTGTTTGGCTTGGGGGTATGACCCATATGACTTATACTTGACTCATACTTACTTCAAAGAACCCCCAATGAAATCATACTCCCAAGTAAGTATGGTAATTTTCATACTTCATTAGAGTCTTTGATGACCTTTGAAGTATGAACAAACATTGAAGAATCTTCCCGTGCCTCCGCCTAGCATCCGAAGCGGCATGCGGCATGTGTTTCTGTTCCTGCTCTGCTGCCGAACAGCTGCTGCTCTGTCACTGCCTTTCGGTGACCTAAACACAGCCATGGTCAGAATAAGCCGAGATGAGCAAAGTTGAGACCAGGGAGGTATGTAGTGAGATGGAACCCACAACTACCCACTACTTAAACTAATCCTGAACCTTCGATCTTCCTCGACGACGTGTGACTATAGTCCACTCATCCTCATCCTTCCACAGGTGAAGACGGCCATCCTCAAAAGGCTTGAGGGCACTGCCATCACCTTCGAAGAGGCTGGACAGAGCCCCGTGTCACCGTGCCACGGTCTCGATTGATCCAGGAATAGCGACCGGACCGAACGGAAAGTGGATGGAAAGTGGAAAAAGTGAGAGTTGGATTCAGTTGGATCTCTGTGTTTTGCAGTGAACTCCAATGAATGGGACCTTGGCAGATCTGCTTTGGAAATGAATGGGCTCTTTAAGGCTCTTTAACAAAGAGAACGGGCCCGTCCTCAAAGCAGACCCCGAACCACTGCTCAGACCGCCTCCTGTCCAGGGCGTGAAGGGCACCATGCGGAAGTTCGACGCTCGGGGGAAGCTTCGTCTCTACCCGGAGGAGATGAAGGCGCCACGCAGCCAGCTCCATGAGCTGCGGTGATTTCGGGTGTTTCGCGCCTGGCTCGTCCACGTGCCAAGCACCGTGCCACCCGCGCGTTTCCCGCACGTTTCAGACGCGTACGACGAATCAGGCGCTCATGGAGAGCTTGGGGCTTCAACTTTCTCAGGAACAGCTGGAGGCAGGGGAGGAAGAGCTGGAGGGTCATTTTTGCTCAGGTTCTTCACAGGTAAATCAACATGTGGCGTCAAGCTACGATGATCCATGTTCTGGAGCCACACGTTACTTAGTACTTGATTGAGGCGCAAGGGGTGGCGCAGCTTTTTGGATGATTTATGTATGAATCCTGCCGGCTACCAGGCTATGGGCCGGAGATGTATATATACGATGACCAAACCGTATGAATTGGATGGATGCGTCCTTTCTCATCGGAGCGGTTTATATTCTGGATTCTTGAGGTCAACAAGCTGGTCTCAGGAAATCCCTTTTCTTGAAACATGTGACACCACCGCCTTCGCCCTTCGGCGGAGGAGGATGGAGGGGTCCCGTGACTCGAAGGTCTCACCATCCACCTCGGCCAGGATGGACCCTTGACTCGTGTACAACTCCTTGAAAGAATCATGGAAGTGGAAAAGGGTCATCGAAAAGGGGCCATGCCATCCACTTTGATCCATGACATTATTTCAGGGATTGTATCTCGATCTCAAGGCTTCCCTCCCGGAGCGGAGGCTTGGAATCCCCCTCAGCCCTCATCCAGGGTCTTGCAGCAGATCGTTCTGCTGAGCCGATCGCTTCGTCTTCCAGGCGATGATCAAAGAGGCCGACTTGCAGCAGAGGGGCTTCGTGGAGCCTTGGATCGGACGCAGACGGCTTGTTTTGGGGGAAACCAAGCAGATCCCATATAAAGAGCGAGGCCTCAAGCATCTTCTTTTTGAAGTAAACCGGAACTTTTGGTTTAGAAGAAAAACATACGTAACATAGGGTCTTTCGCTGGAGATTTGGGGTTCAGACCAAAAGACGGTCTTTCGGTGAAACCACTGGCTGAGGACTATCCGGACTTCGTGGCCGTCTGCAACACCTGTGGCATGGGCCCCGTGAAGAAGTGCTGAGGGCTCCGCACCGGGTCCGCGCGGTGTGCCGCGGTGTGCGCCGCGGTGCGCGGCCGAGGCGGTGCGCCCCGTTGGGTCACCCCGACCATGTCTCCAGGGAGAGACCAAAGAGGTCGTTGCGGGGGTCCAGTCCAAAGAGGGTTCAAGGAAGTTAGCCCCAAATCAGTGGGACAATTATAATCATACAACCGATAATCAGCTTTCGTTGGTGAGAGGATTTCTGACGGAGGTCTCCCCCAATAATATCCCGGGTAAATGTAGAGCAACCAAGTCCTGTTCTCTCCCCGCAGTTCGTGGCGGCCATGGAGCTTCAACGATATCTCGCATTGGTTTCCAATCACAAGGGGTTCTTCAAAGGGAACATATTGCCTAGCCCCTACCATGATAGATTCTGCAGTGGGCCATGTTTGAGGGAAGCGTTTGCAACTAGCAATTCTTGATGTTGAAAATAAGCTATAGGCCTTTTGCATCCTTTTGCTAAGTTCAGTGCCAACGGTATACAGAACAGCTTTATTTTCTCGCCAGAACTCACCACTACTCACCACTAATTTCTATGAAAGATAAGCTCAATTGGATGCAACATCGATGGACTTGACATGGACCCCACAGAGTAATAGGCCACCGATGGGTGAGCTACCGCAAATTTTTCTTCCCGTGGAACCGGGTGATCTCCAAGGGGCCGGCAGCTCAAGGCTACCGAGACGCCCCGGGCATTTTCGCTTCGTCTTCAGCCAAGCTGAACGCAACGCTTAACCGTCGAGAACTTCAAAAGTGATCGCCCGGCAGGTGGCTTTTCGGATTGGACGCCAGCAGTGCTTTTTGTGTGGCAGATGGAGGGTTCTTCGAGCCAGGTGAGTCTGAAAAGACCTGTTGGAATGTAGGATTTGCAGATCAAGGAGCCAGATATTGCAGATCCCCAACATGCACAAACCATGTGGAGTTCGAATCCATCCGCACCGCTGACCTCGTCGATCTGAAACCGCTGACCGGTGCTTCGCGTCTGGGACGACGTCGGTGGAATCCACCGACACCGCGGGGCAGAGGTGGTGTCGATGTCGTCGATTTCGAGTCCAAGAGAGGAGACCAGAACCTTCGGACCGGATGTGGTACGGATGCGCGACAAGACGGGCTGTGAAAAACATCTCTTGGGTGGCTGAAAACATCACACCGGCAGCCTCAATATTGAACGGATTGCTTTCGCGTGGCGCCAGAATCCGCCAGAATCTCCTACGGGTGATGTGGAGTTCGAAGCAACACGAGGACAAACAATCGAAGTGGACGCCCTGACCTCTGGAAAGACTACAGTATACTCCTCAACCAAACAGCTAGCTAGGTCCATGTTTGGGTCGGGTTCATGTACGTGCTCTCTCCACCTTTTTGGCTCAAACCTCACATGATCCAAACCAAAGAACGAACGGACCCATTCGACGGTCCTTTTTTTCCACCATGGTCCGTTTCTCGGTTTCCAGCAACGAGTTTGGCCTTACCAGGTTCTTCGAAGGATCATAATGCTTCAAATTGCTGGACTGGCACAGGCAGCACCTGATTGTCTCAATGACCGTCCAATTTCCATTCCCTAAAGCGTGCAACCTGACTGTCAGCAGCCTCACTTGCTCGCAGATCTCTCATGGGCTGCTCGAGTAGTCAACTTCCCGAGGACGGGAGAAATCGCTTCAACCTCCTGCGAGTCGCGCGGGATTCAGACCTTTCCCGAATTCGGTGCTAAAAAATATGGGAAAACGACAACGGTGGCCACATGGGATTCTGAAACAGATGGTGGCTCCGGCCGCAAACCTAGCTCCACCACCACGCCTTCGAACCTTTATGGCAAAGTCACCATTCCAACCAAGGCTTGCTTTGGGTCTTACTCTTGGGTTCACACGTTCATGAGGGCATGCCAAACCAAAGGAGTCACAGCAAAAAAGTGTTTTGGAAGAGAGGAGCATGCGACTGATCCGTCTTTTTCTCTTCCAAACCAATTCAATCGGTTGAACAACCATTGAAACACATAAAACGGAGAGCGCCACGCGGAGAGAGTTGCAAGAGAGCTTAAACAAAAGGAATAGGACCAAGTGCATCGCTACTAGTAGCAGGGGCATCGCTACTAGGAACAAAAGGATGCACCTATTCTTATAGTAGCTTCTTGTTCCTAGTAATGCCAGGAGCTACGTAGCCCTGCTTCCAGCTACCGATGCACTTGGCCGCTCGCCAGGCGCCCGATGCGGTCGGCCCCGCACGGACCTTGCTCACCTCCCCCAGCAAGGCACGGAGGGCGGGCACGCGTGACGCGGGTGCCACTGCTTATTCCAAGTATGTTTCGGAGGCGCGTTGATGGTTCTTCTACCTGGTCTTTTTGTGTTGACGAGCTTGGCTCGACACTTGTTGGTAGGGTGGGATGCCTTTTTCCGCCACATGTCCAGCAGCAGGAGGTTCTGGGTTCCTGCGAGGGCACGACATATCCCATGTACATGGCCCATGCACATGACCAGGAGAAGATCGTCACTGAGGATGAGAAGAAGGCCGGATGCTGTTTTTCACTGGGCCATGGTCACTTGAGATATGGCAATCCGGTTCAAGATGCTTCAAGAAACGGTTGCTATTGGGTGAATCGTTTGCTTCCCATGTTCGATTTCCCTTTTTCTTTTCACCTTTTCATGTGTATGCTTACTTTCCATGTTTCATGTTTATGGTTGGACATGAAAAACGCCTCGGCTGCCAATGGGTGTTCCCTGAAGTGCCAGTGGTCCATTTTAATGACAAAGACACCCGTAGACCGAAAGGGTCTCCGGTCTCCTAAATCAATCGCCATGGGCTTCTATAGTGATCCCCAAACAAAAAAGGTGGCACGGTGTCCCATTTTTAGCATTATCTTTTTAACATCACGATGATCTACCTTTCTATCTATCCACACCAGACTGTACCCCATGTCCGGATCTGCTGCGGGGCGAGGCCTTGGAAGGAGCGCTCAACCATCGGCGCCTGCAGATCTGGGTGCTCCGTGCCGAGCTCCTAAGGCCGGGAGTCTGAGTGACCTTCAGCCAGGGCAGAATGCTTCCGCACAGTGCGGAATCGCATCGCGAAGGGGAAGAAAGACTCCGGACATGATGGGTTTTCTAAAAACATCTCAAGAATGGGGTGTATCAATCAATTGGCCAGAAACATAATTGCATCATATTGGATCATATTGGATCATATTGAATATTTGGGGATCATTGGGGATCCATTCTTGGGAGCTAACCTTCAGTAGAATATGGTAGTTGGCCATTTCTCCGTATGCCAACACCTTGCACGATGCATCCAACCACCAATTCGCACACCCACCCACACCAAGAGAATTCGATTTTCACCTACTGCGTCGGTGAAGCAGCTCCCATGAAAGAAAAAAGACTTCAAGCAGCTTGGTGTTCAAGAAAGGACACCAAGACGCTCATCAAAATCCCCCTTCCACGACGGGGAACACGCCTGTCGAGCTCCGAGCTCGCTCTGTGGCCAGGAGCTTCGAGAGCTTTGGGAAGATGGATCCCTTCGTCGTGGTGGAGCATGTCACCAGCAGTCGGAAGCGCCCAGTGAAAGGATGGGTCTGGAGGTTTGGAGGCTTGCGAGGATGGTATAGGAGGTATAGGAGGATATACTTCTGAGATGTCTTCCAAATTCAGATCTCGGTTACGGGGGTTTTGCAAGATTTCCTCTTGACCATTTTCCACCAGTTCCTGGATCCCTTTCCGAAGATGTGAATAGATCAACCCTGGTGGGCTTGGAGGTCAGAATTTCTCCCCAGCTTAATACTCAGACCGAGTCAAGCTTTAGAGCTTTAGCTTTCCTGATGAGACCCAGAGATCTTTCAACATCCTGAGTTTGTGGTCGTGGTAAGTCACAGGGAGCATCGACAAAGTCCACCTCACTTTTTTGGGAGACAACAGGCCTGTTGTCTTCCACTGGGGTGACTGTCCTTGTCTCAGGCATTTTCAACTGTTTGTTCATGTTTGATCCATATGAACACCGACTTCAAGACCAGCATCGCTTTGCACTTGCCTGTTGTGTATATCCCAAGCAATTGGATTCATTGAAGGCAAGTCTTCTGATTCTTCCTTTGCGAAAGAACGCAGGAAGCTTTTGACTGCCGGTCCCAAAGGTGTCCTTAGGCTGTTCTGGGCATCATCCAATCAGAGTCCAATATGGGTGGGTATTGAAATAGGGAGATGTCCCCGAACGACCTCCTGGAAGACGGAAAAGAGACCCAAACCCATTGGCTGGGCGTCTCCCGATTAAAATACACACCCATATATGCCCAAGGCATGCGAAGCATGCTTGGCGATGCCAGCCCATCGTGTTTTTCACTAAGTGTGTCGCTGAGTGATCAGCGCCGAACGACCTCACCGGGGGTGTGGCTGAGATTCTGAACACAGGGACACCTGGTGCCTGGAGGAGCTTTCTTTGGGCGCTTGGCACCATTTTGCCCCAGTTGTGCTTGCTTCTTCCGCGCTGTTCCGAGGTGGCCATGTGTGGGAGTTCGCACGCACGAGGACCGCGCCGGTCAACTGGTTGAACGCCGGTCAAGCGTCCAAAAGAATCACCAGTATCCAGGGCCCAAGACCAGGACCTTCAGTCCCTGACCTCTTTGGAGTCTCTTTTGGTGAACCGAAAAAAAAACGGCCTGGGACGTGTGAGCGCATCCTCTAGGGACGTGGATCGACCAGTTACATGGTCACGAGTCACGACCAGTTGGTCCTGGGACCGCTCCGTCCAGATGTGCATCGATCACGGACAGCTGGCCGCCGCCGCTCACCCCGACAGAAGGGCGGCCAGACCTCTCGGAGGACGGATTGGGGAGGTCACATGAAGCCGAACTTCAACCACCTGTGTCGCAGCTTGGAGGCCTTCTAGACGTGAGACGGGAGGACGTTCGGAGTGGTCGAGTTCGGGAGCGACCGACCGTGACGTCTCCCAAAAGTGTTGGAGCACCACTGAGCTGCCAAAGCATGGAACCCCAACTAGGAGGTTTGTGGAGACGGTCAATCCCTGAAGGCATCAACCTTCAGACCTTGAGTTGTCCTGTGCTCCGCGAGCTTGCTTTGCTTGAAGAGGTTCCATACCTCTACTGCACAAAGGTTCCTTGGAGGCCAACGCATCACCACACCTCTAGGGGTCAACTGTAGTCAACTTGTGTTTTGCTTGGCTCGAAGGTGGATGGCGATGATGCTCCTTGGCCATGGATGGGAGAGGAGCAGCTAGGAAGTCGTGGGCAACATGGGTGGTGAACTAGAACTTTTTCCCATCTTTTGGATAGTAGTGTTGGATACATTTCTGCCTACTGCCATCGCAAGATATGCTTTACATCACGCAGCAGAAAGGCGAAGTTGACCGCTCTCCTTTTGCTTTGGAAGCATTTGGAAGTGACATCCCCACACCTCTCGCAGCCCCCTGTGGGTGTCACAGCGGGGTTTCGCGAATCCAAGGTGATCCGCTTTCGTTTGCTGGAGAAGAACTTTGGTGATTTGGGCAAGCCGACTTTCTGTGTGGGCCACAGAGAGGATCTCGCCAACGTTGGATCTCGTGAGTGTCTCAAGATGTGTCGGGGGAGCTCTTGAGCACCCGTGTTTTGGGTGACCGTTTTGGGACAGAGCCACGTCGCGTTTGGTTTATTCGATTGGATAACGAGTGACATGTAGTACAGTCTTGTCGCTCTTGAGAGCAATGAACAGTGGGGGCTTCACCAATCAACAGGAATTGACTAGTGACTATAGTGTTTGCAAGACGACCAAATGGATTGATCTTTAGATTATTCTGTTGGATGCTTTGGCTCTTGGTGTGACGATCTGAGTATAACTTCTGACCCTTGACTCCGATCGACCATTCAAAAGCCACGTGACCTGGTGGTTGTAATCTCACATCCTGAGTAAAACCAAATGCATGATGGGTTGAACTCTGGTGATCTCTGGAGTAAAACCTCTTCGTGACGTTTGAGCTCAACATTCAATCCATATGGCTTTTCACCGACGACCCCTGACGGTTTTCACCTGAGGGCAGTGCCAACCGAAGGACCCGGGCGTTTCGCCGATCGAGGCGGCGAGGCCTCCGTCCCGGTCCGGGTCCTCCTCCGCAGCGACGTCCGGTGCCCCCGGGTTCGGCGACTCGACGGCGCCACGGCGACGTCCGGTGGCCAAAATGGGTTCCGAAGAGCAAACAGGTGGTGCCGTGGACCATGTTCTGTGAATCCTTTAAACAGATTTGAAGTGGTTTGGAGATGTTTTGAAGGTGTCCATCTGGCTGGGCTGCCTGATGGCTGCCAGGAGAACATGGTTTCAAGGTGTTTTAAGATGTTTCAGTCATTTTTCGTATGTGTTCCAGTGATGTCCAGGGTTTTTCTGGCCATTTCTGGCCATTCTTCGAAGGCATTGAATTAACCTTGAATGCAGTGACTGTCGTGCGATGTTTGGTGCAGATGCCATATGAGTTGCATCACCCTCCCATTAGGGTACGCATTGCGTAGATGGCAACCCACCGTTCTCCCGGGGTCTTCAGTCGTGTCGGTTCGTTGCCACCGAGTCAACGCCAACACACTGGTCTCCGATGTTCCGCTTCATCGGGGCCAGACGAGGGTTGACCCACGAGTCCATGGGGCCGAACGGCGAAGCGCTGCGCTCCGCGCTCCGAACGGCTTGGGGCTCAAGGGGAAAAGGCAGGACACGTGTGGAGCATCTCGCCGGCACGGCTTGGACCACCTAGACACCATGGGAATCGATGCTGGGCTGCAGTAAAGATGCTCAATCGAGCTTGGCGATTGGACTTGCCAGGAACATGTCATTGGACTCAGGTGCAGATTCAAGACTGCTAATGTTTGATCCTGTTTGTAGGGTCATGTATTCTTCCAGTTTTTGCATAGCTAGCAGCTATAGCAATTCCAATTCCGTCCCCCCACTTCGTGTGATCTCCCCCCTCTCGACTCGATTTGGCTCACAGCGAAATGTCTCCTTCTCCAACGCTCCAACAGAGGACTCGGGTGGACTAGGTCAAGCCACCAAGCCCTCCATCAACCACACTCTCCACTGGCGGCTAGGATCGACGGCAGGGAATCGGTTCTCCCGAACGGTTTGGCTTGGCCATTTGACCCGACCAAACCGGGCTCAATCATGGTTTCATGGTCTATGAGTCTATGAAGGCTGGGGACATTGGCTACTAGTAACAAGGGCATTACTACTATACAAGGACCTCGTACTTTTCACGTCTTCTGACTTGGACAGACACCGCTGGACAGACTTCGAGGGTTCGACGTGGACATGTACAGAGGGTTCGACTACCTGGTCAGGCAGAACTGCCGTTGGGCCGGGTGAGTTTAGGATTGCATCGGTCACTGAGGACATCGAGGCAGGTGGCCGCAAGAAGGTCAAGAAGCGCTCCTCGGCGTGGTTGATGTGCAGAGATGTTTTGTAAAGAGAGTGGCCATGTGTGGCAGAAACTGTGCAGGAAAAAGGTTAGGTAGATCCAGAACTACATGCCAGGGTTTTTGGCCTCTGGAAACTCATATCCGCACATGGAACCCATGCTGTTTGGTTTGCCTGACAAACCAGTGGTTTTGATGTTGAACACATCTAGGTAGCGATGACCTTCTACCGTTTGCACATCAGTTGCTGCACTTGTGCTACCATTGCCAGCACCTTTTTCAGCTGTTTTCTTAGCTTCCCTCAATGCCCAGCCCCATCACTGCGGGCGTCAGCCAAGGCGAGGTGAAGTCGCAGCTGCTTGGGCGAGAAAACGTCAAAGCAACAGTCCATGTGTGCTAGAATCGTAACACCGCTTTTTGGAGCTCCTGGTAGTTCTTTTCCTCTATTTAACCAGAGGGTTGGAAGGATCCTCGCACTGGCATTGTGTCAACACTTGAAACGATCGTGTCATCAGGCCTTTGAGCTCAATCCAAAGCCCTTTGAGGTCACGGATCCTTCGCATTGCTGTTTCGCTTCTCCTATTTGTGGCCTTGCTGGTTACGACTGTTGATGAGAAGAAGGGTTGCTGTACTCCCCCCCAAAACCTTGCAAACACTTTCCTGTATGGAACCGGGAATCAGGTCATTGTTACTTTCAAACTGGCAAACTGGTGACATTGATTTTGTTTTGTCCTATCACCCCTATCATCGAATGAGGGTAGTTCACGGAGAGTTGTCTTCCTCAGAAGATCACTTATATATATATATACCCTATCCCTATCCACAAGCACGTCTTGTCTTCCAACTCATTAACGGGGTCAAGCAGGCATGCTTCTGTTGTGAAGGTGAATGTTTTATGCCACTGCACTGTGAATCAATCGTTTTTCTTGCCACTTCACAGGCAAGTAGAAGGCCGTGCTTACCTGGCTTATTTCCGCCGCACCGCACAGACAATGCGCAGCACGGGCATGCGCATACCGCCGCGCGGCGCGGTTGAGGAACCCCTACCTGCGGCTCTTGTGCCAGCTCTACAAATTCCTGGCCCGTCGTAGTGAATCCAAGTTCAACAAGGTGCGGTTCCCTCGCGGCCGTGCCCTCGCGGTCCGAAGACATCCAGGGCTTTTCGGTCGCAGGAAAAGCAGCCTGGGCTTTTCCGCCAGGAAAATGAGGTCGGAGGGAATGTGTTCGGTGTATATACCCCAGACCATCCATGTGAGTGGAATATATGCTACCCCATTGAGCCCAGGTCAACGCAGGTCAACCACCTCTGTAGGTCAACATGCCAGTCCCGGTCGCTCCAGACCGACGACAGGTCATCGCCAAGCGCCTCAACATGTCTGGAAGGCGCAGATAACGAGAAGGGTTTCGAGCCCAAAAAGGGGTGGCAAAACAGGTTGGAACCCCTCAAAAAGGTCATCCAAGATGCGATTCGGCTGAACCACCTCAGACTGCGGTGATGTGATCTAAGTAAGGAAAACTATCGAGTTGACTCCATCGCATCCAACTCGAGCCCCGCGATCTGTCGCCATAAGAGGGACCTTGGGGGCTATCCGACCGGATGGCACCGGAGAGACCATCAGAGTCGGTGAACATAGACCCGCCAGTCGGGGCGGGTCTGGATGGGGAAGGGGGATGTACAAGCAATTCTTTCGGTATAAGTCATCGACCCACCGGCTGGGGTTTTCCACAGGAACCGCCCGCCGCTCTCCTTGTCCAAGCTGATCAAGCACATGGATGGCAAGGCATCGCTTTTTCCAGCCGGGCCGAGGCAGAGCAGGACACCACCATAATTATATCGGTGTAACTGTGGCAAGCGGTGAATGCCAAGGATGGCAAGAAGAGAACCTTGGAGATACGTGGAGTGCATTTATGAATTCTATTTAACTTATGAGACACTTTGTCCAATCAAAACCTCCCCGCATCGGCGCATACATCCTTCTCTTCGATCATTCAATACTACACAGACTACACAGACACATGGTAAACGTTTGTCGGACTTTGAGTAGGGTCTACACCACACAAAATCATCATCGCAATTACAACCATCCTCCTCCTCCTCCTCCTTCTCATCATCATCATCATCATCATCATCATCATCATCATCATCATCATCACCATCACCATCACCATCACCATCACCATCACCATCACCATCACCATCATCAGTCACCATCACCATCACTCTGGTCATCATCAACATCACTCTGGTCATCATCACCATCACTCTCATTATGTTCAACATCCTAAAGACTGTTGCCTTACTTCTGAGCCAACTCGTTTGCCAGGATGGAAAGGTCGCCGTGGTGGTAGGCGCAGGGAGATGCGGGGAGAAGTGGAGGGCAAGTGCTGATATTGGTGTTCGAGTCTCAGCATGGAGACATCATATGATGCTTTAACAAAAGCTTTGGCTCCAAACATTTTTGAAGGAACCCAGGAACACCGTCTTGATGCCGGTAAATTGAATCAAGCCACCTTTTTTTCAGAAGACGCGAGATGGCAGATCCATCGCACCGAGTCACGTGACTCGGGCGCCTCGTTCCGTTCCGTGCGGAATAGGCCGTCACAAGCCGCCGTGGAATATGCGTCGTCGTGTCTTGGATGCGCCGTCCGGCCGAAACGGACCGTCGGATGACTAGGCACCGTGACGGATGACAAGCGGGTCTACGATGTGCCAGAGATCAAGGCGGTGAAGTCACCCGAGTGGAAGAACACGTATTCTGTGAGCTTGTAATAGAGTAATATGCTGTTTTTCCCTTTTCCCCTTTCGGGATGGAGTTCATGCTAGTGCTAGTTTCGGATGAAGATGTGCGCCTTTGATTCCTGGCTAATTCTACCGTTTGAAGACCGGGTGAAGCCAACAAACCTCATTCCAATCCGCGGTCTCGTCACAGGTCTGCGCCTTGCGCTTCACAGAGACCGCGCGTGCCAGGCGCGGCTTCGCTTGCGGAACGCGTTTGCGGGGCGTTTGGAGAAGGATTCAAGGACGATGAAGCGGTTTGGTAGTTTGGTTTGGAAGCGAAGAGCGTCCAACCTGAGATTTAGGAGGATTTTAATGGTGGTTTCGATGAAAACCATCCAACCTTTTGGGCATATAGAGTGAGCATTTAATTAACTGCGATACGTTTATATTTGGTTAAATATTATTTGGAGGGCTCTATGGATGTTTAGATGTTTTCGATTCTTGGCATATCTTGGGACAACAGCGCCAGCTGCGCGCACGGATCTTCTGCGCACGGATCCGACGCGGAGGATCGTGAAGGCCGGAGGAGAATGCCTCACATTCGATACCTTGGCCATGCGCCCGGCGGCACAGGAAGGGGGTCCAAACATGGGGTCTGTGTGGAGATCGTTCCTCAGGTCATTCAGGTCATGGGCTGGCCACCATGGTTGAAACTGCTGGTGGTCCTTCAGCAAGTTAGTCGGTGCCTGTGAAGCCCTGCCCCCAGGTCGAGGTGGGTACATGTTTGGTCCGTGCATCACCTCATCGAACAGTCCCCACTTTCCTTCGCATCCGGTCGTGGCGGGTCGTCCGTCCGACGACCTCCGAGGCAGTCCTTTGGGCAAAGGCACGGTGCTCCTTCGTGGCCCCGTGAAGAGCCGTGAGGCTGAGCGCCACTTCGGCAAGGCGCAGACGGTGTTGGGCAGATGGTGGTGGTGGGAGAGGCCCGTGGGCCAGTTTCTTCGAAGAACACGGGGTCATGCGGCATGCGAAGCTTCCGAAGTAAGTGTTTTTGACCTGTTTTTGAGGTATAATCTATATTCCATGCAACAAACAACCGTTTTTCCCAGGGTACCGCCCTTTCTCGCTTTCTCGGCGGAACCACGGTGGAGGCGCCGGGCGTGCCGAACTCCAAGACGGCGCCCTATGTGCGCTCCAAGGGTCGCAAGTGCCTCGGCGCGGGTCGTGCCGCGGGTCGTGCGCTCTTTTTCAAAAGGTGGACGGAACGTGGGCGGGCCATGACTCTTCTGTTTTTGGGGACCCTATCGGTTCTGTTCGCCCGGCTCGGAGAGTTGGACACGGCATGAGGTGGTATGAAACTGCTTCTTGGGGGGTGTCAAGCACACAATAATACGGTGCACATGTTTTATGTTCTATTTGTTCCAGGCTTATTGGATGGTATAGATTATGATGAGGGAACCGGATGGCTTTGTGCAGGAGATACATCCGCTTTATGTGTCGACAGACACCCGAGCGGAGCGTGCGCGGCGTTGGCGACACCTGCGGAGCGTGGGGATCCCCCGACAGATTCTAAGGGGCCCAGTACATCAAAACAACTGAATCCTTGCCACGAAGGGGACAACTCTTCCAGCACAAGTCTCCGACAGAGAAGTCTCTGACATGGTGGCTGAAATGCAGACAACCCAAAGCCGCAGGTAGTGATCTGGCAGTGAAGGTGCTGGTGATTGTTTCATATGAGTCCACTATTCTGCAAGTCTTGGATACTAGCTGCCTAGCTTTCTACGCATCAGACGTGCCACTTCGCTCAAGACTCTTTGGTGAGGTTCGAAAAGGCACGCGGCCGCCGTGCCCTGGCTGCAGTGATGCTGGCTGGGTTTACTGTATTTGAAACCAGGACTTGAACAGCAAATTGGCACATATTCAGATTCAACTGCGCACACAGGTTCAATTTGACTGGAAAGCCAGGCTATCAAAGGCAATTGCATTGAATCATAACCAGGCCCTCAACAAACTGCAACATCGAAGTGTAAACATGGTACCCTTCTGAAGTCAGTTGGGGGAAGATGCGTGGCAGGGTCTCCTCTGGGGAATCCAAATCAGCAAATCGTACATCGGCAATTTACGGGTGCACTTCTGAGCATTTGTTGGTCACGTTTGTTAGCGCACCATCTGGGTACGCAGGTTTCTTTTTTTGTTTTTTTTGCATTTGAACTGCTACGAACATTTCACCACAGGTTCTTGTGAACACCAAATGAATATCGAACGATGCCAGAGCCCATTTTCTTTGTCGTGCAAGGATCAACAAGGCCTCGTGTCCGCACTGAGCCCAAATCGAAACGGTCAACCAACCGGTTCCTGACTCATCCCGACTCATCCGACTCGCGCGTTTTGTCAACTCCGCACTTCAGGTCGCTCGCGCGGATTCAAGGTCTAAGTGGGTTGAGTGTTTGGGCCGAGCGAAGGTGTCCCGCCGCCGAAAAAAAGCGCCGCAACCCGGTGATCCGCGGGTCTGACCTGGGACCGGCGGAGCTCGGTGGCTCGGTGGCCGGTCAAGATGGATTGCATGGAATGGGGATGAATGGGGTAGCTTAGCTGACATGGTGCAACAAGTGGCTAGTAACGGCTAGTACTTATTTGAGACATGGTCCAAGCAAATCGTCCTGAATCTGCAAGCTGGTGGGCTTTTCATTAAAGTAGGATTCTTGTGGGCATCATTCCATTTGGTGTCCAAAAAAACGAACAGGCCGGCCGTGATTCCCGCGTTTTCTGACGGACCATGGACCACAAGGACTTTTCCGCTACATTCGACGTCATGTGGACCCTTGTCATGTGGAGTCTCCCTGAACACACATTGAAAAGACATGATCCGGCCACATGTCCAGTTAGAGATGGATGGATGGAAGTCGGCCAACCGAACAGACCACAACACCACCCCGGCGTTCTCCTTTCTGCGGTTGGATGGAAAGGGTGTCGAACGACGTCTCCTTTTCCATCGGTCGATATCGATATCTATTGGTGCTACGAATCAAACCGACTTTCCACGGGGTGGACTTTCCGGGATCCAGGCCCCCGCAACGCACAAAGAACTGCGCCTTGAAGAACTGCTCCAGAAACGACATCTCACCCTACAGATAGAACTGCCTGGGTTTTTTGGAAGTGATGCTTTTCATCCCCTGCTTGGAGGTTTCTAACCTGAGTGACCTGCAGAAAAGAGCCATTCACTTAGGGACTCCTGAAAGCCACACTTTGCAGAAGCTAAAACGTGCGGACCTTGCTCGATCTGGATTCCTTCCTTTGGCTCAGCCGTGGTGGATGGAGGTGTTTGTTCCAGAGGGCACGCGCATGCCATGCCATACACCATGGGGCCGCCATGGCCACATCAGTATGTTAGGAGCATGCCGTACGTATCATCTGGCTGTGGGTCCCAAACATGTTTTCGTACGAAACACAAATCCCGTGCCGAACAAACCGCACCTGGATCTTCCACCAGCTGGTCTGCCGCTGGAAAACAAAGAGCTGGACGTGAATGCAAGACTTACCCAGATCATTCGACCCAAACCCAGTTTCAGGAAACCCACTCATCTCATCAAATCCTTGAAACCTTAAGATTTGTATAAGATTTGTGACAAAATCAAAAGAAGGAACCCTGTGATTCATTGGGGTCTCCACTCAAAAGAGTTCGACCTCTCCTCTTCGACCCACAGCCGAGACAGATCCTCGGCCTCCCGTCCCGCCCGCGCCCCGCCCCGCGCGCGGCGGGTCGCCATGACCGTCCCCGAGCGCTGCGAGAGCAGCCTCGAGCGCTGCGAGGTCTCGCGCCTGGCGCACCGCGCGCGGCGGACGCGCTCCGGGACCCCTGGGCCGCCGGTGAGCGAGGACGGTCCGGTGAGCGAGTCCGTGGGCGCGGAGGGGGCACATCTGGTGGTCTGAGACGGGGTAGGTTGGTAAAGCAAGGATTGAACAGGATGGTAGAAACGGTGCAGATGTTTTTTCGGTTCGTGGAATAGGAAACTTGGGACCGTTCTGCCGCCTTTGCCTCCCTTGAGGTGCACAGGATCGAAGGCTAAACCCTTTTTGGGACTCTTAGAAGAAGGGAGCAGTTTCATTAAGCCATGTCACCATGCTGTAGAAGGGCGCTGCCATGATCGGGAGTCCGGCCTGCCAATTTCGGGCATGGGTGGTACACTCACAAATGTGGTACAGTGGAGTTCACCCCTGGTTTGACCGAGGAAAGTGGGGTTTCAAGGGAACATGTTCCACTTCCACTTCTGAGCGAGTCGGAGTGCATTGGAATTCTCACAAGTCAACTCCACCCTCCTGGAGCTTAGTTGGACATTCTTCAGGTTCCCAGAGCCTGGCCCAGCAGGATGCTGGCGGACTGTTTCGTTGAGATCCCTCACGTCAAACAGCAGTGAGTCGTACCGTTCCCCGAAAGGCTGGGCACGGAAAGGGACAGGGAGAAGCCCTTTGTCAATATAAAAGACACTCGGAAAGTAGTCCACCTCACTGCAGTAGAGGAAATCCTTCTTCGGGTCACCTAAGGACAATGTTTTAGATTTTCTTGGGCTGCTAGGGCTGGTGTATAGATGGCTTTGATATTGCCTTGATGTCGACCATGGCTCAAGCCTACACCTCTCGATTCTGAAGGCGGAGCAATGCAGGTGACGGCTGTGTCTGGCAACACGATTGCTCAGCTTGATGAGGATGAGCTGCTTTACATGGTGGAAAGTGGGCAATCTGTTCGAGACCTCAAGCGACGTCTTTCGGCTCAGGTTGGGTGTTCAAGGTTTCAGCAAAGACTCTTCAGCGACGAGCTTGGAGAATTAGAGGATGACTTGGCTCTACGAACACTGTCAAGTGTCCAGCTGGTAATTCTGCCCTTGTGTGCCCCTGATGAGACCATGGAAGAAGAACTGCTCACAAGCTGCCAGGAGAATAATGTGGCTCAAATTGCAAGGCTGCTTCAAAAGCCACTGGACCCGAACGGCCAAGGCTTGGTTCTTGCTGCCCAGGAAGGCCACTTGGCAGTTGTGCGTTTGTTGCTCGAGGCTGGAGCTGACAAAGATGCA